>JAZKJV010011247.1:0-117986 GCA_037367405.1 Ottelia alismoides
TGGCGCCGAACCCGCGCAACCGCACGGGCCTTCTGCCGGCCACCTACACCACCGCGCTGCTTTGATGCCCACCATCAACGTGCAGGTGACGCTCTCCACCCCGGTGACGAGCCGCCTGGTGTCCGATCCTCTGACCGAGGCTCTGATCTTCGTTGACGACGCGGTGACCGCTACCGCGCTGCCCCCGGCCGCTGCCGATACCCGTTTGCAGAACCCCTGCGCGGGCGGCTCCGGCGTGTGCGCCACCTGGGTGCATGACGGCAACAACACCATCACCGCTGGTCCGACCTTCAACATCGGCAGCACGACCGACCCGCTTGTTGGCGCCGCCAGCAACACCGTGGACGGCCGTGGCGTCGTGGTGAACGTGTTCCAGGGTTCGCGCCTCAACAACCAGACCATCGTTTTCAACGGTGTGCCGCTGGGTGGTGTGGATACGCGTGGTAACCCCCGTCTGACCGCTGCCTACAACGCTGCCGCCGCGGCTAGCCCGCTCGGCGTGTATGACGGCCGCGTGTTCGGCGCTCCCTTCTCGAAGACCTACCGCATCAAGAACCTGCGCAGCGCCGTCGCCGGCAACGCGTCGGTGAACAGCCAGATCTTCGCTTATGTCGGTATCCAGAACCCGGCCGGCACCCTCCAGGTTGACAACGCTTCGGCGACGGTCGGCCAGGTGAACACCGGTCTGACCTTCGGTCTGCGCAACGCGGACGGTTCCAGCTTCGGCGGCCCGTTCACGCTGGCTGCTTGCGTCACCATCAACCGTGACCTCGCGGTGGACCCCACCGACGCGGATCCGTTCAACGGCGCGACCCTCACCGGCCGCTTCGTGGAAGGCTACGGCGTTGCGTTCCGTCCCCGTGGCTTCGTCCCCGGACAGCCCCGCTCCTCTGACCAGACCCTGATCGACAACAACTACAACACCGAGTCCGGCTACTACAACGGCTTCTTCCCGACCACCAACGGTCTGGCGATTGCCGGTATCGCCGATCACGGCACGCGTCTCCGCATGGTGTGGAACAACATCCCCGCCAACGTGCGCATCTACTCGACCGCCGCCGCCACCGTGGCCACCGGTTCGATCGGTGCCTACGCTGTGGTGACCGACGCTTCGGGCGGCAACCCCGCGCCGATCACGGTTCCCTCGGCCCCGACCGCCCTCTTCGGTACGGCGATCGCTGGCGCTGCCATCCCGACCCCCTCGTTCGTGCTCTCCACGGCCACCAACGGCCTGCTGTTCGTGCCCGCCACGTCCGGCCGCGCTGTGCAGGTTTGGGAAGTTTACACTTCCAGCCCGCTGGTCACCGAGCTGATCGCGTTCCCGACGATCGTCGCCTACCGCGCGGGTAACAACCCCGGCCTCGGCACCGTGACGATCCAGGGCACGTTTGCTCCCATCAACACCACTGCTTCGGCCGGTGGCGCGCTGGTTCCGATTCCGCGCTTCGTGGAAACCGGTTCGGCCGCCAACGCGTTCTCGATCGCTCCTTGCTTGACGAACCTCCTGTATCCGTTCATCACGAACCAGGCTGGCTTCAACACCGGCATCGCGATCTCGAACACCTCGCTGACCAACCCCGGCACCGGTGAGCTCTTCGGCACCGACGTGAACGCGGGTATCGCTCCGCAGTCCGGCACCTGCACCCTGAACTACTTCGGTACGACGGGCGCGGACGGCGCGGCGCCCCCGCCGGCCACCACGGGTGTGATCCCCGCTGGCCGCACGTTCGTGATGACGCTCGCGGGCGGCAGCACTGGTCCGTTCGGCACGGTTCCGGCCGCGCAGAACTTCCAGGGCTACATGATCGCGCAGTGCAACTTCCGTTACGCTCACGGTTATGCCTTCATCTCCGACATCGGTGCGATCCAGCTCGCTCAGGGCTACCTCGCGCTGGTGATGGACGCCTCGATCGGCACCCGTACCGGCAACGCGAGCGAAACGCTGGGCATGTAGTTCCAACGTTTCCTCGTCAAAAGGAAACACTCGGGGGGGTGGCGCAAGCCACCCCCCTTCGTGCGTTCCGGCCCCTTGCGAACCCAAAGGCCGAACCCGCTTTGCCGAAACTGGAACGCCCACCCACACCGCGATCGTCCTCTCCCCACAAGTCCCGGCACCAATGGCTATGCCTTCTAGCCCGGCCTCCGCGACACTGCGAAACTAACCCAAACAAAACACAAAACAACCGCGCTCGCGGTACCTTCCGTACCCGCATTTTTCGCCCCGATTTTCGCTTGTCTCCGCCCTCGACCTAAGGGTAGAATGTAGTACCCCTAGTTTGTATTTGGATCCGTTGCCCGGTCCGCCTCCCCGCCCCGAGCCCGTGCTGACAGCACGTCGCCCGGAGAACAATTGGAGACATCGAATGACTCGCTGCTCAAGCAGTTTGGGCCTGGCCGCCACTCTGCTGCTCGCCTCTTCCGTTTTTGCCCAGCTTCCTGGTATTGACGGAGTCCCCGTCGTCCTCAACCCGGGCGGCGCCGTCGCCCCCGATCCTGTTGTCCCGGCCCGGCCGATCGTGTGTACGGCCACCGGCAACCCTCTCACGGTGCGCGTCGAGGGCTTGGCCGAGCTGCTGGGCGATATCGTCATCACCTGCCGTTCCAACCTGCGCATCAACCGCCGCAATCGCCTGGGCTATCCGGCCGGCGTGCCCCCCACTACCGCGCAGGTGCTGGACCAGATCAACATCGGCGTTACGCTGTCCACGCCCGTCACCAGCCGCCTGACGGCCGACCCCATGACCGAAGTGCTCCTGCTGATTGACGAGCCGGATCTTCCCGCCGTGGTCACGCCCAACAATCCCCGCAGCCAGAATCCCTGCACCGGCGCGGGAGGCGTTTGCCCTGGCCTGGTGGCCCACGACGGCAACTTCGACTTTACGTCCGTTCCGAACGTGCCCGGCCCCATCGGCGATAACCTGGCCGGCGCGGCCTCCACGCTCACCACCGTGGCCGGCACCCAGTTTGCCGTCTCCAGCCCCGTGAACGTATTCCAGGCGAGCCGCGTCAACAACAGCCAGGTCGCCTTCCACGGAGTACCGCTCTCGTTCTTCGATACGCGCTCGAATCCGCGCCTGCTGGCCGCCTACAACGCGATCCGCGCCGCCAATGGCGGAACGTATAGCGGCCAGGAAATCATCGTTCCCCTGACGCATACCTTCCGCATCAAGAATCTGCGCGCGGCCATCGCCGGCAATGTCACGGTGAACGGCCAGGTCTTCGGCTTTGTCAGCATCCAGAACCCCTCCGGCAACTTGCAGCTCGATCAGGCTTCGGTAACCATCGGCCAGGTGAACCAGGGTCTGGCCTTCTCGCTGCGCAATGCCGCTGATACCGATTCGCTGGCCAGCGGGGGTGTGAACCTCGCCGCCTGCGTCACCATCAACCGCGATCTAGCCGTGGACCCGTCCGACGTCGATCCGTACAACGGCCCGTCGCTCCAGGCGCGCTTCACCGAAGGCTACGCCGTCGCTTTCAAGCGCCGAGGCTATCACCCCGGGCAGCCCCTCGGCCAGGATCAGTTCCTGCCGGACCGCAACTACAATACCGAATCCGGCTTCTATAACACCCTGTGGACCGGCTTCCCCAACGGACTCGGCTTGGCGGGCATCGCCGATCATGGCACGAGGCTCCGCATCGCCATCAACAACGTGCCGGCCAACGTCCGGCTTTACACCACGGTGCGGGGAACCGGCAACAGCAGCATCACTCTTGGCTCTTATATGGTGGCCGAGACAATCAACCTTGCCCCTGTTCAACCGACCGCGTTCCCAATTATCTCTTTCGCGGGCGTCGGCCCGGCGGGCTTTACGAATCCGGCTCTCGCCGCCTATCCCGAGCAGGGGCTGGCGCCGATCAATATTGTCGCCGGTGCAACTTCTGCCGCTTGGGAGATCTTTGCCTCGAACGAGCTCATCACCGAGAGTGTACGCTATGCGGTGCTCATCGCCTATCGCGCCGGCAGCAACCCCGGCCTGGGCAGCGCCACCATCCAGGGCAGCTTCTCGCCCATCAGCACGGTGGCCGTCGCCTCCGGCACCGCAGTGCCGATCCCGCGCTTTGTCGACACCGGCAGCCCGGCGCGCGCCTTTAACATCGTGCCCTGCTTGACCAACCTGCTCTTCCCGTACATTACCAATCAAGTCGGCTTCGATACCGGCATCGCCATCTCCAATACTTCGCTCACCAATCCGGGCACCGGGGAACTCTTCGGCCTGGACACTAACGCAGGCGTCGCGCCGCAAAGCGGCACCTGCACGCTCAATTACTTCGGCACCACGGGCGCCGACGGCGCGGCCCCGCCGCCCTCCACCACCGGCATCATTCCCGCTGGGCGGACCTTCGTCATGGCGCTCTCCTCCGGCAGCACCGGCCCGCTCGGCAACGTGCCCCCGGCGCAGAACTTCCAGGGCTACATGATCGCGCAGTGTAATTTCCGCTACGCCCATGGCTACGCCTTTATCTCGGACAACGCTTTCCGCCTGCTGGCGCAAGGCTATCTGGCGCTCATCATGGATGCCAGCGTCGGCACCCGCACCGGCAACTTCAGCGAAACGCTGGGTAACTAACCACTCGATTCCGATCAAATAAACGGGGCTGGCCACTTCGGCCAGCCCCGTTTTCCCTTGCCCAGTTGTAAACTGCTGCGAAATCTAGCCGCTTCCCGGCCTCTCCATCCTCGCCTGCCGGTTGCGCCCCCCCTCCAAACCGTATTAAAGTGGAGCTACGCGTCCTTCCCTAACCGTTCGATCTCCACGAAGGGAGTAATCCTGCGGCCTCCCCTGCAAGGTATATCTATGTTCAGCAATACCCTTTTGCGCACTGCGCTCCTCCTCGCAATCCTTCCGGTCCTCGGTCCGGAGTTGTATGCGCGAAACGTCTACGTTATGCCCCCGAACGATGGCGCCACGCGCACGGTAACGGTTTTCAGCGCGAACGACCTCAACCGCCTGGGTACCATCCAGGCCGCCACCGACGCCTATACGGCGCTCACCATGCCCAATGGAAACAAGACCTATATCATTGGGCGCGGCGCCACCAACACGGTGACGGTGGTGAACAATGCGAACCTGCAGGTCTCTTCCACCATCAACGTGCCTACTGGATCGAGCACGGCCGCCATTACGCCTGACGGGCGCCGGGTGGTGCTGCTGGGGAACAACTCCCCAACCATGACCTTCATCGACACGGGAACCGACGTCGTGCTGAACTCGGTGAACCTGCCGGGCACCGGCAACTCCCTGGTCATCGCGCCGGATTCCTCCCGTGCCTACGCGCTGCTGGGCGCCGTCAGCATCGTGGTGAGCGTCGACGCCTTCAGCTACCAGGTGAATTCGCTCTCGCTGCCCAGCCAATCGGCCGATCAGTGCGGCATGGGAATGGCGCCCAATGGCTTCCTTTATGCCAACGCGCAGAACCGGCTCTACGAAATCGACCCCCGCACTTTTACGGTCAACCTAAGCACGTCCAGCCAGTACAACGGCACGGGCGGCACGCCGGAGTTCACCCCCGATGGCACCAAGGCGGTGTTCCCCATCGTGAACACGGCGGCCGGCGCCTCGGTGATGATCGTCGAATTGCGCCGCTCGTCGGTGATCGGCAGCGGGCTCAACCTCCAGGGTCTGCGCATCGACCGGCTGAAGGTGACCTCGGCCACCTCCGCCATCGGTTACTCGCAGGGCGGCGGCCAGGTTTACACCTTCAATCTGCTTTCGCCCTATAGCGCCAGCCCGTCCGGCTTCTCCGGCCTGCCCACCTCGAGTCTCACGGGCGGCTTGGCCGTCTCGGCCGAAGCTCCCAACGCCGCCTTCCTCTTCACGGCGCAGGGCAGCACGCTCTTCCGGGTCAACCTTGTTTCCAATTCGGTATCCAATCAGTCGCTGGCCAATAACGCCGGTCCCGTGGTTTATAGCGGCCCGGCTTCCACCAGCCCGCCCGCGCAGATGTTCGCCTTCAACACGCCGCAGATTGTCGGCCCCACCGCCGTGCTGGCGCCGCTGATCGTCAAGGTAGTGGATGCCGCCGGCCTGCCGGTAGTAGGCGCGCCGATCACGTTCACCAGCACGAACATCTTCAACGCGCAACCAAATCCGGCCAGCGCTGTTACCAATGGCGAAGGCATCGCGCTCACCAGCGTGGCCAACCCCAACATCACCGCTGGACAGTTCACGGTCCAGGCCTCCACCACCGGCCAGATCACGCAAGTCTTCTCGATCGTCATCGGCGCAGTGGATGGCGGGGGCGGTACCGGCGGCGGCACCGGCAGCGGCAAGCTCGAAATCTGGGACGGCAATGGCCTGTTTGCCAAGAGCCTGGCGCCCACGCTGCAGGACATGGTGGTCCGGGTCAGCGACGCTAACGGCAATCCGGTTCCCGGCGTAGTGGTCAACTGGAGCATCACCTCCAGCGGCGGCGGCTCGCTCAACCAGCAGACCAGCACCACCAACGAAAACGGCCTGGCCACCAATCGCATGATCGGCAAGCTCATGTTCGGCGCGCTCCAGTCGTTTGAAGCGGCTTCGGTCACCGCCTCCACCAATTCGGGCACCGTCACCTTCTCGGTCATCCAGATTCCGCGCCTGATCGACGGCAGCTCCAGTTCCACCCAAGGCGAGCGCCTGGCTCCGGACCCGATCGTCAACCAGATCTTCCCCGACGAGTTCACGCGGCCCCAGATCATCGGCCCGGTGGGCGGCGTGCTCAAGGGCGCCTTCCGCTACCGCATCCGCGCCGCTACCGGACCGTTCCTCGGCATCCCGATCCCGGGTGTGGGCGTGAGCGGCAATACCGGCCTTACCCGCGACCTGGGCCCGGTGGTCACCTGCGACCCCAACCTGCTCTCCGACGCCGACGGCGTGGTCACCTGCGATCTGCGCTTCGACGCCAAGAGCAAACTGGGCGAAGTGGATCCTTTCACCATCACCGTGGGCGGCCTGAGCCCGCTCACCTATCCGCTGCGCATGATCCCCGGTCCGCCCTCGAAGATTGAGAAGGTTCTCAATCTGCAGGGCCAGGATCCGGACAATCAGACCGGCGCCCCCGGCGTGGAACTCCCGCGCCAGTTGGTGGCCCGCCTGGCCGATATTGCCGGCAACCTGAGCACCGGCGCCGAAGTGCGCTGGGAAGTCGTCTCCGGTTCGGCCACGCTCTTTGGCACCGTCAACCGCGCCGATGCGCGGGGCCTGGTTTCCACGGGCGTGCGGCTGGGCAACATCCCCGGTCCGGTGCGCATCCGCGTCTCGGTGCCGAGCCAGCCTTCGGTCACTCCGCTGGTCTTCACTGCTACCGTCGAAGTGGCGGTGGGCGCCTTTACGAAGATCTCCGGCGACGGCCAGCAGGCCACGGTCAACTCGGCCTTCGATCAGCCGCTCGTCGTCGAAGTGCGCGACGGGCAGAATCGCGTGGTGCAGGGTGCGGTGGTGACGGTCACCTCCACGGGCGACGTCCGCGTGCCCGGGTCGGTGACCACTGACGCCAACGGCCGCGCGTCCATCACGGCGAACGCCGGCAGCAGCCCCGGAAACGCCACGGTGACGGCGACGATTGCCGGCTTCTCCCAGGCCTTCTCGCTCAGCGTCCGACCGCTGGCGCCCACTCTTACCTCGGTGATCAACAACGCCAGCGGACGCGTGGATGGCTCCATCGCGCCCTGCTCGCAGGTCAACATCAACGGCACGAACATTGTTCCGGGCCTGACGGGTCTGCGCTCCTCGCAGAATCAGTTCGGCCGGCTGCCCACTACGTTTGAAGGCGTAACGGTGCGCATCAACGGCAACGCCTCGCCCATCTTCTGGGTGTTCGGCGGCGGCGGTTCGCGCCCCGATACGGTGGCCATCCAGGTGCCGTGCGGCGAGCTCCAAACCGGCACGGCGAATATCGAGGTCAGCTCGGGTTCGCTGGCGCCCGGCGCCTTGACGGTTCGCGTCACGCCCGTCGCCCCCGGCATCTTCGAAGATGGCGAAGGCACCGCGCGCCAGGCCATTGTGCTCCGGCCCAATGGCACCCGCGCCTCCTCCAGCAACCCGGCCCAAGCCGGAGAACGCGTCACCATCCTGGCCACGGGCCTGGGCCTGGTGTCGCCCGGCACGGCCACGAATGAGCCGGGCACGGGCAACCAGCGCGCGCTCGCCGACATCGTGATCGGCCTCAACAACGAAGGCATCTCGGGCACCGAAACCGAGTACGCTCCCGGCTTGCTGGGCGTCTACTACGTCTCGTTCACCATCCCCACCGATGCCACCCGCGGACCCAACCGTCCCCTGGTCATCGCGGCCAGCGGCGCCGATGGCAACATCGTCTTCAGCGCCGCCACTACGATGGACATCCGCTAGCCTTACCCACGTTCGCTCCTTAAGAAAACGGCGCCGGTCTTCCCCGGCGCCGTTTTCCCGTTTTGGCGGGGACGGCCGGAGTCCCGGTTGTACCATCGAAGGCATGAGCCTTCCCGCCGCCTTGTTGCTTGCGCTCTTCCGCGTTCAAGCGCCCGCCGACCTGATCCACATTTCCGATACCCACATCGCGCAGTTGGCAGGCGTCCATCCGGCGGTGGCCGAGGCCCGGGGCATCCATCGCGAGTCGCTCGGCAAGTTCGAACGCTTCATCGCCACCGTCAACCAGATGCCGCCTGTCACCCTGATTCACACCGGCGACGTGGTGGACGCAACTTGTTTTGACCCCGCCGCCGGCCGCCGCCCGGTGAAGGGCCAGATCGAGGCCGTCCGGGCGGCCTTCGCCCTTCTGCGTCACCCCTACCATCTCGCGCTGGGCAATCACGATGTAGAGTGCTACCGCTTCGACCCCGCCCGGCCCGCCAATCCCGCCGGCGACCAGAGCGTGGCCGCCAGCGCCCGCCGCCAGTGGCGAAAGCAGTTTGCCGGGCTCCGCGCCCGCACCTACTACTCGGCGCCCCTGCCTCACGGCTACCGTCTCTTTGTCCTCGATAACGGCCACGCGTTGACGGCGCCGGGCGGCAAGCAGTTCTTTGAAAAACAAATGAAGTGGCTGGCGGGCGAACTCCGCCGCCATCGCGGCCAGCCGGCCATTCTGGCGCTCCATGTTCCCCTCGCCGCCGACGCCCGCTCGGACATGCTCAAGGAGCGGCTGCTCCAGGCCGGCCAGGTGCTCCTGATTCTCTGCGGCCATCGCCATTCGCCCGCCGTCGACTGGATCGAACTCGGCCCCCGCAAGGTGCTGCAAGTGCGAACCGGCGCTCTTTATCAGGATGCCAAGGCCTGGCGCCGCGTCCGCCTTCACCCGGACCGGGTGGAACTCTTCGCCCCCGGCTCTGACCAGATCGCGGAAACTCTCCCGCTACCTCAACGCGCAGCCGGCACCGAGTAGAACACCGTCTCGCTCCGAATCTCATTGCCGTCGTAGACGCAGGGCCCGGGCCGCAGCCGGTAGGCCGGCTCCAGCCGCTGCACCAGGCGCGTCAACGCGCCCGGATCCTCCGGTGGCTCCTCGGTGGAAAAGACCAGCCGCGGCTTCCACCGCTGAATGGTCGTGGCGGCGCCGGCAATGCCCTTTTCGGTGGCGCCCTTCACGTCGGCCTTGATCAGGTCCACGCGCTCCAGCTTCAGGTCGGCCACCATGCTGTCGATCGGCCGCACCCGGATCCCCTTCAGCGCCTTGGCGCCTTTGCCCTGATTCACAAAGCTATCGCCGGCGTTGCCATTGCCGTTGTCAAACAGCGCGAGCGAATCTTCCCGGTCCCAGATGCCTTCGGGCATCAGGATCACGCGGCCCGCCGCGATCTCCTCCCGCAAGTTCCGCCGCAGACACTCCACCGCCGCCGGCGCCGGCTCAATCGCCACCACCAGCTTGGCCCCCTCACTCAGTGCCTTCTTCGCAAAGGTGCCCACGTGGGCGCCCGCATCGATCACCACATCGCCCGGGCGCACGCCACCCGTGTTCGCGTCGCCATAGATGTGCCTCTCCTGCTGGGCCAGCAGAGTCGGCAGGATCTCATCGCTGGTGCCCGCAACCCAAAAGTCGCCCTGCGGCGTATGCCACAGCTTCAGGTTCCCTTCGGTCTTGATCAGGCGCGTCCCCTTGCGGATCTCCTCGGACAATTCGCCCTGCTGGACCTTCACGGAGGTCTCGCGCATACCCTGCCAAACGGTGCAGTACGGACTGGTCGACTTCAGCCCGGGCACCACCACCAGACTCAAACCCGGCATCACCGTCAGCGCCAATCCGCCGGCGATCGTCAGCAGACCCACGCCAATAACGCCCTTGAGGAAGAGATGAACGACGTACACATCGGAAGTATCGGCGGAAGGGCGTCTCCCCAGCAGGGGGAGTTGGACCCACCAAGCCCGCTCGCGCTACGATCTCAAGATCAGGTCCCCACGACACTTCCTCGACGAAATCTGGCTGCTCCTGCAGCGCGCCGTCTGGGCCGCGCACCAGGACGGCTGTTTCGGCATCGCCAAAGCCGCCGCTTACTCGGCGCTCGTAAGTTGCTTCCCGCTGCTCACCACCATCGCCGCGTTGCTGGTGCAGGCCAATGCTCAGGCCGTGTCGCGCAAGCTCGCGGAGATACTCTTCGAAGTGGTGCCGCCCGGCTCAGAGGATCTGGTGCTCCACGTTTTCACCACGCGCGGGTCGCAACCCGCCTGGCTCTTTGCGGCGGCCACCATCGCCTCCATCTGGGGCGCGTCGGGCTTCATGCTGAGCCTGATGGAAGGCTTCCAGGCCGCCTACCGCTCGCCGCACCAGCGCGGCTTCTGGCGCCAGCGCGGCGTGGCCATCGCCCTGGTATTCGCCGCCGCCCTGCCAGCCGTGGGCGCGTCGGCCTTGTTACTGTTTGCTGACCGCGTCGAGCAGAGCCTCGGCCTGGGGGCCGCCTACGGCCTCACCCGATTTGTCACCATCGTAGTCGCCGTGGGCACCATTGTCATGGTCACCAGCCTGCTCTATCGCCTGGGTCCCCAGATCCAGCGCGACTACCGCCGCCTCTGGCCCGGCGCCATGGTCGCCGCCGCGCTCTGGCTGGTCGCCACCGGCGTCTTTTCCTGGTACGTACGCAATATCGGCTCCTACAATGTGCTCTACGGTTCGATCGGCGCGGTGATCGCTTTGCTCGTCTGGCTCTATTTGCTTTCGGCGATCGCGTTGATTGGCTGTGAGTTCAATGCGGAGGGCGAGCGGGCGAAGGCGGCGGGGTTGCCGTCGTTTGTGTTTTAGCGACGCTGCCGAATGGAGGGCCGCCGCCCGTAAGGCGGGTTGTCACTCCGGCGATGCCTAAGTTTCTCGAACCCAGCTTCGCGCCGCCAGGCAGCTTGACACGCACTGCTATCCTGAGATTTAGAAGGCTGGACCGCCCACGAGGCCGTCCAGCTTTTTCTATTGCACCCCCGCAAATTCGCAGTGCAAATTCGCAGTGGCCCCCCCGCAAACGAATGCCAGATCTTTCTCAACCGAAAACGCCCCACCCCGCCCATCGCAAGACCGATCCCGCCAAGGCGGGATCGGCCAGGTTCAGAAAACTGTTTTTGACGAAACGAACCCAAGCGCCCCCAATCGAGTGCCTGCCAAGATCGGCCTGTTCCCCGCGTTGGCGCCCGGCCCTGCCCCCAAAAAGCGCCGATCCGTCCGCGCGCCTCCAACGAAAGTGCGGAAACGAACCTAATCGTATAATGGAGGTTCCCCCCGTTCGTCCATGCCTTACCAACTAGCCGGCAACTACCAACCCCGTGGCGACCAGGGCGCCGCCATTCAGCAACTGGTGCGCGGCATCGACGATGGCGAAGGCCATCAGGTCCTCCTCGGCGTCACCGGCTCCGGCAAAACCTTCACCATGGCCAAGGTGATCGAGGCGCTCGGCCGCCCGGCGCTGATCCTGGCCCACAACAAGACGCTGGCCGCTCAGCTCTATAGCGAGTTCAAACACTTCTTCCCGCAGAACGCCGTCGAGTACTTCGTCAGTTACTACGACTATTACCAGCCGGAAGCTTACATGCCGGCCAGTGATACTTACATCGAAAAAGAATCGACCATCAACGACGACTTAGATAAGCTCCGCCTCTCGGCTACGCGTTCACTCTTCGAGCGCCGTGATTGCGTCATTATCGCCAGCGTCAGCTGCATTTACGGCATCGGTTCGCCCGAAGCTTATTACGGCATGATGCTGATGCTCGAAAAGGGCCAGAAGATCTCCCGCAACCAGATCACCCAGAAACTGGTGGAGATCCTCTACGCCCGCACCGAGGGCGACTTTACCCGCGGCGCCTTCCGCGTTCGCGGCGACGTGATCGAGATCTTCCCCACTTACATCGATTACGCTTATCGCATCGAGCTTTGGGGCGACGAGATCGAATCGCTGTCGGAAATTGATCCCCTGCTGGGCACTGTCCGCCAGACCTTCGTCCGGCTGCCCATCTACCCGAAGACGCACTATGTGGTCACGCCCGACCGCAAGCTGGGCGCTATCCACTCGATTGAAACCGAGCTCGATTACTGGCACGCCGAGCTGCAAAAGCAAGGCAAACTCATCGAAGCACAACGCCTGTGGCAGCGCACCATGTTCGACCTGGAGATGATCCGCGAGGTGGGCTACTGCCATGGCATCGAGAACTACTCGCGCCATCTCTCGGGCCGCCTGCCCGGCGAAGCCCCGCCCACGCTGCTGGACTACCTTCCGCCGGATGCCCTGGTCTTTATCGACGAAAGCCACGCCACCGTGCCGCAGATCGGCGCCATGTTCAATGGCGACCGTTCCCGCAAGAACGTGCTCGTCAACTTCGGCTTCCGCCTGCCCAGCGCTCTGGACAACCGGCCACTTACTTTCGAAGAATGGGAGAATCGCGTCAATACCGTGGTCTACGTCTCGGCCACGCCCGGGCCTTATGAAATGACTAAGTGCAGCGGCGTCTTTGTCGAGCAAATCATCCGCCCCACCGGGCTGACTGATCCGCCCATTGAGATCCGGCCCATCAAGGGCCAGGTGGATGACTTACTCGGCGAGATCCGTAAGCGCAGCGCGATCAATGAACGCGTCCTGATTACCACGCTCACCAAGCGCATGGCCGAGGACCTGACGCAGTATTACACCGAAGTGGGCGTGCGCTGCCAGTACTTACATTCGGAAGTTTCGACCCTCGACCGCGTGAAGATCCTGCGCGACCTGCGCCGCGGCGAGTACGACGCCCTGATCGGCGTTAACCTGCTGCGCGAAGGCCTGGATCTTCCCGAGGTCTCCCTGGTGGCCATTCTCGATGCCGACAAGGAGGGCTTTCTGCGCTCCACCGGCTCGCTCATTCAGACAATCGGCCGGGCCGCCCGCAATCTCAACGGACGCGCTATCCTATACGCTGACGTTGTTACCGATAGCATGCGGCGCGCGATAGAAGAGACTGACCGCCGCCGCCGCATCCAAGAGGATTACAATGAGCGCCACAAGATAACACCGCAAGCGATTGTAAAGCCCGTCGATATGGCTTTGGTCGCCATTGCGGAAGCCGACTACCTCACGGTTCCGCTCGAAGTTGAAGATGAAGTGGATGAGATGGGTCCGGAGCAGCGCGCGCGCCTGGTGGCTGAACTTGAACAACGCATGCGGGAAGCCGCCAAGAAGTTCGAATTTGAGCAGGCCGCGCAACTCCGGGATCGCATAAAGGCGATACGAGAGCGGGGTTTGTATGGAGAGAGTGCCCTGGGGAACGCTGCCGGCGGGGTTGATAGCGGCGGGTAGTATCAGCAATTCATGGATGGTTCGTTGGCGGTCGTTGCGCCGCTGGTTGGGGCCGGTTTTTTCGTTCGATAATCGCGTCACCACCCGGGCCACGTCGATTCTCCGCGCCGGTCATCCGGCGGAGGATTTTGCGGCCTTTCAGAATCTGCGCCTGGTCTTGATCTCGGTGCCCGATGAACGCCTGGACGAAACCATCGACGGCCTGCTGGCGCAGCGGGTCGATTGGCCCAATACCAACGTCGTGCTTTGCGACTCCGAACTGGACGTCGGCGCGCTGCAACGGCTCACCAGCCGGGGCGCCGCCACCGCCACCGTTTGCCAGTTCCACGAAATGGACGTCGAGCGGCTGCTGGCCGAAGGCAATCCGCGGGCGCTCAACCTCATGCGCCGCTACCTGGAAGGCTCAACGCTGCGCCTGTTGGAAGTGGACCCGGGAGCCAAGCCGCTCTACCTGGCCGCCATCAACATGCTCGGCCTCTCGTTCCCGGTGCTGGCTGCCGCCATTGAACTGATGCGCCGCGCCGGCTTCTCCAATGAGATGGCGATCGGCGTGGCCGAACGCACGGTTCACCGCACCACGCGCAGCGCCAAATCGGGCAAGAAGGGACTCACCGGCCACCTGGCCCGCGGCCGCCGGGCCGCGCTGGAGCCGCATCTGAAGGCGCTTGAGTCAGTGAATCCGCAGATGCGCGACTTCTTTGTCGAGTCGTCCATTCAGGCGCTGCAATTGCTTTCGGTGAACCAACAGTTGATGGAAGAGCTCCGCGAACTGCGTTCGCCGCTGACCCTGGCCGCTTCGGCCGGGTAAACGCCTACACCACCACGAGCGGCTCAAAGCACTCCAGGCTGAAGCATTTGGTGCCGGCGCCCCGCTGGAGCGTCCCGCGCAGGCCAGACAGGTACTTTGCCGAAGCTGCGCTCGACCAGGGAATCCCCTCGCCGCTATGCTGGTGGATCCATTGCGCCAGCGGTGAACCGTCCTTGCTCACCTCGTACATCAGGCCTTCAAACAGCCCGGTGTCGGCCTTGCGGGTCCGCGCGCCGGTGTAGCGCTTATGAGCCGACATCAGCGTCGCTTTGAACGTTCCGAACGCGCCCCCCGTTGACCGGGCGAGTTGGATCTGCTGCTGCGCCGCCTGGGATTCCTCAATGTCCACCACCAGATACTGCATGCGTTCGACGAACTTCTTGGCGGCGGCGTTGCCCTTGGTGACGAACGGCGTGATCTTGTAGGGGCTTACGCCGTTGCAGAAAGCGGCTTGAATGGCCCAGGCGGTAGCCTTATGCGGTGACTCGCTATAGAGGTGCGCCGCCGCCAGAAACGCCAGGTCGTTAATCGGCCCGCCCTCGTTCAGGCAACGGATGATACAAGCCCGGCGCGCGCCGGCGTCGGAATAGAATGCGAGTAGAAAACTGGCTTTGTTCATGGAACCCTCCGGCTCTTCAAAAAGGTAAGCGACGTCCGGCTCGCCCGGCCCTCACGCGCTTGGCTGATAATCGAAGCATGGACATCTCCCGGCGGCAACTCCTGGCGGGCGGCGCGGCGCTCACGCCGTACTCGTTGATCGGCGCCAACGCGGCGCGGGCGCCCAAGTCGCATTTCGACGTGCATCCCTTCGTGGAGGCCAACCCGAAGGCCGTCTTTATCAAGCGCACCAAAGTGCCGCACAAGATGGACGAAGCCGCCAAGCTTCGCGAAGGCATCGCCTTTGCCCGCGAGGTTTTTGTGCCGGCCGAGCAGGGCATGCCGGTGAGCCATCGCGTGATCCTGAAGCCCAATTTCACCAGCGTGCGCAATCAGCGTCCGCACGAGGAGAACTGGGGCACCGGCACCGACCCGCAGTTTTACGAAGGCATCATCATTGGCCTAAAAGAGATCGGCCTGCAGAAGTTTCATTTCATCGAAGCCAACAACTTCCACTCCTGGAATTATCGCGGCATGGCCGACATCAACGACAAGCATGGCGTGGAGTGCAACGAGCCGGACCGCCGTCCGCGCAACTTCGCCGACGGCTACGAGATGACCTGGACCAAGGTGCCCGACCCGGTGGTGTACACGCACATTCCGCACTATGCGCCAGTGAACGAGCCCGATACCTGGCTGCTGAACATCGCCAAGTGGAAATCCCACGGCATGTGCATGACGCTCGCCACCAAGAATGAGCAAGGCCTGGTGGTGAAGCCCTATGTGCGATTCTGCCCGGGCTGGCGCGGCGTGACCGGCGTGGCCGACTTTATGAAGCCCAACATCCACCGCGACGTGGAAAAGCGGGTGAACGCGTTCTTCGACCGGCACGTCCGCATGGGCTACGCGCGCTATCAAAGCAAGGCCGACCTGAGCCCCGTGCATCAGGAGATCTGGGCGCACAAGACCTGCGACAATGCGCAGACGCTCAAGACCGGCTTGGCGGTGATTGAAGGCATCTACGGCCGCTCCGGCGATGGCTTCGGCCTGGGCACGGACTACCTCACCAACCTGGTGATGTTCGGCAAGAATAAGCTGCGGCTGGACCTGATCGGTATGTATCTGGGCGGACACGAGCCGGGCAACGTCAATCTCTTCCGGATTGCCAAGGAGCGCGGCCTGCTCGATACCTTCAATCCACACGAGGTTCCCGTCTACGAATGGATCGACGGCAAGGCCGTGCGGCGCAAGCTGACGGACTTTACGCGGACGCCGCTGCCCACTTATTATCTGCAGCGCGATGGGGAACCGCGCTTCCATTTGGTGAACGAACGGTTCGACTACGACCGGGTCAAGGTCTAGCGCCGGCGGGCGAGCTCATCCCGCAGGCGGTCGCGTGCCTCGTTCCAGCGCCGCTTTACGGTGCGGGTGGAAACGCCGAGGGCTTCGCCCGTTTCGGCGACGCTAAGTCCGCCGAAGAAGCGGAGCTCGATGACTTCGGCGAGTCGCGGATAGTGATGCTCCAGCCGTTTCAGGGCGCGGTCCACGGCGACATAGCCGTCCAGGCTCGGCTCGACGCGCACGCGGGCATCCTCCAGGTCGACGAGGGCTTCGTCACTGCGGCGCTTTAAGGCCCGGCGGCTGCGGGCCTGATCGATCAGCACGCGGCGCATGGCGCGCGCGGCCACTGCCAGAAAATGGGCGCGGTCGCCGATGCCTTCGCGGGCGGCGTGGAGCCGCAGGTAGGCTTCGTTCACCAGGTCATGCGGTTGAATCGCATGGGCATTGCGTTCGCGGCTGAGCAGAAACGCGGCCAGGCGCTGCAGTTCTTCGTAAGCGGAGAGAATCTCGCGTTCATCCAGTTGCACTCTTCTGGAGTGCGCAAGCGGGGGACACGCGGGGTCATTTGCCGCGCGGTTTGGCCCGGCGGCAACGGGCTTACGGCTTGGGGAAGAGAATGGGCAAGGCCACGTCGGCGGTCCACACGCAGCGGTTGTTGTGTCCGCAGAGCGGTACCGGCACAAAGTCGTGCTTGGCGCCGTGGCGTTTGGTGACGTGCTCAAAGTAGGCGCGGGCGCGGGAGAACCGGTCGGGCCCTTGCGCCATGGCGACGCAGGTGGAATCAAAGCCCGCGATGGGCAGGGTATCCAGTTCACCGATCAAGTAGGTGACCGGCCGGGCGGCGTACTGCTTGCGGATTTGTTCCGGGGTAAGGCGGGCCGCGTAACCGGAGAGCTTTTCGAGCCCGTACTTGTAGTCGTTGTAGGTGGCGCAATTCTCGCGATCGTAGAAGGGCCGGAAGCCACCTTGGCCATCGCGCGCGGGCCGCAATTCATCCAGATAGAGCATGGTGGAAGGGTTCGACGCCACGTAACGCATGGGCACACCGATGGACTCATGCAACTTATTCAGGGCGGCGTAGCGATTCATAAACTGTCCACCGGCCGAATGCCCGGACAGGACAATGAGCTTGAGGTTGGGAAAGTTCTGCTTGTTGGCGAGCAGCCGGACGATGGCGTCCATTGCGTCGTAAGTGGAGGTGTCCGGCAGGCCCTTGGCCTCGCCACCGCCGGCCCAGCCGATCTTGCTTTCCCAGGAGATTTCGCCCTCGGCGAGCGGATCTTTGGCGGAGCGGCCATCGTTGACGGCGAAACGGGGCGCGATCACGAGCGTATCGCCGAGCGCTTTGGCCAGGAAGGCGGCGGCCACGCCGGTGGAGAAGTAATGGTCGGCATTGCGCGTGGCGCCATGGACGATGATCATGGCGCGGCGGAGTTCGGTGGCCGGGCGGGTGAGCGGGTGGGAGCGATAGATGAGGAAGTGCTTGCCGGCCAAGGCTACTTTTTCCGTGCAGGGCGCGGCGGCATCCAGGCAGGGCTCCGCCAGGAGCAGAGGCGCGGCCAGTAGAGCCGCGAAGAGAGATCGCATCGAATTAGTTTACCGGCTTCCGCCGGGAGCGGGCAGAGACCAATGCCCAAGCCGAAAGCGCGCTGGCCATCAGGAACAGCGCGCCGGGTTCGGGTGTATCGCTGGCCAGCGCCGTGAGGCCGAATTGCAATTGGGATCGCGTGGCCCCGTTGGTGACGTAGGCGCGTAAGCCCGTCATGGTCAATTCGCCGGACAGCATCCAATCCCCGCCCAAGGTTTGAAAGACAAACGGTGCTGCCTGGGTGGTGTTCTGCCCGGCGACAGTGTCGTTCGCGGCGGTGATCCCTGGTGGATTCAACACGGCCAGCCCGGTGGAAAGCGACGCGTTGGCGAAGCTGACCGAGGTGGGCGCCGCCGAGTTGAGCGAGGCTCGCGTGTAGAACGAGCCGGCCGGCAGCGTCCAGGTGCCGCCGGGGGCCAGCGGCGCCGCGTTGGGCACGCTGTAAATAAGGTCTAAGAGCAGCGTGGTGGCCGAGGCGCCGCCGTAGATTCGCGTAAAGGCCTGCCCGGTGCTTTGGCGGTAGCCGATTTCGATGCGTTGGGGCTGGGCGTCTAGATAATAAGGCGAAAGGTGTCCCGACACGGAGGGAACGCCCGCGCTGTTCAGGCCCATGCCCACTTCCCAGTCACCAGGCCCGGCCAGGCCGGCGCGCACGAGCACATTGAAGTTGAAGTCGGCCGCGCTGAGTGTGCCGGTAAGGCAGTAGGCGGCGAACAGGAATCTCAGGTGCGGTCGCATGCAACTCTCGTATTAGTATTGGCGCGGGCTAGGGCCGAGATCCATCCCCTGTTGGTACTAAGGCCGCACTCGACTACAGTAGAAGATTCCATGCTGCTCCGCCCCACCGCCGTCAATTCGGTGCTTGCCGAAGTCCGCGCGCTGCAGGCGCAAGGCCGGAATCTGGTCTCGCTGATGCGAGGCGAGCCGGACTTCGCCACGCCCGTCCATATACAAGAGGCCGCCATCGCGGCGTTGCGCCGTGGCCGCACGGCTTACCCCGACAATCGGGGCGAGCCGGAGTTGCGGGCCGCGATTGCGGCGCGCCACGGGTACAACGCGGCCAGCGAAGTGCTGGTCACCACCGGCGCGACGCTGGGCTTATACTGCGCCTTTGCCGCGCTGTTGGAGCCGGGTGAGGAAGTGCTGCTGCCCGATCCGGTTTACGATGCGTACCATTCGGCCATTCGTCTGGCGGGCGGCGTACCGGTGAGCGTGGCCGGAGAGTTGGTGAGCGGCCGCTTCCGGCTGGGGGATGTGGAGGCGGCGGTGACGCCGCGGAGCCGGGTGCTGCTGCTGAATACGCCGTGGAATCCCACGGGCACCGTGTTTACGGCCGACGAGCTAGGCCGGTTGGCGGACGTGGCGCGGCGCCACAATCTGATGGTGGTGAGTGACGAGATCTATGACCAACTGACCTTTGGCGAGGCGCTCCACGTCTCGCCCACGGCGCTCCTGCGGGAGCGCACGGTGCTGGTGCAGAGCCTATCGAAGACCTATGCCATGACCGGTTGGCGCTGCGGGTATTGCTGCGGCCCGGAACAGATTATCCAGAAAATGTTCTTGGTATTACAGCAGGTGAGCCGGGGCCCCGCGACGTTCATTCAGGATGCGGCCGTGGCGGCGCTGACGGGCGCGCAGGATTGTGTGGCCGGAATGCGGGCCGAGTACACGCGCCGGCTGGCGATGGTGAAGGAGGTGCTGGGGGCGCGCGTGCTGCCGCCGGAGGGCGGCTTCTTCGCCATGATTGACGTGCGCGACTTGGGAGCGTCGAACGAAGTGCGGCAGCGTTTGCTGCGGGAGCAGGGCGTGGTGGTCATGCACGGATCGGCATATGGAGCGGGCGGCGAAGGCACGTTGCGAGTTTCGTTTTCGGCGGCGGCGCCGCTGCCCGAGGGGTTGGCGCGCCTGGAGCGGGGTTTGCGATGACGGAACTGATGGCCGCACTGGCGGCCGGGACGAGCGCGGAGTTGCGGTTCGACAAGATCACGCGCGCCCTTTACGCCACCGACGCCAGCGTGTATGAGATACAACCGGCGGGCGTGGTGATCCCGCGGACCCGTGAGGATCTGCTGGCCGTGGTGCGGCTGTGTCACCAGCATAAGACGCCATACACGCTGCGCGGCGGGGGGACATCCCAGGGCGGCCAGTGCATTGGCGCGGGGCTGGTGGTGGATACCTCGAAGTATTTGAATCGTTTGATTGAGGTGAACCCGCGGGAGCAATGGGCGCGCGTGGAGCCCGGCATGGTGCTCGATGAGCTGAATCACGCGTTGAAGCCGCATGGGTTGCGCTTTGCGCCGGATGTTTCGACGGCCAGCCGCGCCACCATCGGCGGCATGATCGGCAATAACTCCAGCGGCGCGCGCAGCGTGCTCTATGGCAAGACCATCGATCATGTGCTGGAACTGGAAGTGGCCTTCGCCGATGGCACCACCGCGGAGTTGAAGCCGAGGAAGACGCTTCCCTCCGGCGACACGCGCGAAGCTCAGGTTTATCGCACGGTGCGGCGCCTGGCGCATGAGCACGGTGATGAGGTGAAGCGCCGCTTCCCGAAGGTAATGCGGCGCGTTATGGGCTATAACCTCGACGAGTTTCTCGACGAGTCGCAGCCGGTGAACTTAGCCAAGATGATTGTGGGCTCAGAGGGGACGCTGGCGGTGGTGCTGGAGGCGAAGGTGAAGCTGGTGCGGCTGCCGAAGGCAAAGGCGGTGCTGGCGATCCAGTTCGACACGTTGCTGGATTCGCTGGCGGCCACGCCGGCCATCCTCACGCATCAGCCTTCGGCCGTGGAGGTGATGGACGCCAGCATTCTCGACAATACGAAGCACAGTCCGGCGTTTCGTGCCTTGCGGGACAGCTTTATCGAGGGCGACCCGGGCGCGCTGCTTTGCGTGGAGTTCTACGGGGAGCGGGCCGAGGATTTGCCTCCGCGCTTGCAGAAGCTCGAGGCCGAACTGCGCGCCCAGGGGATCGGCACCCACTTTCATCACGCCTATGAGGCGGCGGCGCAGCAGCGCATCTGGCACTTGCGCGAGGCATCGCTAGGCTTGTCGATGAATCAGCGGGGTGACGCCAAGTCCATCAGCTTCGTGGAAGACACGGCCGTCGCGCCCGAGGTGCTGCGCGACTACATCGAGCGATTCCAGAAGATTCTGCTTCGCCATAAGACCACGGCGGGAGTTTATGCGCACGCGTCGGTAGGCTGCCTCCACGTGCGGCCGGTGATCAACATGAAGACCGCCGATGGATTGCTGAAGTTCGATTCGATTGCGAACGAGGTGGCCGATCTGGTGCTGGAATACGGCGGGGCCCTTTCGGGCGAACATGGCGATGGCCTGTTGCGGAGCCCGTTCATTGAGAAGATGTTCGGGCCCCGGCTGTATCAGGCGTTTCGCGAGATCAAGCAGGCGTTTGACCCCGAGGGACTGCTGAATCCGGGCAAGATTATCGATCCGCCGCCGCTGACGGCCAACTTGCGCTACGGCGCGGGCTATCAGAATCCCGATCCCTTCACGTTCTTTGACTATTCCGATTTTGGCGGCCTGGGTGGCGCCGTGGACATGTGCAGCGGCGTGGGCGCGTGCCGCAAGAAGATCGAGGGAACGATGTGCCCGTCGTATATGGCGACGCGGGATGAGCGTGACTCTACGCGGGCGCGCGCCAACGTGTTGCGGCTGGCGATGAATGGCCGGCTGGGGGAAGCCGGCTTGGGCGATGAAGGTGTGAAGGAGACGTTGGAGTTGTGCCTGGAGTGCCGGGCCTGCAAAGCGGAGTGTCCGGTGAGCGTGGATGTGGCGCGGTTTAAGAGCGAGTTTCTGGCCGACTACTACCGGCGGCACGGCACGCCGGTAAGCGCGAAGCTGCTGGGACATGCGCGCAGCTTTGCGCGATGGGGATCCTGGGCGCCGGCGCTGGCCAATCGCGCGCAGAAGTGGGGCAAACGTGCCGCCGGCATCGACGAGCGCCGCTCGTTGCCGCAACTGGCCGCGCGCAGTCTGGCCCGTCAACTGGCCGAGGGCCGCGAAGGCACGCTGCTGTTCAATGACACGTTTATCAACTACTACGAGCCGGCGATTGGCTTGGCGGTGGATCGGGTGTTGAAGGCCGCGGGCGTGCCAGTGCTGCTGGCGCCCAACGCCTGTTGCGGTCGGCCGCTGATCTCCAAAGGGCTGCTGGGCGCGGCCCGCCGCGCCGCGGAGGAGAACACCCGGCGCTTGGCGCCGCTGGCGACAAATGGGGCGCGATTTGTTTTTTGCGAACCGAGCTGTCTGTCGGCCGTGAAGGAGGATGCGCCGTCGCTGCTGCGCGGCGAAATGCGGGGGATGGCCCAGCGGGTGGCCGATGCGTCGGTGCTGTTTGAGGAGTTTCTGGAGCAGGAGATGCAAGCGGGGCGCGCACGGTTGGAACTGAAGCGCGGGCCGGAGGAAGTGGTGCTCCACGGCCATTGCCATCAGAAGGCGATGGGTTTGCTGCCGCCGGCCAAGGCGCTGCTGGCGCGCGTGCCCGGGCTGCGGGTGGTGGATCCCGATGCGGGCTGCTGTGGCATGGCCGGCTCTTTCGGCTATACGCACTACGATGTTTCCCGCACCATCGCCGAACGGCGGCTGCTGCCGGCGGTGCGCAAGGCTCAGTCGGTGGTGGCGGCGGGCACCAGTTGCCGCCATCAGATGGATGATTTGGCGCAGGTGAAGGCGATGCATCCGGCGCAGTTTCTGGAGACGCTGCTGTGAATCTAGCTTCGCTTTCGCTGGCGGCGTTGGTGGTGGCCATGGCGGTAAGCTGCTTCTCGCGGCTCAACGTGGGCGTATTGGCGCTGGCGCTGGCCTGGGTGGTGGGTGTACTGGTGGGCGGGCTGAAGGTGGAGGCATTGCTCAGCGGCTTCCCCACGGCGCTCTTTGTGACGTTGACGGGCATGACGATGCTGTTCTCGGCGGCCGAAGAAAATGGCACGCTGGAGCGGTTGGCGCGGCGCGCGGTGGGTCTTTGCCGGGGGCATGCGTTCTTGGTGCCGCCGATGTTCTTTGCGATTGCGGCCACGCTGGCGTCGGCCGGGCCGGGGAATATCTCGACGGCCGCGCTGGTGGCGCCGATGGCGATGTCGGCGGCGGCGCGCGCCGCGATCCCGCCGTTTCTCATGGCGATCATGGTGGGCAATGGCGCGAACGCGGGTTCGCTATCGCCGCTGGCGCCGACAGGCATTATTGTGACCGGCCTGATGGCGAAGATCGGCTTGGGTGGCCACGAGCTGTTTACCTGGAGCGCTTGCTTGCTGGCGCATGCGGCGGTGGGCGTGGGGGGCTATTTGCTCTTCGGCGGCTGGAAGCTGCGCGGCCATGACCGGGGCGAACGCGAGGCGGCCGCGCCGATGGAGCGGCGCCATTGGATCACCACAGCGGTGATTCTGCTGTTGATCGCGGCGGCGATCGGGCTGAAGGTGAATGTGGGGCTGGCGGCCTTTTCCGCCGTCGTGGTGTTGACGTTGCTAGGCGCGATTGAACTGGATGAGGCCATGCGGCGAATGCCGTGGAACGTGATCGTGATGGTGTGTGGCGTTACGGTGTTGATCGGGCTGCTGGAGAAGACCCATGGCTTGGCGCTCTTCACCGATCTGCTGGCCAAGGTGGCGACCAAAGAGAATCTAACGGGCGTGGTGGCGTTTGTCACGGGCATCATCTCGGTGTACAGCAGCACCTCGGGCGTGGTGCTGCCCGCGTTCTTACCCACCGTGCCGGGCTTGATTGAACGCGTGGGCGGCGGGGATGCGCTGGCGGTGGCGACGGCGATGAACATTGGTGGACATCTGGTGGATGTGTCACCGCTGTCGACCATTGGCGCACTGTGTTTGGCGGGAGTGAGCGACGCCGCCGAGGCGCGTTTGCTCTTTCAACGAATGCTTTGGTGGGGGCTGGCGATGTCGGTTGTAGGAGCGATCGGATGTTGGTTGGTTTTTTAGAGAAGCGCGCGATGCAGGCGGCGCGCCATGAGCCGCGCAAGAGCATGATGCGTGAAAGGCCCGTCAATACAGGCGGCGAAGCGTGTACGCGGGAGTGCGATTGCCAAAAAACAATTCTTGCTTGAAATGTTTTTTGCAAGAGCGCGTCTGCTTCGTGCATTTTTTTCTTGACATCGAGCGCGAAACATTTTATATCTGGGATCACGATGCGGTCATGCAAGTGGCCGCAAAATTGATGTTAGGGAGAATGGTTCGATGAAGAACGCGACCAAGAAGGCAGCGAAGAAGGCTCCGGCCAAGAAGGCTGCCAAGAAGAAGAAGTAAGATTCCCGCTCTCCCGATGAGAGCGGACTCAAACTGAAATCGAGACGCCCCACTTCGGTGGGGCGTTTTGATTTTGGCCAGAGAGATGACGAGCACCCTTGAGAATGAATCGACGACAATTGCTTTTCACCGCGGCGCTGCCCGCGGCGGCGCCGGCGCAACCCGGTGGCGGCGGAAGTGAGACGAAAGCCGCGCGGCGCATTCGCGCGATTCTGATGGCGCAACAAGAGGCGTGGAATCGCGGTGAGTTGGAAGCCTTTATGGCCGCCTACTGGAAGTCGGAGGAACTTGCGTTCATTGGGCGGTCGATTGCGCGCGGCTGGCAGGCGACGATGGATCGCTACCGGCGGGAGTATCCCAACCGCGCGGCGATGGGCACGCTGACATTCTCCGAAGTGGAAGTGCATGAAGTGGGCCGCGACGCGGCCTGGGTGTTCGGCCGCTTCGCGCTGGCGCGCAGCGCCGAAGGCGGCGGCGCGGCGAGCGGCAAGTTCACGCTGGTGCTGCGGCGCGTGGCGGGCGACTGGAAGATTGTGCTCGATCATACGTCGAGCTAGCGATGCAGCGCTTTCCGGCCGATGACGATTTCATGCGGGTGGCCTTGGAACTGGCGCGCGGCGCGATGGCGGCGGGCGAAGTTCCGGTAGGGGCGGTGCTGGTGAACGATCACGACGGGGTGATTGTGGGGCGAGGCGCCAATGCGCCCGTGCGCACGCATGATCCCACCGCGCATGCCGAGATGATCGCCCTGCGCGAAGGTGCGGCGCGGCTCGGCAACTACCGGCTGGAACAAACGACGTTGTACTCAACGCTGGAGCCTTGTCCGATGTGCGCGGGCGCGCTGGTGAACGCCCGCGTGGGCCGGCTGGTGTTTGGCGCGCGCGACTTGCGCTTCGGCGGTGTGCGCAGCAAGTTCCGCCTGGCCGATTCAGACTTGCTCAATCATCGCGTGCGCATTGAAGAAGGCACGTTGGGAGCCGAGTGCGCCGGGCTGCTGAAGGAATTTTTCCGCCAGCGCCGTTGAGCCTGGGCGACAATCGAGCGTAGATGTCCTATGACCTGCTAGCCCTGGCCCGTCAAGCTCTCCATGCCGCCGGGTTCGACGAGGTGTTTCCCGCGGAGGTGCGCGAGCAAGTGGCGGCATTGGACGCCGCCCCGAGCGACGCGCGCGACCTACGGGAATTGCCTTGGTCCTCCATCGACAACGACACTTCGCGCGATCTGGATCAGATCGAGCACGCCGAGCGCCTAGCGGACGGCCGCACGCGCGTGCGCGTGGGCATCGCCGATGTGGACGCTTATGTGCCGAAGGGTTCGCCGATTGATCGGCATGCGGCGAGCGCCACCACCACCGTCTACGCGGGCATCCGGGCGTTCAACATGCTGCCGGAAGAGCTTTCCACAGGGCTGACGTCGCTGCTGGGCGGGCAGGACCGGCTGGTGATGGTCACCGAGTTCGTGGTGGATACGGATGGCCGCTTGACGGAGAGTTCCGTCTACCGGGCGGTGGCGCGCAATCACGCGCAGTTGACTTATTCGGCGGTGGGCCGTTGGCTGGACGGCGCGGATTCACTGCCGGTGGACGCCGTGATTGCCGAGCAGTTGCGCTGGCAGGAAGAGGCGGCGGTGGCGCTGCGGAAGGCGCGCGTGCTGCGGGGAGCATTGTCGTTCGAACGCATGGAGACCGAAGTGGTGGTGAAGGACGGCGAGGTGACGGGCATTTCGGCGCACCGGCGCAATCGCGCTTCGCTGCTGGTGGAGGATTTTATGCTGGCGGCCAACGAAGCGATGGCGACGCTGCTGCGCGATGAGCACGTCTCTTCGCTGCGCCGCGTGGTGCGCGCGCCCGAGCGGTGGGACCGGATTGTGGCCATCGCCGCGGCGAATGGCTACGCGCTACCGGGGCACCCGGATCCGGCAGCTCTCGCCGGCTTCTTACAGGACCGGCGACTCCGCGACGCCGTTCACTTCCATGAGCTATCGCTTGCGGTGATGAAGCTGATGGGGCCGGGCGAGTACGCGCTCGAACTGCCGGGCGACACCGTGCCGGATCATTTCAGCCTGGCCGCGCAGCACTACACGCACTCCACGGCGCCGAATCGCCGCTTCTCCGACATCGTTACGCAGCGCATCGCCAAGGCTGCGCTGGCCGGCCAGCAGCCGCCATACACCAACGACGAACTGGCCGCCATCGCGTTGCAATGCACACGCCGGGAAGACGCGGCGCGCAAGGTGGAGCGCGTGATGGAGAAGCGGCTGGCGGCGGTGGCGATGGAACGCCGGGTGGGCGAGGTGTTTGACGCGGTGGTGACGGGCGTAAAGCCTCGCGGCATCTATGTGCGCGTCTGCGATCCGCCGCTGGAAGGCAAGCTGCATGATGGCCCGGCGTGCGACGTGGGCGACGCGATTCGCGTCCGTCTGCGCGGCGTGGATGTGCCGGCCGGGTTTATTGATTTTGTGGCGGTGAGGTAGTGGTGTTGCGTTGGCTCTTGCGGCTATTCTCGGTGGCGGCCACGGCCTTGGCGCTGGCGGCGATGGCCTATTGGTTCGCGCAGGCGATGGGCTACTCGGCGATGGTGGGCTTGCGGCAGCCGGCGCAGGTGGCGGGCCGTGAGTTGCTCGAGTGCCGGGCGAACGCGGCGTTCTCCTCGGCGGTCGCGTTGATGGCCGCGGCGGTGATGGCACCGTTGCTGCGGCGGCGCTGGGCGGAACATGCGCCATGGCCGGCCGCCGTACGGTGGGCGGCGCTCGAACAGTGCGCTGTGTTGCTCGTGGCTTGGCTGGTGGCCGGTCCGCTGGGCTGGCTGGATTCGCGCAATGCGCTGGTGGTGGCGGCGGCTGAGTGCCTCTGCCCGGTACCCCCGCTGCTGCGCTGAATCGCATCGGCCAGTACTTTGGTTCCACGTAATGCGCGGGGCACGCGGTGCCGATTCCGCACATGTGAAGTGGCTATCTGTCTTAGTTCCCGCGCTGTTGTTGTTCGTTCTATACCGCCGGGCGATCTCGAACTTCTGGCTGCTGGTGCGCACGGACTGGCATACCTACCGGCACAACCATCAGGCGCTCTTTCCGCTGCTGCGCGAAGGCGTTCGCCGGCACCAGCGGCAATCGGGCGAACATCATCCCAGCACCGTCTACGCGAAAGTGCATCTGGGCGAGTTGCTCTTCACCCACGGCCATCGTGACGAGGGGTTGGCGATGGTGAACGCTGCCGCCGATTCGATGAATCGCTATGCGGGCGAGCGTGACGACACTTTCGCCGTTACCTGGATGAACGTGGCCATCGCCTTGTGGAAGACCGAGCAGAAGGACGCGGCGGTGTCCACGCTTCTCAGCGTGCTCGAACTGCGGCGCAAACTCTCCGGGCCCGATCATCCCCGGGTGGCGGAGATCGAAAACAATCTCGGGGCGTTTCTGGACGAGACGGGCCGCCCGGCCGAAGCAGTACCGGTCTACGAGGACGCGCTTCGCATCCGGCTGCGAAAGTTTGGCAAGGATTCGCGGGAAGTAGCGCTGGTGCGGAATAATTTCTGCGGCGCATTGACTTCGCTGGAACGCTGGAGCCGCGCCGAAGAGGAGATTCTGGAGGCGATCCGGATCATGAAGCCCTTAGGGCCGGACTACTTGCTGGGCGAGGCCTATGGCAGCTACGCGATCCTGCTCGCTAAGCAGGAGAAGCTAGCGCAAGCCGAGCGGCTCCGGTCTGATTCGCTGGCGGCCTTGCAGCAGGCACTGGGGGAGAAGCATGTGGAGATTGCAAAGGCATGGGAGGAGTATGCCGAACTGCTGGACCGGCTGCAGCGAACGGCGGAGGCCGAACTGATGCGCGCCAAGGCGAAGGCGATGCGCGAGGAGCTTTCCGCGTGTTGATCCCGCTGTTGGCGCTCGTGCTGATCCTTTGGGTCTTGTTTCAGTGGCTGTCGCACTGGCTGAAGAGCCGCACGCAGCGCGCCGCGGCGTGGAGCCGGGCCTGGGAAGAGGCAGCGCAGGCGGAGGCGGCTGGCGAGTACCAGAGAGCAGCGGAGTTGCTGCGGGAAGCCTTGGGGCAAGCGCGGCAGACGCCCCATTTTCTGCACGCGGGAGCCGCGGGCGTGTTGCGGCCGGAGTTAGCGCGCGTGCAATTTCTGGCGGGCGATCTGGAAGGCGCCGCGGCAACCAGGTACGACCTGCTGACGGAAGCCAAGGCCGGGCGTTGAGGCTACGACGCGCTCGCCGTGTGCGAGCACTACATGGAACTCGCGCGGATCCGCTCGGCGCAAGGGCGCCATGCCGAGGCGGCGGAATTCCTGCGCCAAGCGGTGCAAGAAAAAGAAAGCGCGATGGGGCCCGAAGCGCTTACGCTGGAGCTGAGCTTGCTGGCGCGGGCGCTGTGGCGCATGGGCGATCACGAAGCGGCGCGGCACATGATCGAGCGCGCCGCGCCCATGCTCGGCCAGGCATTGCTCTATCGAGAACGTACGGAAGAGGCCGCCAGTTTACTGCGAGAGAAGACGGAGAAGGACGCCCTGGCGTGGGAAGAGCTGGCGGAGGCCGAGGCGGCGTTGGGCCGGGGCGAAGCATCGCGTGAAGCGTGGAGCCGTGCCGCCGAGCGCTGGCGCGAGGCGCTGCCGGAGAGCCATCCCCTCGTGCAGAGTTGCCGCCGGCAGGCGTCGGCGAGGTGAACCCTCGCTAAGCGCGGCGCCCCATGCCGCACTCTTCGTGCACGGCTTTCACGGCCTTCTCCAGCCCTTCGCGGCGCACCACGATGGCAATGGTGAGTTCGCTGGAACCTTGCGCAATGGCGATGATGTTCACGTCGTGACGCGAGATGGCGGTGAAGACGCGGCCGGCCAGCCCTTTGGCGCCCTGCATGCCTTCGCCCACCACGGCGAGCAGGCCGACATTCTCATCGACCTCAATCGGCTTCAGGTACTTGTGCGCGATCTCCAAAGAGAAGGTGGCTTCCAGCGCCGTCATGGCCGAGGCGAGTTCGTCCTTGCGGATCAGAAAACAGAAGCTCGATTGATAGCTGGACGAGGTGAGCGCCAGCACCTCGGCGTTCACGCGCGCCAAGGCATCGATGGCCCGCGACATCACGGCCGTGCCGTTGATCTCCGGCGAAGCCGGCTCAATGGAGACCAGCGCGACGCTGCCCATCGACGTAACGGCGCGGGCCGAAGCGGGCACGTTCACCACGGGCACAATCTTGGTGCCGGGCGCGGCCAGGTGGAAACTGTTCTTGCTCCACACCGGGATCTGCTTTTCGATCAGCGGCGCCAGCGTGCGGGGATGGAGCACCTTGGCGCCGTTGTAGGCCAGTTCGGCCGCTTCGCGATAACTGACCTCGGCGAGCACGGCGGCGTCCGGCACCAGCCGCGGATCAGCCGTCATGATGCCGTCCACATCGGTCCAGATCCAGAGTTCGGAGGCATCCAGGGCGGCCGCGAGAATGGACGCGGAAAAGTCGCTGCCGCCGCGGCCGAGCGTCGTCGGCCGGCCGTCCAGCGTGGCGCCGTTAAAGCCTGTCACCACTGGCAGAACGTTCTCGGCCAGCAACGGCCGCAGCACCGCGCCGGCCTTCTCGCGCGTCGGCTCGGCGAGCGGTGTGGCGTTGCCGAAAAGCGCATCGGTAACGATCACCTCGCGGGCATTTACCGCCTGCGCGCTTACTCCCGTGGAATTCAAATAAGTGGCCAGGAGCGTGGCGCTGAGGCGCTCGCCGATGGCGATGGCCTCATCCACCGAGCGTGGCGGGCGTTCGCCCAGCAGCAGAATGCCGTCGGCGATGCGCTGAAACTCCTTCACCAGCCCGTCGATGTCCGCCAGGGCGCCGGCTTGCGCCCGCGCGGGCAACAACTCGCGGCAGCACTCTTCGTGGCGGGCGCGAAGCTTCTCGATGTTGGCGGCCACGCCCGGCCGGTCGCCCCCTTCGGCGTGGCGAAGCGTGTCCAGCAACAGGTCAGTGATCTTCGACATTGCCGAAACCACGGCCACCACGGGCCGCTGCTGCTTCTGCCCGGCGCAGATCTGCGCCGCTACTTTCATGCGTTCGGCCGAGCCCATGCTGGTGCCGCCGAACTTCATCACTAGAACGTTATTCATCAAAATTGTTTCACTCGGCCGGCGCCGTGCGCGCGGCCGCGCCATTGGAAGTGCGCGCACGCACCAGGCGAAGGATCTCCTCTTCCACCTGTTCGGTGGTGAGCGTGCTGGAATCCAGATAAGTGGCGTCGGGCGCCTGCAGGAGCGGTGAATTGGCGCGCGACCGGTCGCGCCGGTCGCGGTCCTCAATCTCGCGCAGCAACTCGGCGGGGTCCGGCTCCAGCCCGCGCTCGCGCAGGTCGCCGGCGCGGCGGTCAGCGCGGACGCCGACGGAGGCGTCGAGGTAGATCTTCACTTGCGCCTCGGGAAACACGACGGTGCCGATGTCGCGGCCTTCCATCACCACCGAGCATTCGGCGGCGATAGCGCGCTGGCGATCGACCATTGCGCGGCGAACGGCGGGCACGGCGGCCACTTTGGAGGCGGCGTTTGAAACGGCGGGGTCGCGAATGGCGTCGCTGACATCCTCCTCGTTGAGCAGGATGCGGCCCGGCGCGGGCAACTCGATGCGCGCCGCCTCGGCGAGTTGCCCCAAGCGGTGGAGGTCGCCCGGATCCACTCCGGCGCGCAAGGCCCACAAGGCTACGGCCCGGTACATCGCACCGGTATCAATATAGACGTAGCCCAACCGGGCGGCCACGCGGCGCGCAATGGTACTCTTGCCGGCCCCAGCCGGGCCGTCGATGGCAACTATCACTCGTTTGGACATTCAGGCGGGAAATCTCATTATCGCCTACAATGAGAATTATGCTTCGGACCCTAGCCCTCAGCCTCCTGCTCGCTCTCGGACTCGCCGCCCAGCCCAAGGCCGTGACCGACGCCAAAGCGAAAGTCAAGGCGGGCGACACCGACGCCGCCATCACGCTGCTCGAAGCCGAGCTCAAGAAAGGCTCCGCCAAGGACGCCGCCGCTCTGAAGGCCGCGCTCGCCGAAGCCCACTTCGCCGCCGGCGACACGGCGATGAATAACGAGAAAATGCCGCCCTTCCGCAAGTATCCGGCGGCCTTGCGCTCGTTCCGCAAGGTGCTGGAGTACGACAAGAACCATGCCAAGGCCAAGTCGAACATTGCGATGATCGAAGGCATCTACAAGCAGATGGGCCGGCCGGTTCCCCAATAAACCTCGCGAAGAGTGGCTCTCCCCTACGACGCGATTCTGTTTGACTTCGACGGCGTGCTCGTCGATAGCGAACCCGTGCATCATGCCGTGTGGCAGGAAGTGCTGGCGCCCTACTCCATCACGCTCAGTTGGGAGGAGTACCAACGGCGCTGCATCGGTGTCTCCGACAAAGAGATGATTCGCGAGTTATGCGACATCGCCGGCCGCCCGGGCGAGTTTGACCGGCTGTGGCTGGAATACCCCCGGAAGCGCGCCATTCTACGCGAGCGTATGATCGCCGCCCCGCCCTCTTTTGAGGAGTCGATTGAGTTAGTGCGCGCCCTCGCGGCGGAACTGCCCCTCGCCGTAGTAACTTCCAGCGCGCGCAACGAAGTAGAACCCGTGCTGGACCGCATGGGGATTCTATCTTGCTTTGTAACTTGCGTCTTTGGGGACGACGTCCAGCGCTTGAAGCCGGATCCGGAGCCCTATTTGCTGGCCGCCTCGCGGCTCGGCGTGCGGCGTCCGCTGGTGATCGAAGACTCGGGCGCCGGCTGCGCCAGCGCGCAGGCGGCGGGGTTTGAGTATGTGCGAGTAACTGCGGCGGGCGCCGTGGGCCGCGAGGTGCGGCGCCACTTAGGCCGCTAACGCCGCTTGCCGGACTTGCCGTCCCGCACCTTGGTCTCCACCCGATAGAGCGACTTACGCGCCGTAAGAAACAGCGTACGCCCTTGCGGTCCACCAAAGGCCAAATTCGCCGCCGCCTCCGGCAATAGTATCCGCGCGATCAGCTTACCGTCCGCCCCGAAAATCTGCGCCCCGTCGCCGGAACTGGACCAGACCCGCCCGGCCTGATCGCAACGAATTCCATCCGGTCCACCCTTATCGATCTTCGCAAACACCGCGCCGCCACTAACGGCCCCCTTGGCTATCGAAAACACCCGAATATGCCGCGGCGCCCCGGAATCGGCCACGTAAAGCTTCGACTCATCGGGCGAGAAGCAAAGTCCGTTAGGTTTGTCAAAGTCCTTGATCACCGCCTCTAGCTTGCCTTGGGCAAACCGGTAAACGTAGTTGCCGGCTTGCTCCTTCGGCCGCCCGGCCAAGCCATAGTCCGGATCGGTGAACCAGATGGCGCCATCCTTGGTCATCACCACGTCGTTCGGTGAATTCAGCTTCTTGCCTTCGAAGGAATCCACCACGGTGGTGATTTGCCCGGCGCCATCGGTGCGCGAGATGCGCCTGCCGCCGTGTTCGGCGGTGAGCAGGTGGCCGCCCGCGTCCAGGGAGTTGCCATTGGCGTTCTGGCTGTTCTCGCGGAACACCGAGAGCTTGCCGTCCCAGCGCATCAGCTTGTTAGCCGGAATATCGCTGAAGACCAGGAAGCCCGCCGGCATCCAGACCGGGCCCTCCACGAACTGTAGATCCGTGGCGAGGCGCTCGACTTTGGCGCCGGCCGGAAAGAGCTTGGCGAACTCGGCGGGTTGGGCGATGTCAAAGTCGGCGGCGAGCGTGGCGGCGGCTAGCAGGGTGAGAATCACGCCCGTCATCTTATCAAGGCTTACGCGGCGGGTTAAGAAAGCTAAACACTCTTAGCATGCCTTTACCAACCCTTCCCCCGCCGGCCGCGTTTCACAGATAGAAGGACACGAGCGGGTGCCTTCCACGTTCTAAGGAGAAACACAGCAATGAAACACTTGGTAATCACCCTGATGGTGACGGCGGCCACGATGATGGCGCAACCCGGCATGGGCGGCGGCTTTGCCGGCGGCGGGGCGCCCGCCGCAGCGTTTACCGAACTGAAGGCGGCGATCGGACTCTCCGATGCCCAGGTAACGGCCCTGCAGCAGATTCAAACGGCGCAGCGCCAGGCCGCGCAACCGGTGGCGCAACAGTTGCAGACCAAGCGTACGGCTCTGCAGGATTCGCTCACTAAGGGCACCACGGCCGTGGCCGCCGGCACCGCGCTGCTGGAAATTGAGGCGTTGCGCCGGCAACTGGAGACGCTGGAAACCAATGCGCGCAATCAGGCCGCGGGCGTGCTCTCGGCCGATCAGCGGACCAAGCTCAAAACGCTGGAAGATGCCGCGAAGCTTCAGCCGGCGATCGGGCAAGCGTCCGCGCTGGGGCTGATCACGCGGCCGGCCGGAAGCGGCGTAGCGGGCGCCGGCCCGCGGGGATTCGGATTCATGGGCGGCCGCATGGGGGGCCCTCCGGCGCTTGAGTAGTTGAACGGTGTGTGGAACGCTCCGCCGCTATCCTCGGGAACACTGGGGGTAGCGGCTTTTTTCTTTAAAGGGCCCCGCTGATCTGCTCTCGCGGCTGCGGCACACCCAAGCCGCCGAGCTCGAAGACATTATGCCGGATCGTCTGGCAGATCGCTTCCAGAGGCAGATCGTTATCGTCGAAGCCAAAGGGCCCTTCGATCTCCACGCCGATCTCTTCGATGCCGAAAAAGATGTACGCCACCAGCAGAGTGTCCAGCACGGTGGTCCAGCCGAAGGTATCCACCAGCGCAAAGGGCAGCGTAAAGCAATAGAGCATCAGGGCGCGGCGCAAGTGTACGACGTAGGCGAAAGGCAGCGGCGTTTTGCGGATGCGTTCGCAGCCGCCGTGATAATCCACTAGCAACGTGATGTTCTGATCCACGGATGTGCGCGCAATGTCGGAGAGCACGCCGCGCCGCGTTGCTTCGGCCAGGCAATCACTGAGGCGCTGGGCCACGGCCAGCACGGGATGCTCGGCCTCGTTGACGGCGCGCGCTTCGGCACGCGGCAAATCGGGGAGTTCCTTGGCGAGGTCCAGGGTGACGCCGCGTAGGTAGTGCATGGAAGCCACCGGGAACGCCGCGGTCCACAGAGCGAGTTCGCGGAGCAGCGCGGCGTCGGCCGTGCCGAACCAGGATCGCGCGGCGCGCACCAGGTTGCGCGTCTCGTTCACCATGCCGCCCCACAGCTTGCGCCCTTCCCAAAAACGATCGTAGGAGGCGTTAGTGCGAAACACCAGCAAAAGACCCAGTGCCAGCCCAATCAGACTATGCAGCGTACTCGGGATGGCCACGCCCCAGCCCTTTTTGTGGGCAAAGACCACCAGCGCCGACCAAGCCACGCAGGCCACCACGCGACCCAGGATCTCCCGCACCATGGAGCCGCGAATGTCGAAAAAGTGATCGGACCAGCGATGCGGATCGTAATCAACCATCGTTTCAGGGTACTCGATGAATCGGCGAAACTAGAGGGAGCGCACCATGAGCTATCCCTCCCTTTATCGCGACCAACTGATTCAGACTCTCCAGGCAATGGACACCGCCACCGTCGACCGCATCATCGCCACCCTGGCCGAAGCCCGTGACCACGGCCGCCAGATCTTTGTCTGTGGCAACGGCGGCAGCGCCGCGTCGGCCTCGCATTTCACCTGCGACATGGTGAAGGGCGCCAGCTTCCAGAAGGACCCCGCGCGGCGCTTTAAGATCATGGCGCTCACCGACATGATGCCCACCATGACGGCCTATTCCAACGACGTTTCCTACGAAGCGGTATTCGTGGAGCCGCTCAAAAACTTCGCCCGCCCCGGCGACGTAGTGATGTGCATCTCCGGCAGCGGCAACTCGCCGAACGTGCTGCGGGCTATGGAATATGCCAAGTCGATCGGTTGCCGCACGATTGCGATGACGGGCCGCGACGGCGGCAAGCTGGGTCCGCTGGCGGAAGTGAATCTCCACGTGGCCGTGCCGCACATGGGCCGCATTGAAGACGCGCACATGGTGGCTTGCCACATGATCGCCTATCACTTTATGGAGGCCGAGTGACGCCGGTCCGCCTGAGCGACAAGCTCGCGTTGATTCACGACCATTGGAACCCGCGCGTGGTGGCTGAGCTCAACGGCCAGCAGGTGAAGCTGGTGAAGTTCCAGGGCGAGTTCGTCTGGCACGATCACGCGCATGAGGACGAGATGTTTCTCGTGCTGCGCGGCCGCTTTCGCATGGAATTCCGCGATCGCAGCGTTGACGTGAACGAAGGCGAGTTCATCGTGGTGCCGCGCGGCGTGGAGCATCGCCCCGTGGCCGAGGCCGAGGTTGAGGTGATGCTCTTTGAGCCCGCGGCCCTGCGGCATACGGGCGAGGTGGAAAGCGCGTTGACCCGGCGGGAGTTCGAGCGGATCTAAGCTCCGCGTTCGGCGCGGAACTGATTGATACGGATCAGCTCATCGGGCCGAGAGCCGGAAATCCATCGCGCCGATCACGCCTTCCACCTGCTCGGCATTGCGGACGCCGACGATGGCGCCCGTCACGGCGGGATTGGCCAGCGTCCAGGCGATGGCCACCTCGCCGGGCGTCCGGCCGTGTGTTTCGCCGATCTGGCGCAGCAGTTCCACGATCTCCAGATTGCGGCTGAGCAACGGCTCCTGAAACGCCGGATTGCGCCGGCGCCAATCATCCTCCGGCAGCGCCGCCACGCGCTCCCGCGTCATGCGCCCCGAGAGCAGGCCGTTCTTCATCGGCGAATAGACAATCACGCCCACGCCGGTGCGATGGGCGTGCGGCAGGATCTCGAGTTCGCTCTCGGCCGAGACCATTGAATAGGGCGGCTGCAGCGACGTGATGGGCGCAATCGCCTGCGCGCGCTTCATCTGCGCCGCGCTAAAGTTCGACACGCCGATCCAGCGCACTTTGCCTTCGGCCTTGAGCTCGGCCATCGTGGTCCAGCCCTCTTCGATGTCTTCATCGGGCAGCGGCCAGTGGATCTGGTAGAGGTCGATGACATCCACGCCCAGGCGGCGGAGGCTGTCCTCGCACTCTTGGCGAATGGAGGCGGCCTTCAGGCTGCCATAGGGCTTGCCTTCGGCATCGGCCAGGCGGCTGCACTTGGTGAAGACATAGGGCTTCTTGGCCAGGCCCGCGATGGCTTTGCCGGTCACCACTTCGGAATGGCCAATGCCGTAGATGGCGGCAGTGTCGATCCAGTTCATGCCGCGGTCGAGCGCGGCGCGCGTGGCGCGGATGGAATCGTCGTCGTCTTGCGGTCCCCAGGCGAAGGCCCAGCCGCTGCCGCCCATCGCCCACGCTCCCACGCCCAGGGGCGTGATCTCCATGTCACTGTTGCCGAGTCGTTTGAGTGTCATCAATGCCTGATGTTTATTTGATCACGCTCCGGCGATTCGTATTGCATGGCGCCCATCATGTTGCCCTCAGGATCCTTAAAAGTAGAAGAGCTGGCCAATGCCCGCCAGCGTGCAGAGCGGCATCACGATCTCGCCGCCGGCGCGCTCCACGGCCGCTACGGCGGCGGCTGCGTCGGGCACGGCGACGGTGAGTTCAAAGCCGTTGAGCGGCGCGGGCCGGCCTTGCGGCCGCTGCTGCAGCGAGCCGCGTAGCGGCAGGGTGGGCGCGGGCATTTCGATCGTGAAGAAGCCGGGCGGGCCGTAGGCGTTGAACTTCCAGCCGAAAACTTCCTGGTAGAAGCGAATGGCGCGTTCGGGCTGATCGGTGTTGATGGCAAAGTGGGCAACGAACATATCCGCATTCTACGTGGGCCGGGCGTGACGGCGGAATAACGATACTCTGTCAAATGATGCCGAAAACACGCCAACGCCCGGATGGCTCCGTTCTGGTCCGCAGTTTTGGCGTCAGCTACTCCACGGGCCGCGAACTCATTCCGCCGCGCTCGCCGCTGTGGCATCAACTGATCTACGCTACGCAAGGCGTGGTGACGGTGCGGACGCGCCAGGCCGCCTGGGTGGCGCCGCCGCATCGTGCCGTGTGGGTGCCGGCGGCGCTCGAGTTCGACTTGCATTGGACCGGTCCGGTGGCCTTGCGTTCGCTCTACTTGAAGCGCAGCCGCCGCCTGGCGGCGATGCCCGGGACGTGTGCCGTGGTGAACGTAACACCGCTGCTGCGCGAGCTGATCGTGCGCACCGTGCAGATTGGCGCGCTGGACCGCCGCCGTGCGCCGGAGCGCCGGCTGGCCGAGGTGATCTTTGATGAAGTGGCGGCGCTGCGGGCCGTTCCGCTGCAACTGCCGTTGCCGGCCGACTCGCGCGCGGCGCGGTTTGCCGAAGCCTGGCAGGCCAGCGCGACGCCCGTGGCCAGCAAAGCGCTGCTGCGCCGATGTGGCGCCAGCCGGCGCACGCTGGAGCGGCTGTTCCGCGCGGAGACCGCGATGAGCCTGGGCCAGTGGATCCGGCGCGAACGCCTGTTGCGCGCCTTACGCCTGCTGGCCACGGGCGCAACGGTGGGCGCGGTGGCGGCCGAACTCGGCTACAGCTCAGCCAGCGCCTTTATCGCGATGTTCCGCCGCGAATTGGGGGCCACGCCGGCGCAATACCTGGGTTGAGCCCTGGCAGGTGCGCTACAACTACAAGGATGGAAGATATCCGCCACGGTGTACTGACGTTTCAACGCCACGTCTTTCCGCCAGCACAAGAAGCTATTCCAACGGTTGGCGCTGGGGCAGACACCGAAGGCGCTTTTTATCACCTGCGCCGATTCCCGCGTGGACCCGACGTTGATTACGCACTCGCAGCCGGGGCAGCTTTTCGTGGACCGCAATCCGGGCAACTTTCTGCCGCCGTTTCACGGCGAGAATGCGAGCGAGGCCGCCGGGATCGAGTACGCGCTGAAGGCGCTGAAGATTCCCAACATCATCATTTGCGGCCACACCGATTGCGGCGCGATGAAGGCGGTATGGCATCCGGAGAAGGCCAAGGAACTGCCGGCGGTGACGCGCTGGCTCACCAACGGGAAGGAAGCGCGGAAGCAGGTGATGGCCAAGAAGCTGGCCCGAAGAGGAGCAACTGGCGGCGATCACGCAGCGGAACGTGGTGATTCAACTGGAGCACCTGAAGACGTATCCCGCGGTGAAGGAAGCGCTGAAGGCCGGCAAGCTGCGGATCGCGGGGTGGGTGTACGACATCGAGCACGGCAAGGTGCTGGAGTACAACGAAGCTGCGGACCGCTTTGAGGTACTGAAGTAAGGCTTATTGGCCGGTTTTTTCTTCTTCGAGCGAGATTTTCAGGGCCTTGAGGAACTTAGCGTCCTGCGAGGACCATTTCACTTTGCCCGTGGAATCGAAGAAGCGCTTGGTGCGTTTGGGGCGGCGCTCGGCTACCGGTTCCGGCGTGCGGACGTCGGCTTCGGGCTCGATTTCGCCGTCTTCATCCCGCTTGTTAAAACCGATGGTCGCTTCCAGCACGAGAAAGACGTCATAGCCAGACCGCCGAATCTCGCCGATGGCTCCAGCGATCCGTTCCGAATCCGATAGGGATTCGTTAATCGCCTGGCCGAGCTCTTGCATCAACTCTTTCAAACGGTCGTCCAAGTCGCTCCCCTTTCTCGCCTGCCTACAACTTCAGCCTACCACTTTGGCCGCGGCCTCAGGCGCCAAGCGGGGGCGAATTTTCGCCCCAGCTTCGTATGCCTGTTCTCGTGCCGATATCCACCTTATCGGACGCGTTGCGGCGAACTGGAGCTATCCTGAAAGGAAGCATGACCAAGTGCGAACGCACCTATGAACTAGACCGCCCGTTGGATGAGGCCGGTCTGGAAGCCGTGGCCCGGGCGCACGGCCTGTACGGGATTCAGAAGCTTAAAGTAGACGCCTCGCTGCGCGCCCTGAGCGTCGGCTGGGATGCCTCGCGCCTTTCGCTGCCGCAGGTGGAATCGATTCTGGCCGGCTTGGGCTTCCCGCTGAAAAAATCATGAAGATCGCCCTCGGGCAGATGAACCCCACGGTGGGCGACCTGGCCGCCAATGCCGACCGCATGGTGCGCTTTGCCCGCGATGCCTCGGCGCGCGGCGCCGGCGTGCTGGTGCTCCCCGAACTTTCGCTGTGTGGCTATCCCCCACGCGATTTGGTGGAGAAGCCCAGCTTTCTGGATCGCTGCGAAGCCGAGATTCAGCGCTTGCCCAGGAGACCGCGGCGCTGCCGCTGACGATCATCGCCGGCACGGTGACCCGCTGGCAGCGCGGTTCCGGCAAGCAGGCGGCCAACTCGGCGGTGGTGATCGAAAGCGGCCAGATCCGCTTCCGGCAGCACAAGATGCTGCTGCCGACCTACGACGTTTTCGACGAGGCGCGCTACTTTGTGTCGGCCGAGCGGCAGTTGCTCACCGCGATTGGCGGCGCTCCCGTGGCGGTAACGATTTGCGAGGACGCCTGAACGATAAGTGTTTCTGGGAACGGCCCCTGTATCAGCGCGATCCGGTGGAGGAACTGATGGAGGGGGGCGCCAGTGCCCTGATTTCCATCAACGGCTCCCCGTACAACCAGCACAAGCGGGCCCAGCGGCGGGAGATGTTCCGGGCGCTGGCGCGGCGGCATCGGGTGCCGGTGATCTATGTGAATCAGGTGGGCGGCAACGATCAACTGGTGTTTGACGGATCGAGCTTCATGATGAACGCCCAGGGCGAGGTGGTGGCCTCGGCCTGCTCGTTTGCCGAAGATCTGGTAATGGCCGGCGACTTTCACGAGAACTTCGCTGACGAGAACGAAGCCACTTACGAAGCGCTGGTGCTGGGCACGCGCGACTACATCCGTAAGTGCGGCTTCGAGCGGGTGTTGATCGGCCTCTCCGGCGGCATCGATTCGTCGCTGGTGGCGGCGATTGCCGTGGAAGCCGTGGGCCGCGAGAATGTCGCTGGCATCTCGATGCCCGGGCCGTTTCGTCGGATCACTCACGGAGCGACGCCCGCATCATGGCCGAACGGCTGGGGATCCGGTTTGAGACATCGTCGATCAGCGAGGCGTGCGGCGTGATGGAGCAGACGCTGGCGCCGCTGTTTGCCGGGAAGCCGCGCGACGTGGCTGAGGAGAATCTGCAATCGCGTTTGCGCGGCGTGACTCTGATGGCGCTTTCCAACAAGTGGGGCGCGCTGGTGCTCACCACCGGCAACAAGAGCGAACTGGCGGTGGGCTATTGCACGCTTTACGGCGATATGTGCGGCGGGCTCGCCGTGATCAGCGATGTGCCGAAGACGCTGGTGTATGAGCTATGCCGCGTGGCCAACCGGCGGCTGAACGATGCGATTCCGGAGAATGTGTTTGTGAAGCCGCCCTCGGCCGAGCTGCGGCCCGATCAAAAGGACACTGACTCGTTGCCGGAGTACGAAGTGCTGGACGCGATCCTGAAAGGCTATGTCGAAGAGTACCGGCCGGCCACTGAGATCGCGATGTCGCTGGGCCTGCCGATGGAGCTGGTGCGGGACATTATCCGCAAAGTGGACCGCAACGAGTACAAGCGGCAGCAGGCGGCGCCGGGCTTGAAGGTAACGTCGAAGGCGTTCGGCATCGGGCGGCGGATGCCGATTGCGCAGCGCTTTACCGAGTAAGCCCTCAGGCGGCCTGGTGGAGCAGGTAGGTCTTGTAGCCGCCGCCGAGGTTCCGGGCGTCGAAGCCGGCCTGCATCAGGATGCGAGTGGCGAGGTAGCCGCGCTGGCCGACTTGGCAATAGGCGACCACCGGCTGGGACTTCGGCAATTCGCCGAGGCGCTGGCGGAGTTCGTCGACGGGGATGTTGACGGCCCCGGGGATGCGACCGCCGGCGAACTCGGCCGGCGTGCGGACGTCCAGCAGAAGGGGCGGGCTCCGGCAGCGCGGCGAGTTGTTCCCAGTCGATTTGCGGGTGATCGCCGCGGAGGAGCCCCGCGGCGACGAAACCGGCCATGTTGACGGGATCTTTGGCGGAGCCGAATTGCGGGGCGTAGCAGAGCTCCATTTCTTCCAGTTGATAGACGGTGAGTCCGGCTTGGAGGGCGACGGCGAGGACGTCGATGCGTTTGTCCACACCGGCGCCGCCGATGGCCTGGGCGCCGAGGATTGCGCCGGTGACGGGATGGAAGAGGAGCTTGAGCGACATCGCCTCGGCACCGGGATAGTAACCGGCGTGGTGGGGCGGGGTGGATGTAGATCTTGCGATAGGGTTTGCCGAGGCGGCGGAGCGCTTTCTCTGAGAGTCCGGTCCATGGCGGCGGTGGCGCCAAAGAAGCCGAGGATGGCCGTGGCCTGGGTGCCGCGATAGCGGGTTTGGCGGCCGAGGGCGTTCTCGGCGGCGATGCGGCCCTGGCGATTGGCGGGGGCCGGCCAGGGGCACTTGCGTGCGTTCGCCGGTAGCGGCGTCGGTGGTTTCGATGGCGTCGCCGGCGGCGTAGATGTCGGGATCGCTGGTTTGGAGATACTCGTTGACGCGGATGCCGCCGCGCGGGCCCACCTCGAGGCCGGCGCCGGTGGCCAGGCGATTTTCCGGGCGGACACCGATGCCGAGGATAACGAGTTGGGTGGAGCGCGTTTGGCCGCTGGTGAGTGTGACGCTGAGGCCTTCGGCGTGGGGCGCGATGGCGGTGACGGTTTGGCCCAGCAGCACCTCGACGCCCTTGGCGCGGAGCGCGGCGAGCAGCGGCGTGGTCATCTCGGCGTCGAACGGGGCGAGGATCTGCGGGCTGAGGTCGAGCAGTGTGACGGCGAGGCCGCGATGGAGGAAGTTCTCGGCCAGTTCGAGGCCGATGAAGCCAGCGCCGACGATGGTGGCGTGGCCGATGCCGGAATCGACGGCTTGCTTGATGCGGTCGGTATCGGCGAGGTCGCGCAGGGTGAGGACGTGGGGGAGATCGGCACCGGGGATCTGCGGACGGATGGGCGAGGCGCCGGGGGCGAGGATGAGCTTGTCGTATGTCTCGGTGTAGAGGCGATCCTCAGCCAGGTCGCGGACGGTGACTTGTTTGGCGGCACGGTCGATGGATTCCACCTGGTGGCGCGTGCGGACGTCGAGGCGGAAGCGTTCGCGGAGGCGTTTGTGGTGACCAGGAGCTTGTCGCGCTCGGGGGATCACTTCGCCGATGTGATACGGGAGGCCACAGTTGGCGAAGGAAACATCAGGGCCGCGTTCGAGGACGATGATCTCGGCGTCTTCCGCCAGGCGCCGGGCGCGCGCGGCGGCGGAGGCTCCGCCGGCGACTCCGCCTACGATGATGAGCTTCATGATTGGGCTCCTTTCACGGCCGGAGTGCTGCAGGCGGGCGGCGCTTGATTCCACGGCATGCGGGCGAGGAGCATTCCCATGCCGCAGGTGTCGGTAACTCCGGCAAAGACGAGTCCGGCGCCGATGAAGGCGGAGAGGCCGATGAACCACGGGTGGACCGCGTAGGCGAGCGTGACGCCGAGCACCACGAGCGAGCCGGCGGCGATGCGCACCTGGCGTTCGAGCGACATGGTTTGCTGGCCTCGCACGACGGGGAGACCGGCGGCGGCCCAGGCTTCGGTGCCGCCTTCGACGTTGACCACCTGGTGGCCCGGCGGCGTGCAGTTTTTGGCAGGCTTGGCGCCCGCGGCCGCCGGATTTGCAGATCAGATAGAGGGTGGCGGTCCGGTTGAGGGCCTGAGGATCGAGGTCGCCAAGCGGGATGTTGCGGGCGAAGGCGCAGTGGAGCGCCTGGAACTCGGCGGGCGTGCGGACGTCGATGAGTTCGATGGGTTCGCCGCGCTGGTGGCGGGCGGCGAGTTCTTGGGGGGTGATGGTTTTCATTGGGCTCTCTTGGTTTTGGATTTGGCCGGCGCGGCGAAGCGATCGCGAACGCAGGCGAGGAAGCCAGCCAGGCAAGGTTCGGTGATGCGGTAGTAGACACTGCGGCCGTCGCGTTCGGGGGCGAGAAAGCCGCAGCGTTGCATGAGGCGGAGGTGGCCGGAGGCGATGTTGCTGGGGATGCCGCAGGCTTCGGCGAGTTCGCCGACGGTGTAGCGGGATTCGAGCAGCATTTCGACGATGCGGAGGCGGTGGGGGTGAGCCAGCGTTTCATGCATTCGGCGGCTTGGCTGAGGGCTTCGAGGTCGATGCGTTGGGGTGGGGCCACTTGGTCTCTCTAATTATCAATATATCTCAACTTCTCGACATGTCAAGATGTTTTGGCGCGGCTAGGCGGCGGTTGCGGGTTTGGCGGAGTTGGGGTTGGCGCAGCAGCGTTTGAATTTGAGGTTGGAGCCGCAGGGGCAGAGGGAGTTGCGGCCTGGTTGCGGGGTGGTGTGGCGGATGGGTTGGGGCCGGGCGGCCTGGCGTTGTTGCTGTTCGTGGGCGAGGCGGGCGATTTCGGCGTCCGATGGCGGTGAGAGGGGAGGCTGGTTTGGGTTGGTGGCGATCGAGGGCGCGTTGGATTCTCAGCCACATTTGTTGGTAGAAGAGTTCGTCGCGTTGGAGCTGGCGGTAGGCCTTGCTGATGGCGAGGTGTTCGTAGACTTTTACTTCGTCGAGTCCGGCGGCTTCAAGGTCGCTTTGGAGTTTGGCCTGGGAGGCGGCGGGTGCGGGCGAGGTGGCGCTGGGCGTGGTCGAGCTCGGCGGTCAGGAATTCGAGAGCGTTCATGGACTGGTTCTCCTTTTGCGGTTCCTGCGGGAAATGCGAAACGGCCGGGCTTTGCGGGCCCGGCCGTTGCTTTGGGGTGAGATTCTCACCCCGCGTTCAGAATAGCAGGCGGTCCAGGGAAAACGAACCAGGCGGGTTTGGGCCGGATGGTGGTAAGCGGTTTGTTTTGTGCTGATTGTCGAGTTGGGTGGTGGGGTGGAAAGTGGCGTGAACGAGTTTGGGGCCTGGGGTTATCAGCGGGGAATGAAGCGGTTCTGGGGGATTTGTTTTCTCGCAGAGGCGCAGAGTCGTGGAGGTCTGGGGCCAAGGGGGTCTCGTGGCGAGGGGAAGTGCGGCGGGCCGCCGGCTCGTTAGGCGGCCTTGGCGGTGGGCTTGGTCAAAAACGCGAGCGGACGGAGGCGACGGCCCGAGACCGAAGAGGAACCAATCGGCCAGCAGGCCGAGGGCGCCGAGGGTGGCCAGGGCGTACCAGAGTTCGCGCGAGGAGGTGCCGAAGCGGGAGACGGCCGGGACGCCGCGGCGGGTGCCTTTGGGCAGTCGATCTCCTTGTCGCCGACCTCGGGCAAGGTGAGCGAGAAGACGCTTTCGCGCTTGCCGTCGCTGAAGCGGATGCTGCCGGGCGTGCCGGCGAAGAAGCGGATGGTTTTACCGTCGCGGGAGAAGGGGATCTTGTCGCCGCGGTCGTTGGTGAGTTTTACGTTGGCGGCGTCGGCTTCGTCGTCGAGGGTGGCGGTGAGCGTGCCGACGCTGGCTCCGGCCACTTCCGACCAGCGGAAGCTTTCGGGCGCGAGCCAGCGGAAGATGTTCGCAAAGAGAATTGGCGTGGCCAGCCTCGTAGCGGAGGGCCGATTTGAGTGGGTGGAACGACATGTAGACCGTGTCGCCGGTGAGGCCGATGACAGTGCCCGCCGAAGTTTCGGCGATGGGCGTGGTGGTGGTGCCGCCGATGACGGGTACGGCGTCGAGAACGGTGTCCTGCGACCGGATGCCTTCGGCGAGCGGCGAATCGGTGCGCCAGCGGAGCTTGGCGCCGGCCGGGCTGGTGCGGCCGTCCAGCGGCGGGGCCGTGAGTCCGATGACGATGGCGCGATGGGGAGCACCGCCAGCGGCGCAGCGATCGTAAATGAAGACGTCGCCACGTTCGGCGTTGACTGAGTAGCCCTGACTGAAGTAGTTGGCTTGCAGGCGGGGATTGGCGTCCGAGCAGGGGACGCCAAAAGGGCCGGCTCAGGCGTGCAGACGTGGACCTTGAGCACCGGTTGGGCCGGGAGTTCGAGAATGGCGCGGTCGTCTTCGGGGTAGCCGTCTTTAGAGAGGAGGCGGGCTTCGAGGAGTCCGGCGGCGCGGGTGCGGTAGTTGAAGGAGACCTCTTGCTCGGAGTTGGGCGCGAGGGTGATGCGCTTGGCGGCGGCGACGGCGGCTCCGCCGAAGCGAACTTCAACGGGCGCGACGCGGGGCGCGGCGGCGTAGTTGCGGACGGTGATGAGAGCTTCCCAGAGTTCGCCGTCTTTGGCGGAGCGGCGCACGGACATGCGGCGGAGGCCGGCGTTGTCGACTTTCCCTTTGACGGGGAGGAGGCGGAAGTTCTTGCCCAGCGGAAGGGTTTCGTCGCCGTTGATGCGGCCCGCGCCGGCATAGACGATTTCGCCGGGCGTGCGGCCGGCGCTGCGTTGAATCCACGAGGCCTGGTCGAGCGCGGCGGCCAGGCGCAGGGCCGCGCCGGTGGCTGCGTCTCGTCGATGGCTCGGCGGGATGATGTCGCGCTTGGATTCAAAGGCGGTGACGGGCGTGGGCACGGCGTCGGCGCGGACGAGCATGATGCGGTCGGCACTGGGTAGAGTATCGAGCCAGGCTTTGGCGGCGAGCTTGGCCTGATCGAGGTAGGAGATGCGGCCGATGCGGGCGTTCATCCACGCCGAAGTGTCGAGCACCAGAACATGATCCTTGGAGGATGTTTCGGGCGATCCCCATTTGAGTTGGGCGATGGCGAGCAGGATGAGGCCCATGGAGAGGATCTGGAGGAGGAGCGACCAGGGCTGCTGGATTTTCTTGCGTTGGCGCTGTTGGGTGGGGACGGGCGCCGGTTTCCAGAAGCGCAGGGTGGCGACTTTGACTTTGGTTCGCGAGCGATCGAGGAGATAAAGGAGGGTGGCGACGCCGCTGGCGGCGGCAAAGAGGGTGAGGAACTCGCCGAGGGAGAGGTTGAAGAAGAACACGGGTTAGCGGATCTCCTTCGGCGCGGCGGTTGCTATGGCCACCGATGAACACAGATGAACACGGATAGTGAGAATACGCGGACCGGTGCTGCTCACGCGACACCTGCCATGATTTGGCTGAAGAGGGCGTCTTCGACGGGCATTGAGGTGGGCAGGCCGGCGTAGCGGCCGGCATTGCGGAGGGCGAGGCGGCGGATTTCGGCGGCGTGTTGGTCGAAGGCTTCCGTGTAGGCGGCGCGGGCGGCTTCGTCGAAGGAGATTTCGAGTTGTTGGCCGGTTTCGGCGTCGGTGAGTTCGAGTTCGCCCAGTTGCTGGGGGGCGCGGTCTTCGTCGGCCCAGACTTGCACTAGTTGGAGTTCGTGGCCGAAGTCGGCCAGGTACTGTAGAGGCTTGAGGCAATCGTTCTCGTCGAGGAAATCGGAGATGACGATGACCAGGCCACGCTGCGAATATTCGCCAATAAACTGCCGGGTCACTTCAAAGAAGTTGGTATGGCCGGAGGGTTCCAGGGCGCGGAGAAAATCGACCACGGGGGCAAAACGATGGCGGCCGCCGCCGGTGTTGAGCGCATCGCCCAGCTTTTCGCTAAACGGGTGGATGGTCATGGTGTCGAGGCGGACGAGCGCCACATAGGCGAGGGCGGCGGCGAGGCGGCGGGCGTAATCGAATTTGCGCCGGTGGTTGGGGCCGGCGCCGGTGGTCATGGAAAGCGAGGAATCAATGAGGAGACGCACGGGGACGCGGGGCTCGACCTGAAACATTTTCAGGAACATTTTGTCCAGGCGCATGTAGGCGCGCCAATTGACGGCGCGAAGATCGTCGCCCTGGTAGAAATTCCGGTGATCGAGAAACTCCTGGCCGGAACCGGGGAAGCGCGACAAGTTGTGCCCGCCCACCAGCCCGGGGAACGACTTCTTCCAATGAATGGTGAGCCGTTCGAGTTTCTCAAGGAACGCGCGTTCGATCTGGAAACCGTTGTTTTCCACGAGAGCGCTAAGCGGTCACTTTCGCATTTTGGATAATCTCGCCGAGAACCGTTTCGGGCGTTTGACCGTCGGCATGGGCGTCGAAGTTGAGAATCACGCGGTGGCGGAGCACGCCGGGGGCGACGGTTTGAATGTCGTCGGTGCTGAGGTTGGTGCGGCCGCGCATGAGGGCGAGGACGCGGCCACATTCGACCAGGGCCTGGGCGCCGCGCGGCGAACTGCCGTAGCGGATGTACTTAGTGGCCAGCGGATGGGCGTGTTTGGTGCCGGGCTGGGTGGAGAGCACGAGTTCGACGGCAAAGTCTTTGACGTGCGGGGCAACAAGAATGTCGCGGCAGTAGCGGCGGAGCTCCAGGATGCCGGCGCGATCGACTTGGGGTTCGAGGTGAACCTCCTCCTTGGCGATGGTGCGTTCGACGATCAGCGAAAGATCTTCACGCGAAGGATATTTGACGAGGATCTTCATCAGGAAGCGATCGAGTTGGGCTTCCGGCAAAGGGTACGTGCCTTCCATTTCGATGGGGTTCTGCGTGGCCATCACGAGGAAGGGGCTTTCGAGTTCGTGCGTTTGCGTGCCGGTGGTGACGGTGCGCTCCTGCATGGCTTCGAGCAGCGCCGATTGCGTCTTGGGCGTGGCGCGGTTGATTTCGTCGGCCAGGACGAGGTGGGAGAAAATGGGCCCGGGCTGGAAGCTCATCTGCTTGTGGCCGCGGTCGTCGGTTTCGACGATCATGCTGCCGATGATGTCGGCGGGCATGAGGTCGGGGGTAAATTGAATGCGGCTGTACTTCAGGTGCAGCACGCGGGAAAGGGTCCGCAGCAGCGTGGTCTTGCCGAGGCCGGGGACGCCTTCTAAAAGGACGTGGCCGCCGGAGAGGAGGCAGATGAGAACGCCATCCACGACGTCCTGCTGGCCGACGATAACCTGGCCGATTTCTTCGCGGACGCGGTTGAGGCGTTGTATGGCGCTGGAGAGCGCGGGATCCTGGGGCACGTTAATTATTCTATTTCGACGCGGGGGTGCGGCATTGGTCACTCGATTTGCGTTCGCATTCGTTAACTCCGAATGAACTCTCTGTTCGTCATCTTGCACTGGGCGGGAAGTGGCTGCATTCTGGGAGCGCGCGACGTCTCGCGAACAACAAAAAAGGATCGAACCGATGTCTATCTCTCTCTGGCTGCGCCTGGCCGCTGTGCTTCCGGTGGCGGTGGTGGCGCTGCGGGCGCATGGCGCCCTGGAGTTTCCCCTGAGCCGCGTCTACGGCTGTTACCTGACGAGCAATGCGGGGGCTGCCTGCCGCGCGGCTGTCGCGGTGGGCGGCGCGCAGGCCGTCTACGACTGGAACGGTGTGAACATCGGTGATGCGGCGGGTCAGCATCAGCAACGGATTCCCGACGGGCGGCTGTGCAGCGCGAACCGCGAACAGCACAAGGGTTTCGATTTGGCGCGGACCGATTGGGTGGCGTCGCCCGTGGCCGCGGGGCCGGCGACGTTCGTGTTCCACGGAACGGCGCCGCATGCGACGCGGTACTTCCGCTTCTATCTGACGCGCGAGGGTTACGATCCCACGCGTCCGCTGACGTGGGCGAGCCTGGAGGCGGCGCCGTTCTGCGAGCCGGCGTGGACCGTGGAGAATGGCCGCTTCCGCATGACGTGTCAATTGCCGCGGCGGACGGGGCGTCATTTGATCTACACGATCTGGCAACGGTCTGACAGTGCGGAGGCGTTCTATTCGTGCAGCGATGTCGACTTTGGCGGCGGTACCGCGCCGCCACCGGCGCCGGTGTGGACGGAGATTGGGCAGATCCGCGCGATGGAGGATTTCGCGGCAGGCACCACGGTGTCGCTGCGGATCTTCGATGGCGCCGGGCGTGATGCCGGCGCGCCGTCGGTGGTGCTGCAGAGTGGGCAAACGGCGGCGGCCGATTGGGCGTTGGCGCTGGCGCGGGAGGTGAATCTGCGATCGGGCGTGGTGGCGGTGGGGGTGTTGCAGGCGGACGGCACGGTGACGCCCACGCGGTCAGCCACGGCGAATGCGATCTATGCTCGCGTGGTTGGCTACCGGGCCGAACTCAGCGTGGTGAAGCCGGCGCCGGGCGGGGGTGGTGGCGGCGCGGCGGAGTTTGTCTATCCGGCGGGGATCGGCGGCTATCAGGCGGGAACCGTGGTGCAGGGGCCGCAGGGTGGGGTGTTCCGCTGCCGGCCGGCGCCGTTTACGGCGTGGTGCAATGTGGCGAGTCCGGCGGGGGTGCTGGCGTATGCGCCGGGCGTGGGACATGCGTGGCGCGATGCCTGGGAGCCGGTGGGCGCGGCGCCAGTGCCCGTGCCGCCGTTGCCGGCTAGCATTCCCGCGTATCCGAACGGACTATCGGCCTACACGGCCGGTACCGTGGTGCGCGGGGGGATGGGAAGTTGTACCGGTGCCGACCGTTTCCGAATTCGGGCTGGTGTGCGAGCCCTTCCCGCTTGCATTATGAGCCCGGGGTGGGGACGGCTTGGCAGGATGCCTGGGTGCTGGTGCCGTAGATTATCTGCGGGGGAAGACGAAGTCGCCGGGCGGGAGATGATAGCGCTGGCAGTGCTCGGCCCAGAGCGAACCGTAGCTTTTGAGAATGTAGTCGGCTTCGGTGAAGCCGAGCCGTTTCGCCGTGCGGTCGATCCAGGTGGGGCTGCCCTCAAGTTCGAGGAAGGTGCCGATGGGCGTTTCGTCGAGGACGGCCTCGCCTTTGCCCTGCGCCGGGCGATAGACCGTGCGGTATTTTTCGTAAGCGAAGGTCCGCTGGTAACCGAGCTTATTGAGGATGACTTCAATCTCTTGGCCGGCCTGCGTTTCGATCTCTTCGCGGACCTTGTGTTTGGTGCCCGTGACGGACAGGCCTTTGTAGGTGACGATGGTGGCGCGGTTGGCCTGGCGGATGCGGAGGAGCTGGCCCGAGGGCTTGAGCGTGGGCGGCTGGGTGTCCAGGAGGATGTTGCGTTCGAGGTGGCGTTTGGTGTGGACGCCGAAGCCGGCGCCCGCCAGGAGGCGGCGAGCGTGGGGGCGCTGGGGACGGCGAGCTTGATTTCGGTTTCGCTGGGCAAGCTACTAGAATACGGTAGCTACCAGATTTCGGTGAGGTCGAGCGTAAGACCAGCTACCGGGGCTTCGCCCGCCACCGCCGCAGGCTGGGCGATCACCACCGGCTCGACGCCAGGGCGGTAGACCGTGACGGTGCGCTCTTCCGGATCGATCAGCCAGCCAAGTTGGACGCCGTTGTCGATCCACTCACGCATTTTGGCGTCCAGCAGGGGGGGACGGTCGCTGGGCGAACGGAGCTCGACTACGAAGTCGGGCGCGATGTGCCAGAGGTGGCCGCGTTGTCCAGCGGGCACGGCGTCGATACGAGATTGCGCGATCCAACTAGCGTCAGGCGAGCGGCGGGCTCCGCTGGGGAGGACGAAGAGAGTGCTGGAGTCGAAACTTCGGCCGGTTTTCGTCTGCTTCACCCACGCCCGAAGTTGGTGACCAATTTCGGCGTTGCGATCTCCCGTGTCTGGGCCTGTTCCCGGCATCAGCTCAATCCCCCCGTTGGCGTTCGATTCGACGCGCAGGTCCTCATGTTCGGCGCAGAATTCGAGGAACTCTGAGTCCGTCAATCGCGGACCGCCGAGGGTGACCGGGGCATACAGCTCCAGATTCGGGAGCACCAGTTCCATGACTCTATGTTAGCCCGCTATTCCGCCCGCGCCTGTTTGGCGAAGAACTCAAACATCGGCGCGATCTGCGGGACGACGATGTCGGTGTGGCTGCCGCCGGGGATCTCCACATAAACCAGCTGGACGCCGGCCTTCTTGGCGGCCTCCACCATCATGCGCGACGTCGCGACCGGCACGGTCTTGTCGTTGTCGCCGTGCACGACGTAGTGGGGAATGTGCTTGATCTTTTCAACGCCCGCGGGGTTGCCGCCGCCGGCCACCGGGCCCAAGGCCGCAAAGAGCTGCGGATAATTCATAGCAATGCTCCAGGTGCCGAAGCCGCCCATGGAGTGGCCCATCAAATAGATGCGCCGGGCATCGACCTTGTACTGACGGCGGACGTCGCCCAGGACGTCGAGCACGTCGGTCTGCGCCTTGCCGAGATACATGGAGGCCGTGTCGCGGCCCTTGGGGCAGACAATCAGCCAGCCTTGCTTTTCGGCCTCGCGCTTGAATTGACCCTTGGCGTATTGGTCGAAGATGGAGTTCTCATCGCCGCCCATGCCGTGGAGGGCGACCACGAGGGGCAGCTCTTTCTTACCGTCATAGTTTTCTGGCACGTAGAGCCGGTAGGGCTGGAGCGTGTTGTCCACCTCGGAGCGGTAGGCCATGCGGAGGTCGCCCTTCACGCCGGCAAACGGGTTCTCGTTCTTCGCTATGGCGTCGAGGATGCGGTGGGCGTTGGCGAACTCTTTGGCGAAGTCGAAGCGGTGAGGGTGGGCCTCGCCGCGGTCGGCGCGGGCGTAGAGTTCGGCGGTGTATTCGGCGACGGGATGGCGCGTCTTGGCTTGCGCGAGGCGTTCATCGAGGCGTTTGGCTTCGGTCGCCAGATCGGCCACGCGAACGGGCAGGCGTTTGGTGAAGGCGGTTTTGGCCTTAGGGTCTGCTTCGCCGGACACCGGCGAGAGACGGGTCTCGAGAAAGTAATTGCCCGCGGCGGTGCCGGCCGGCAAGGTGAGGGGCAGGGCGCCGAGCTGGGCGGCATCGAGCGTGAGCTTCGTGGCGATGGGCTGCGCGTCGCCGCTGGTTTCCGAGATCAGGTAGACGGCGGCGGCGAGCTTGGCGGTGGACGCTGGGGGATAAAGCGGCGTCACCGAGAGGCGAATCGATTGCCCGGGGCGCACAATGGCGTGATCGGCCTTGGGCTCCAGCGACGCGGCGAATTCGAGCGTGGAGTCCCAGGTGGCGCCTTGCATCACGGCCATGCCGCGATGGAGCAGCCGGGTGGCTTCGGCGAAGTTGCCGCCCGTGGAGGCCTTGCGCGCCTCGCCGAGCAGACGGTCCGCCTCCTGGCGCTGCTCGTTGGTGAGCGGCAGAGAAGCCTTCAGGGTGTTGTAGCCGACGCTGGTGCGAAGGACGCTGCCCGCGTCCTGGGCCAAGAGGAGCGAAAGGAGAAGGGCGGAAGTCACGTTCTACATCATAGCCCCTTAACCGAAAGGTTAAGGCCGCTTAGCCGGGGTGTTCAGGGCGCGCCCCGGCTTCGCTTTGTTTTCGCGCAGATACGAATGGAACTTGAGATGCATACACCGACGGCATCCTCAACTAGTTGAGGTTCACCATTGGCGTGGGACACGCACGTGCCAACAAGCGTGTCCCACTCTTTCTTCCCGCTATCCTGAAATCGTGCTTGCCGCGATCATGCTCGCCACGCTGGCGGTGGATCCCCGGGCTCTGCTGGAACGCGCGCGGACGCTCGAACAGCAGAACGCCCCCGAACGCAGCCGCTACGTGGCGCGCGAGGACATCAAACACACGCGTGAACAGCCCGACGGCCGGCGGGAGCAGACCTCCTGGCAGACGTTCGAGGCAATGATTGTGGAGGGGCGTCTGCGCTACCGGCTGGTGGCGCGCAGTGGCCTGGCGCTGCCGGAGCGGGAGCAAAAGTTGCAGCCCGAGGGCAAGCGCTCGTCTTTCCATTGGCAGCAGGTGCTCGATCATCATGACGCCGCGCTGGTGGGACAGGAAACGGTTGGCGGGCGGCGCGCCTGGCGAATTCGCACGACGTTGCGGCCCGGGTCACCCCGGCCGCGCAAACTCTCAGACCTCGGGCTGGCCGGCGGGTTTGAGTTTTGGATCGATGAGGAGACCGGCCTGGAGCGCAAGATGCGCTTTACGGTGGAACGCGCCTGGGCCAGTTGGAGCAAGGGCGCCACCATCGAGACTTGGACCACCCGCGTGGACCGGCTGTTTGTGATCGCGCGGACGCTGGTGCGGAATCCGAATGGCAAACGAATCGACGAGACCGATCAGACGTATTCGAACTACCGGCGATTCTCCAGCGAATCGGCAATCCGGTTTGAGACGCCATAAGCTTCGTCAGCCGAGCGGCAACTGCACGGGCACCAGCGGCTCATCGTGGAGAAACAGCATTTGCAGCGTGCCGGCCGTTCTGCCCGTGGCCGGTGCTTGCAGCGCCGCCAGCGAGTCAGACGAAAGCCGGAGCCCGGCTTGGGCCAAGGCAGTCGCCAACTCGCCGGCGCGGCCGCCGTCGATCTCGAAGTTCACGCAGAGTGACAAGTTGGAGAACTCATGATGATCGAGAATCCAACCGCCGGCGTTGGCCAGGGCCTCGCTCACCGCGGGCACCACGCGCCAACGGCTCTCCCGCGTCACCGCCGTCAGCCGTAACACGGATTCACGCCGCTTGCCGCGCCGCGAAGTTGCCAATCAACGGCAGCTTGAAGCGCTTGCCTTGGAGCGCCTGCCACATCAGCCAGAGCCAGAGGGCCAGAAAGCCGCTCCAGAGGCCGAGAAAGAGCAGGCCGCCCAGGATGCGTCCAACGATAGGAAGAAAGAACAACACTCCCAAAAACATCGGCAGCGTGATGGCCAGCGCCACCATGGCGCCGGAAACGTAGAGCGCTTGCAGCGCGTGAAAGCGGACAAATGGCCGGCTGCGGAAAGGCTCAAGCAGTAGCAGCGCGAGCGCCGACAGCGGCATCGCCAGATAGCAAAGCGCCGCCGCGACATTGTCGGAGAGAGGAGCGGGGCGGCTCATAGACGAGTCCATGAGTGTAACATTTGAAGGCCTTGCCGCGAATCGATCCCCACGCTTGCGGGGGGACTTGAAATAGCCTCCACTTTGCGGGAGGATAGAAGGTTTTCAGGGCGGCCTTTTCAATTCGCATGCGCTACCGTGTTCTCTATCACGACCACTGTTTCGATGGCGCGGCTTCGGCCGCCTTCTTCAGCCGCTTTATTGCGGACCGCATCCATCCCGGCGCGGAGTTCGCCTACACGGGCATGGCGCACAAAGCCGATCAGCTCTTTGACGACGCTTTGTTTGACGGCGACCAGAACGCCATCGTCGATTTCAAATACTCGACCCACCCCAAGCTCACCTGGTGGTTCGATCATCATCAGAGCGCCTTTCTGAGTCCGGCGGACGCGGCGCAATTCCGTTCGCTGCGCACGGGCCCGGGCGAGGGCGAGCGGCGCTTCTTCTTTGACCCGACCTATCGTTCCTGTACGAAGTTCATCGCCGACGTGGTGAAGCGCCACTTCGATTACGATCCGGCCGATCGCGCCGATCTGGTGAAGTGGGCCGATATTGTGGATGGGGCGCAGTATGCGAGCGCGCATGAAGCGGTGGAACTGGGTTCGGCGGCGCTGAAGATTGTGCTGGTGATCGAAGCGGCCAAGGGTTCAGAAACGGTGCAGAAGGTGATTCGCCTGATGCGCCATCATTCGCTGGAAGAAATCGTAGCCGACCCGGAAATTCACGCGTTGTATCAGCCCCTGCGCGCGCGGCACGAGCAGACGATCGATCTGATCCGCAAGAACGCCCGCTGCGAGGACGGCGTGGTGTTCTTCGACTTGGTGGGTCTGGATGTAGAGGGCTACAACAAGTTCATCCCGTACTATTTGTATCCGGGGTCCACCTACACGGTGTCAGTGAGCGAGCAGAGCTTCCGGACGAAGGTGAGCGTGGGATCGAATCCGTGGGTGAAGGAGCCGCTGGCGCACAACCTGGCGTCGATCTGCGAGCGCTACGGCGGCGGCGGGCATCCGAAGGTGGGTGCGATTAGCTTTCCCACGGGCGCATTTGAGCCGGCTCGCCAGGCGGCGCGCGAGATTCTGGCCGAGTTGCAGTTGCGGAACTAGCGCACACTACTCGCGCGCGAGCGCGGCCATCAAGGCTTGAAAGCGGAAGCCCGTGCGCTGGAATTCGGCAAAAGCGCGATCGAGCAAGGGCTGATCGTCGGCTTCCTCATGGCGGCCGCGCGAATAGCGGAAGAGCTGTTTCACCACGCATTGCTGACACTGGGCGCTTGCGGCCAGCACGCGGCCGAGTTCGCGGGGCTGGGTAAAAGCCGAGTCGCGAATGCCGAGCACTTCGCCGGTGGAGATGAGCGGCAGGTTGAACGTTTCCGGCTTTTCGCCGCGGTCGGCGTGGGCGGGCTGCACGGTGATGCGCATCGTTTCGCGATGGCGGCCGATGGCATCGTACTTTTCAAAGCCGAAGCCGATGGGGTCGATCAAGCGGTGGCAACTGGAACAGGAATCGTTCGAGAGGTGGACGGCGAGGCGTTCGCGATTGGTCATCGGCCGCTCTTTGGTGACCGGCGGCAGATTGGAATTCACGCCCGGGGGCGGCGCCGGGACTTCCTGGCAAAGAAACTGTTCACGCACAAACAGGCCGCGCGCGGTGGGCGAGGTGTCGCCGGGCTTGCTGGTCAGCGTGAGGAACGTGCCGTGGCCGAGGATGCCGGCGCGGCCGGTGGCGGGCGGCAGGGGCGTGCGCGCGTACTCTTCGGCCGGCTCCGGCACGCCGTAGAGTTTGGCCAGACCCGCGTTGAGGAACGAGTAATCGGCCGAGAAGAACTCCATGAAGTTGCCGTTGTTCCAGACCAGGTGCTGCGCCAGGCGGCGCGTCTCCTCGATCATGGCGGTCTTGATCTCGGGCGTGAAATCGCGGTACTGGCCGCGGTCGCGTACAGCGCCCTCCACGCGGTCAAAACGAAGCCAGTCGCCGAGGAATTCATCCACGGTGCCGCGGGCTTTGGGGTCGGCCAGCAGACGGGCGATCTGCGCGTCCAGGCCGGCTTTGGCGTTGAGGCCGCCACGGGCGGCGGCGGCCAGCAGCGCTTCGTCGGGCATGGAGTTCCACAGGAAATACGAGAGGCGGCTGGCGGTTTCGTAGGGGCGCAGCGCGGGGTCCAGGCCGTCTTCGGTGCGGAAGAGGAAGTTTGGCGATTGGAGCATCGCCTCCACTACGGTGCGGGCGCCATCGGCAAAGCTGCCTTGGGAGACGAAGAGTTTGGTGAACGCGCCTTTCTCGGCGGCGCTCAGCGGACGGCGGTAGGCGCGGCGGCCGAAATCGGCAATGAACTGATCGCGGCACGCGGCGCTGGGCGGGCAGGAGAGCAGCGTTCCGGCGTTGCTGGCTTTGCGCGCCAGACGTTCGGCGGCCTGAGAATAGGCTTCGGCGAGCAGCGGCGAGGCGTTTTGCGCCTGGGCCTGATTGCGGAAACCGTTGACGAAATCTTCGGGCGGGAAGCTATCGGCCAGACGGGAGTTGTCGCCGAGCAGGTCGCGAATGGTGTTGTTGTATTGCGCGTGGGTGAGCCGGCGCAAGGTGGGCTTGCGCTCGCGGCCGGAAAGTTCGGAGAAGCTTTGCGGGAGAGTGGCCGGGTCGCGCCGGGCGAGTTCGCCGGCCCAGGCGAGAAGGGCCTTCTCTTCGGCCGAGCCTGGTTCAAAACGCTTGCCGCCGCCGTGGGCAACGCGGGCGGTGGGTTTGGCCACCAGGGGCGAGCGCGCGGCGTCGGCGCGATCGATCAGGCGGTGGAGCGAAGCGCCGAACTCTTCCTTGCGGGCCTCGGAAAGCGCGGCCGACGGCATGCGGAATCGTGTGGCGGAGGCGACGCCGTTGGCCTGATGGCAGCCGGCGCAGCCGCCGCGTTCGAGCACCGGCCAGACGCTGGTGGCAAAGCGGGTGTCCGCGGCGGAACAGAGGGCGATGGACAAAACAAGGAGGCTGGCGCGCGGCGGCATGCCGCTATTGTATCGAGGGCTTTGAGCAGGTTGACACCCGAATGGCGCCCTAGTCATCGTGAACCGCAGAACTCGCTCTCTTCCTTGCATCGTCGTGCTGGCTGCGCTGGCGGCCGCTACCGCCTTTCCGCAATGTGCGGACAAAAAGGGCATCGCCCGCGCCATCTGCGAAGCGGCGTCCGGTAAGGTGCAGATTCTCCGCGCGCCCGATGACGCCTTGGTGGGTGGCTTGATCAATCAATTGCTCGATCCCAACCGGCAGCCGCTTACCTCGTCGTTCGCCGACGCGCGGCGCGGCCGGACGTTGCCGGAGACGTTCCAGCCGGAGAAGTTCCAGCCGCTGCGCTCGCTGCCCCGTTCGCCGGAGGGCGCCTATCTGCTCCTGCCGGGCGCCTATGAGGGCGACGTGCAGAGCTTCTGCTTGAAGGCTGGCACGTATGGACCCAGCAAGGGCGCTGGCTATCTGCCGGCGCCGCTGGAAGGGCCGAAGGCGGAGATTGTCCGCAGCATCCTGAAGCGTTCGATCCTGCATCCGGAGGTGCGTCAGCAGGAGATCCAGGTGCTGCTCTGGGCGATCATCGCGCGGACGGAACTCGACGACATGCCCGCCGAGATGCAACGCACGGCTCGCGCGCTGCTCACCCCGCAGCAACTGAGCCAGCTCAATGGTCCGCTAGGCCGGTTGCCGAAGGCGATGCGCGAGCCGCTGGAGCGAAAGTTGCAGGATCAACTGCGGCTGGCCCGGTCGCCGCTGCAAGGCGTGCTGCAGGCCGAGAGCCGGATCCGCCAGCAGGTATCGAGTTCGTCCTCTTATGGCGTGCTGGAGCAGACGGCGGTGCTGATGGGCCTGGCGCCCGACCATGCGCAGTCGATTCCGCCGGTTTGGACGCAGCATCCGCAGGGCTTCTTCGTTCGCCATCTTCCTCACGGCTACTCCAGCACCAAGATTCAGGTTTACGTGCCGGAGCCCACGCTGCCGGGGGCGCAACCGGTCGCCTACGATCCGAGTGAGGAGTTGGCGATGCCGGCCAATACTGGCGGGCAGCGTTTGGGGATGTCGGCCCGGGATGGCGAAGGCGAGCGGCTGTCTTGCCCGGTCCCCGACGCCTTTCCCACCGCGAAGATGAGACTCTATACGGGCTCGCTCCACACGGCGCTGGAGATCGATACCTCGAATGGCCCAGTCTCGGTAGGATTCGGTCCAGCGGTGGTGGCGTCATTGGTGCCCACGCCGGGCCGGATTGATGTTGACGGGAAGGGCTACGCGGACCTGAACGGAATGAAGCCAGTGGCCACCTACGCCATCACGCTGGCCGAGGGGGACCGCATTGCCCGCAAGCTTCGTGAGCTGAAGGACAATCCGCCGATGTACCATCCGGCCAGCTTCAACTGCAATCAATTCACCTGCTGGGTCGCCACGGCCGCCGGGGTGGGTGGATCGATGCTGCGGTGCTTGCTGCCGCTGGAGCCCGCCGTCGTGGAATCCATTTTCAACTAGGCACGCGATTCGGGCGAACCAAATGGCGATCTGTTCGTCATTACCTCCATGAGCAACGACCTGAAGTTCGCCTGGCGGCAGTTGCGCCGGAGTCCCGGCTTTACGCTCGCGGCGGTGATTTGCCTGGCGCTGGGCATTGGCGCCACCTCGGCGATCTTCAGCGTGGTGAACGCCGTCGTGCTGCGCCCTCTGCCCTATGCCGACGCCGGCCGGCTGGTGCGGCTCTATTCCGAGTGGCCCAAGTGGCCCAATGGCGGCCTGTGGCGTTTTTGGATTTCGCCGCCGGAGTTTGCCGCGATGCGGCGCGAGAACAAGGCGTTCGCGTCGCTCGATGCCTGGCAGAGCGCGGGCTTGAACTTGTCGCCGGCGGGGCGGGAGCCGGTGCGCGTGAACGCCACGCAAGTGAGCGGCGGACTGTTGCGTTCGCTAGGAGTGGCACCGTTAAAGGGACGCTGGCTCGAAGAGGCGGACGATGCCGAGGGTGCGGCGCTGACCGTGGTGCTCTCCTACGGCTTGTGGCAAGGTGCCTTCGGCGGCGAAGAAAGCGCGGTGGGGCGGCAAGTGCAAGTGAATGGGCGCGCGGCCACCGTCGCCGGCGTGATGCCGCGGGGCTTTGAGTTCCCGCCCGGCGAAGCGCTGCCGGCCGAGATGTGGACGCCGCTGCAACTCACCAGTGGCGACATGCAGCGCTGGGGCAATCATCGCTTGTCGCTGGTGGGGCGTTTGCGCCCGGGCGTTACGGTGGCGCAGGCGAGCCAGGATCTGGACCGCCTGGAGCGCGAGTTTGGCGAGGAAGCCGGGCCCGGGCAACATCGCCCGAATCCCGCGACGCACACGCTGGCCGCTTTCCCGTTGCTCGACGAAACGGTAGGCAACGTGCGCCCCGCCATGCTGTTGATGCTGGGCGCCACGGCGCTGGTGTTGCTGATCGCGTGCGGGAATGTAGCCAATCTGCTACTGGCACGGGCCCAAGCGCGCCAACGCGAAGTGGCCGTGCGGCAGGCGTTGGGCGCATCGCTCACCACATTGCTCAAGCAGTTCCTGCTGGAGGGCTTGATGCTGTCGCTGGGCGCGGCCGCGCTCGGGTTGGGGCTCGCCTATTTTCTGTTGAAGCTGATTCTGAAGGTGGGCAGCGAGAGCATTCCTCGCGCGGCGGAGGTGGAACTCGATGGCGCGGTGCTGCTGGTGGCCACGGCGTCCGCTCTTGCCACGGGCATTGTGTTTGCGTTCGCGCCGCTGGCGCAGACGCTGCGAACTCGCTTGTTTGACACATTGAAATCGGCGGGCAGCCGCACTACGGCCACGCGCGAGGCGCACTGGCTGCGCGGCCTGTTGGTAACCGGCGAGATCGCGCTGGCGCTCATGCTGTTGGCCGGCGCCGGTTTGCTGCTGGATTCATTCTGGAAGTTGATGAAGAGCGACCCCGGCGTACGGCCTGAGGGCGTGATGTCGATGCGCATCGCGCTACCCTCGCAGAGCTATCCGCAGCCGGCCGACGCTCAGCGATTTTGGCGGCAGGCGCTGGAGCGCGTGCGGGCGCTGCCGGGCGTAACCGGGGCGGCGGTGCTCGGCGGCTTGCCGCCGCTGCGGCCGATCAATGCGAATGATACGTATATTGAGGGTTTGGTAGCCAAGGCAGATGGCCCGTTCCACAATGTCGATTACTGGAACGTGGCCTCGCCCGGCCTGTTTGAGATGCTGGGCGTGACACTGCTGCGCGGCCGTTTGCTGGACGAACGCGATGGCGACGGCGCGCCGCCCGTGCTGGTGGTGAACGAGCGTTTTGAGAAAACCTTCTACGGCGGCGCCAGCGCGATCGGCCGCCGCGTGAAGCCGGGCGGATCGCCGGCCGACAAGGACCCCTGGTTCACGATTGTGGGCGTGGTGCGCGATTTGAAGAATCAAGGGTTAGACCGGCCGGCGGGCACCGAGCTGTTCTTCTCGCTGCCGCAAGCCGGCTCGCAACGGGCGGGCACTCTGCTGGTGAAGACGGCGGGCGATGACCCTTGGAATGTGCTGGCGCCGGTGCGCGGCGCGATTCGCGGCATCGATGCCACGCTGCCCTTGGCGCAGGTGCGGCCCTTGGAGGAAGCAATCTCGGCGGCCCGCGCCCGGCCGCGCTTTCTGGCGGTGCTGCTCGGCACGTTTGCGCTGGTGGCGTTGGGCTTGGCGGCCACCGGGATCTTCAGCGTGATGTCGTATGCGGTGGCGCAGCGGACCAGCGAGTTTGGCTTGCGCATGGCGCTGGGCGCGTCGCCCGGTCAGGTGCTCGCGCTGGTGTTTCGCCAGGGCGGCCGCTTGGTGCTCGTCGGCGTCCTGTGCGGGTTGGCGGGCGGCTGGGCGTTATCGCGGTCGCTCCAAGGCGCGGTGTCCGGGCTCGGCGAACTCCACGGGGAGCCGATCGTGTTGATGGTGATCCTGCTGGTGGCCGTCACCCTGGCCGCCTGTTGGACGCCGGCGCGGCGAGCCACTCGCGTGGACCCGGGCGTGGCCTTGCGCGTGGAGTAGCTACTCGCGGAAGGAGGCGCCCGGATCGAGCCAGCGGTAGATCAGCCACAACAGGCCCAGCACCAGCAGATAGGTCACATAAAGCCGCCATGAGCCACCTCCCTGCGAGTCGCCCACGCTCCCCTCCTGCGGCGGATTCTCGCTTACCGGCCGCGTGAGAAAGGGGAGCCAGTTGTCCCGCATATGATGGCCCGCGAAGTACTCACTATGCTCGAAGTGGAACGTCTTCTGTTGAATTCGCGGCTGATCCGGGCCGCCGTCGAACCCGATGGTCCCCGACGGGCCGGTCGCCGGCACGAACCATTGGGCAATGCGCGGCCACCAATCCCGTGCGCTGTGTTCGTTCCGCACCGCCTGCACCTGCCCACGTTCAATCAACTGCGCCCACGGAAAGGAGGGCGGCAGAATCGAAGCGCACAATAGCACTTTGTCAAACCGAAGCTCCGGATATCGCAGCAGGGCGTTTCCCAGAATGTAAGTGCCGAAGCTATGCGCTACGATCGACGGCAACTGGCCGCTCTCCGGCGCGGGCGGATGCGGAAACTCCCGCGCATACGTATCGCGAAACCAGCGCACGCGCGCCGAACGGGCCGTGGGCGTCAGAAACCGGAACACTGAGAAAAAGCCAAAGTACCAGTGCTGCGAACGGATATCGAGATCCTCGTTTCGCGCCACCTCCACAAAGGTGCGGTGCCAATTGGCGTGCGTGCGGATGCCGTGCAGCGCCACCACGGGGTGTTTCACCGGGCGCGGCTGCTCGGTTACTTTGCGGCTGTTGGGTACCGCCTGGCGCAAACTCTTCTGGTACTCAACCATGGACGGGAAGCGGCTGCCGGGCTCGGCCGCCAGGCCCCGCTCGATAACCGGGCGCAGGGTGGCAAACTCCTTGGGGAGCCGGTTGGCGGGCTTCCAACCTTCCGGCAACGGAAAGGGCACCCTTTCGTTGGTGGAAAGTTCGTAAAGCACGGCGGTGAGGGCGAAGATGTCGCTCCGGGCGTCTTCGCGGCCGGCAAGCTGTTCCGGCGGAGCGTAGCAGAGTTCTTCCGCTCGCGCTCTGGTGTGCCGGTAGGCCTCCACCTCCGGGTTCACGGGCCGGGCAATCCCCGAGTCCAGCAGGCTCACCTGCATTTTGTTGGTGACTAATATGTTGCGCGGCTTCACTTCGCCGTGAGTCACCCCCTCGGCATGTAAAAACTCCAGCGCCTTACCAAGCTGCATCACCAGGTAGGTGACGTGATACAGGTCAAGGCGGCGATGCCGCCGGAAGTCATCCAGGTTCTGCCCATCGACAAAATCGGAAACGACAATATCCAGTCCATCCTCGCGATGCATGTCGTGCACCTGCACAATGTTCCGGTGAGCGTTCTTGCTCAATTGCAGCCAACGGCGTGCACCGGGAAACGAGTTGGGGCCATTCTCGCCGTCCGCCACCACTTTGACGGCCACGTTCGTTCCTCGCATGGGGTCCCACGCCTTGAAAAGATCGCCCGTCTTGCCCTCCGCCAGCTTCTCTCTCAATTCGAAACGGCCCACCGTTTGCGGATCGCGACGGCGAGCCGCTGATGCCGCGGGCGCGGGTCCGCCTCCGGCTGCCGCTGCCCCCGATGCCGCTGCCCCCGATGCCGCTGCCCCCGATGCCGCTGCCCCCGATGCCGCTGCCACGGCGGCGACGCTGAGGGGTGTGGTTAAATCCACGCCCACCAATAGTGCCAACGCCGGATCCCAGCGGCTGGGCAGACGCGCAAGGTGGTTCAAGAACTCGGCAACGGAAGCGGGCCGGTCCAAAGGGCTTTTCTGCAGGCATTGCTCAACTAAGTCATCGAGCGCGCGGGGACGGCCAGTGAAGCGTTGCATGCGCGGCACGGGCTGCTTGATGATGCTCGCCAATAGGGCCGCAGTGTCGCCCTGGTAAGGCGGCTGGCCCGTCAATAACTCATAAGCGAGGGCTCCCAGTGAATAGATGTCGGCACGAATTCCCGGTGGCCCACCACCAATGACTTCGGGGGCTTCATAGTGAGGCGGCTCGTTTCGTTTCATTGCGAAATGCAGCAGCTTCACGCAGCCGTCCTCTAACACACTTACGTTCTCAGGCCTCAAACTGCAAGGAGTCGGCCCGTTTTGGTGCAGCCACTGCAGCGCCCCGCCTACCTGAGTTAACAGCCAACACGCCGCTTCCGGCTCCAAACCATTCTTGCGGTAAGTCAACAGGCGAGAGAGGCTAGCGCCGAGGACCAGTTCCTGCACCAGGAATGGCTCACCTTGATCGGTGGTCCCAAAATCGTAGAGGACTGCGAGGTTGCGGTGCCGCAGCTTCAGCGCCGGTCTGGCTTCGTCTTCCAGCCGGTTTAGTGTCTCCTGCCCAGACCCCAAATGGCGAAACACCTTGATTGCAACGCTGTTGCCGGTGGAGTCAAAGCCACGGTAAACGGAAGAAGCGCCAGATCGTCCAAGCAAGGCTATCGCCTTGTAGCCGCCAATCGCCCGGGGGAGGGATTCGCTCATCCCGAGTATTTTACATTTTCGCCGGACCTTCGGTTCGTCAAGTTACCGCGTTGATTACTATGAAACCATGCGACTGGCCTGGGCCACCGACGTTCACCTAAACTTCGCCCGGCCCAACGAACAAGAAGCCTTCTATCAGGCGCTGGCCGCGCAGCGGGCCGATGCGCTGGTTCTCACCGGCGACATTGCGGAGGCGCCGGACTACGATCTCTATCTGCGCCGCCTGGTGAAGCGCTTCGGCAAGCCCGTCTATTTTGTGCTCGGCAATCATGACTTCTACCGGTCCACCGTGGCCGAGACTCGCTCGCGAGCCACGCTGACCGAGGCGCGGTGGCTGCCGGCCGAGGGCGTAGTGCCGCTCACCCGGCGCGACGCCTTGGTGGGCCACGATGGCTGGGCCGATGGCCGCTGCGGACGCTACTATCAATCCGACGTGTTGCTGAATGATTTTTTCCTGATCGGCGAGTTCAAGGGGCTGTCGCTCAGCGAGCGCAAAGGGCGTATGGAAGAGTTCGCCGCAGAGGCCGCGGAACATTTTCGCCAGACCCTGCCCGGAGCGCTGGAGCGTTTTGAGCATGTCTTCGTCGCCACGCACGTGCCGCCCTTTCGCGAGGCCACTTGGCACGAAGGGCGCATCTCGGACGACGATTGGCTGCCGTTCTTTTCTTCGAAAGCCGCCGGCGAGGCGATTGTGGCCGTGGCGCGCGAGTATCCGCACCGGCGCATCACCGTGCTCTGCGGCCATACGCACGGGGCGGGCCTCGCTCAGGTAGCCGCCAATGTTACCGTACACACCGGCGGCGCCATCTACGGACATCCGGCGCCGCAGGTGCCCTTCGATTTGGAAGATTGAGCCTCCGGCCGGGACCCGAACCACGATACGCCTCCAGGGTTAGACACACTGGGTTCGGGAGGGGATTCCCTGCAAGGCGCGTCGTGGACCAGGTCCCGGCCGGACGCTCGCTCGCCCGCGTCTAGCGGCGCAGTTCATGCACGAGTAGCACGATGGTAAAAATCCAACCGGCGCTGATGGCCCAGAGCAGACGCGAGAGCGCCGTGATGCGCCATTCGAGCTCAACGGCCACCTGCTTCCAGCCTTCGATGGCCGGGTTCTCGCGCTCCAGGTGCTCCTTGACCAGCCAGGGCAGACCCGGCGTGCCGCCCTTATAAACGCGGTCCATGCCGAAGGTGGCCAGCCAATCCTCGTCGCGCGCCTTGGCCATCACGTAGGCGGCCTCCAGCTCCAGGCTCCAGTGTTCCTTTTCCTGTTGGCTCATGGGTAGCTCTTTCCGGAAGGGCCGGGGCGATGTAGGCGCGATAAGCCACTACGGCCAAGGCGACGTCCAGCGTCGCGCCCCGGCTGGCCACCTCGGCCCACCAAGCGGCGTCAGGCACTGTGCGTCTCCACCGACTGCAAATTCTCCACAATGCGCACCAGCGTATCGGCGTCATCCACCTTCACGCCCACCCGCGAACGTTCGCCCACTGGCACAAACTCGAAAGCCTTGCGCAAGTGGATCAGTTGGGCCGTGACGGCGGCCACGCGGGCCGGCGTCAACAGGATCATCGTGTATTTCTGAGGATTCATCTTTCACTCCCGATGTCCGAACAAAAAATAGGGGACGGCAACCGTCGGACTTGTCACCGTCCCCTTGCAAATGCCGGGTCCCACAACCCGGCGCCGGTATGGAGCTCGGAGCAACTCCACACCAAAAACCGCGACCTACTGGATAAGGCCGTCCGAAGGGGAGGCCTCGCGCGCGAACGAGGGGCCTCCTCTCGGTGGGCCTTGGCCTGTCCACATCCAAACGCCCATGTCTCTCTCTTCTCGCTGTTGCACTGAATTCCACATCTCCTCCCCCCGCCAGGGGGAAGATTCCCGGACCGGCATCCAAACAAATGCCGAAACGTGTAAAACTCGTGATAGCTTCATGAGCGGTTGTCTACTTTGCAGGCTCCAGGACCGCCACTCTCAGGTACTGTGAGTTCCGGTCTGTCTACTTAGAGTATTGTACACGGTGGACAAGAAGTCAAGGGGAAAATGCTATTCTCCTCTAGAAGCCAGCTTTCCGGCCGCCGCCCCCGTGACTTTTCCCAGCCCTCCGCGCGAATACCCGCTTGACCGCACTTTCCAATTGAGGTACTCGCAGATGAAGCAAACATGGCTGATGCTGATGCTCGCCGCCGCCTCCGGGCTACCGGCGCAGTCCGGCGGGGGACTCGTTCTGGTCGACACGGCGCCGCACGCCGTGGCCACCGCCACGGCGCGCCGCAGTCCGCGCTCCCCGCGCGCCGAGCGCACCAACTGGGCCGTTAGCCCCGCCGCCAGCGTCACCCCGCCGGCCGCCAACGAGCAACCGGGCTGTTCCATCAGCCCCGCGTCGCCCTCCATTGGCGCCGACATTCCGTCCACCTATTTCGGCGCCGCGCCCTCGTCGGTGATTCCGTCCTTTGTCGGCCGCCTGCAGTTGTTGACGGCGGGCCGCCTGGACGAGGAGGCGCGCACCCTGACCCTGCCGCTCTATCAGGGCCGCATGGCGGGGACGAACGAATCGGTGTGGTACATCCTGACGGACACCACCGATAAAGGCAATGCCGAAGCGCTGGGCCTCAACTTTGCCCCGAAGCTGGTCTACGCCGCCACGGGCCGCGGCGCCCGCAATGCCACGCTGCTCAAGGGTGGCGTGCTGGAGTTTGAAAGCGGCAAGGTCGACTTTTCGCCGCAACGCACCGTGCGGCCGGGCACCGGCAGCAGCCCGTTTCCGCCCGCGGAAGCCGTGCCGGGTTCGGTGGGTGACCGCAACTATTCGCCGCTGGTGCGAATCGTCAACGCCGGTGGGCATATCTACAACGCGCCCATCATCGCCTTCAACGCCACCCCGCAGCAGATGATGGTGGGCACGCGGCCGAACGCCGCATTCGTGCACGACAAGGTGCTCTCGTTTGACTTTGCCAAGCGCACCGTGACCTTGTCGCTCACGCCTGGCTTCACCTTCGGCCGTCCCGTGCTCTATCTCTCGACGGAGGCGTCCGCCGGGGTGGTCGCCGCCATGGAAGGCGCAACGCTGGCCCCCGGCCTCACCGACGTTGAAACCGGCGATGATGACTCGGCCTTCTCGGCGGTGGAGCGTATCTTTCTGGTGGTGAACGGGCCGCGCGGCTGCGACAATCCGCAACGGCAGGGTTTGGAGGCGGCGCTCACCGATGGCGGCGCGCCGATGAATGTGCTGGGCGGCATTCCCACTCTCGCCACCGACTACAGCCCTCTGTGGGATGTCAACCTGGGCGAGTGGACCGCCACCGCGCGCAGCCGCAATTTCGGCTCCCGGATTATCGACGAGTTCCAAATGCTGGCGATGGTCGACGCTGGGCTGATGACTGGCCCCGGCGGAGAGAAGTACGGCTCTATCGGTATCATTGTCAATTGCCCGATTGTCTTCCGCTTCCTGTAAACCGGATCGATGGCTTCGCACGAGCTAGACGCGCTGCTCGCCCGTTACCAGCAAGGTGACATGGAGGCGGCGCGTCTACTCGTGGTGCAGTCCACTCCTTTGCTCTACCGTTCGGTACGGCCCTTTGTGGCGAGCAACGAAGCGGCCGAAGAAGTATTGCAAGAAGCGTGGCTGCGGATCCACGCCTCGCGCCACACCTGGCGAACCGGCGAACCGGCCCTGCCCTGGCTGCTGGCCGTGGTCCGCTACACGCGTCTGGATCATCTCCGCAAACACTACCGGCGTCGCGAGACGGGCTGGGAGGCGATGGCCAACGAGCCCGCCGCTCCCGCCCCGGCGGCTTCCGGCGGATTCGAGGCCTTGCTCGGCGAACTGCCCGACGCCCAGCGTGAGGTGGTGCTCATGCTGAAGGGCGAGGGCCTGTCGTTGGAGGAGGTGGCGCGCGCCACCGGCTCGACCATCGGCTCGGTGAAGCAAAAGGCCTCCCGCGCTTACGCAAAACTGCGCTTGATTCTTCAGAAAGGACCTGCCCTGGGCGCCGTGTCATGAACGATCCTCGTTCCGAGCCCGATCTCTCCGCTCTGCGCCGCTCGCCGGTGCCGCCCGGCCTGGCCGGCCGGTTGGCGGCATCGCTGCCCACCGCCGCCGCGCCGGCCCGCGCGCTGCCGCCGCTGCCGGCGCGGGCGGCTGCCATTGCCGGCGTAGTGGCCGCGGTTGTCTTGATCCTGGGCTTCTCCACCGGCGGCAAGGGCTGGCGCGCGCTGGATGCCCCGCAACGCGCTGGGCTGGTTGCGGTGCTGGCCGCCGGAGCGGCCTGGCTGGCCTGGGAGATCGGGACGCGCATGACGCCCGCGCCGCGCCTCCGTTGGCCGGCGAGCCTGCCCGTTGCGATGGTCGCCGCGGGTTGGGCCGCCTGGATCGCCGCCATCCCCGACCTTCGTGAAGCGCCGCTGGTCTATCTCACCTGCGTGGTCTTTACGATGCTGGGCGCTGCCGCCACCGTCCTGCTCGTCTGGCTCTGGTGCCGCCGCGGCTTTGTGCCCTCCCAATCCGGCCTGGTGCTGGCCGCCATGGGTGTTCTTGGAGGCTTGGGCGCCATTCAGATCTTCTGCCCGCTCATCGATCTCCATCACATTCTGGCCAGCCACGCCGTGCCGGCGCTGTTGGCCGGGACGCTGACGGCCTTTTGGGTTCGTTCTTCCCGGCGCGCCCGGTAAACGGCGCCCTGTAAAATCGCGCTCCGCCCAAGAAAAATCCCACCCATGGCAGGCAAAGAGACGCCGAAGCGTGTAAAATCCCTGATAGGCTTGTGGTGAACCCTGGGTCCTCTGGTACCATAGGCGTGGCTTTGTCTACTCGGTCACTGTTTAAAGGTAGACAAAAAGTCAATATAATAGTAGACAAGTGTCCGGTAGTCGGAGTTCAGCCGTGTTTGAGAAAAAAGACAGCCGTGTCTCCATCAAGGTGAGTCCAGCTCTCCTGGACGCCCTTAAGGATGCTCAGAACCAGACCCGCAAGGAGACTGGCAAAGAGCCGACGTATTCGGAACTGCTGGAGGGCGCCTGGCGCATTGTCCATCCGGACAGCGCGCTGGTGCAGATCCCGCCCGTGCAGGAGCGGCTGGGTCCGACGATTGTGGAGTGGTTTTTCAGCCCCATCCGGGAAGCGGCCGAAGGTTTGTTCAAAGAAGGGGTAGCGCAAACCTTAGGACCGGAGTATTTGAAGATCGTTCAAAAACAACAAGAAGACTTTTTAACCTTGAGAATGCGGCAGAGAGAAACGTCGGCGTAAGGTTGGGGGTGCTGGGCGAAGATTTCGGTAGCAGGTTTTCGCTTGGTTCTCTCGTTGTTACTATTTCGAGCATAAACAAAGGGCCTGCCTGTGCTTCCTCCCCTGCGACATGGCGCTCTGGATGAACTCCTGGAGCGTTACTTAAATCACGATCACCCGCTGAGCCGCGATCTGCGGTCCGGGCGAAAGACTTCTCTGCGCGTCCTGGAGGCCCGTCTGGGCTGGACCCATGGCGCGCCGCCGTCCACGCCGGCCGAGGTCATCCTCCGCCAACTCGCCGATGAAGAGGCGATGCGCCAACACCCCGGCCTGGGAACGGCCGGGATGTTGTGGGAATTCCGCCGCCATCGGCTACACATGTTCGGTCTGCAAATGGGCCAAAGCTGGCGCAATCTGCTGGGCCAGGTGATGATCTGGCGCCGCGAAGCCTTTGAAGGCGGCGACTGGTCGCGACTGGGCGACGCTCTGCGCGTTCTGGGCCGGGCGGCGAAGGCCAGCGTGTGCCTGATCGGCGCGGCGGTGTGGACGATCGGCTTGGGCCGCCCGCTTCGGGCCGAACCGCGCCAGGTGCGAACCTGGTCCGGCCGGCTGGCGGCTACGCGGTTGGCTGTGGCGCCGCGGGCGGCGTAAGCGGCGTCGCGGGCCGCATAAAGTACGTCCCCGTTCCATCCGATTTCCCGCATATCCCAGCAGGAAGAAATGGAACAAGTAATGACCGCTTCAAACAAACCCAGCAATGCCTTTGTCGGCGCCTCCTGGCTCGCTCTGCTGCTGGGCACCGTCGCCTATCTGCTAGGTCTTTGGAATGCCTCCATGCAGCTCAATGAGAAAGGCTATTATCTGACGCTGCTGGCCTACGGCCTGTTTGCCTCCGTCTCGCTGCAGAAATCGATTCGCGACCGGGTGGAAGGAATTCCGGTTTCGAACCTCTACTATGGCTTGAGCTGGATCTCGGTCGGGCTCTGCCTGCTGCTGCTTGCCGTCGGCCTGTGGAACGCCACGCTCACGGCGAGCGAGAAAGGCTTCTACGCGATGGCGTTCCTGATGAGCCTGTTTGCCTCGGTGGCTGTGCAGAAGAATGTCCGCGATCTGGCGGCGGCCGGGCAGTAAGCCGGCTTACTGGGTAATGCTTACTCGTCCCTATAGTCCAGCCACACGTCCTCTGGTGTAAGCTACAATCATGCCGTCGATTCCTAAGAAAGTAAGCGAGCGCCTCGTTGCTGGAGTCAAACGGTTCCAGCCGGTGTTAACAGCCGCGAAGGCGCGAGACGTAAATGAAGCCGACACGGTGACCATCGTCAAGGACATGCTCGCCGAAGTATTTGGCTACGACAAATACTCGGAGGTAACCTCGGAGTACGCCATTCGCGGGAACTATTGCGATCTCGCTACAAAGGTTGACGGCGCAATCGCTACTCTTATCGAGGTCAAGGCGATTGGCCTGGATCTAAAGGATCAGCATGCGAAACAGGCGGTTGACTACGCTGCTAATCAGGGCGTCGACTGGGTTCTGCTGACCAATGGCATGAACTGGCGCGTGTACCGGATTCAGTTCACAAAACCCATTGAGCAAGAACTCGTCGTAGACCTCGACTTTAGCAGCATTAGCCATCGGTCGGAACAAGATCTTGACCTCCTGTACTTGTGGTGTAAAGAAGGCTGGATCAAGTCCGCGCTGGGTGACTATCATACGCAGCGCCAGGCGCTCAGCCGCTATTTTCTGGGCGCAATTGTGCTGACCGACCCGGTGGTCGACGTTGTACGCCGCGAGCTAAGGCGAATTTCGCCAGACGTGCGAATTGACTCGGACTCAATAAGATCTGTTCTCGTTAACGAGGTGATCAAGCGCGAGGTTTTTGAAGGTGAGAAAGCAGACCAAGCGCGAAAACGCATATCACGCTCCGCGAACACGCTGCTTCGGGCGCCATCAGCGAAGAAGGAAGTGGCTGTGGACGAGCCAGCCTTGCCGCCGAACCCAGTCGACCAGTAAGCCGGCTTACTGGTTCTTGAGCCAGTTGTCGTAAGAGTGCTTCTTCGGCCCCGTGTATTCAATGGTGTCGAAGAAATCAGCCCGCCCGAGCATCCGCGGGTCCCCCTCGGCGCGGAGCATCTCCTCCATGCGAGCCTGCAGCGTGCGCTTGGTCTGCGCGTGTTCCGGCACCTTGGCCAGGTTGTTCATGCAAGCCGGGTCGGTCTTGATGTTGTAGAGCTCCTCGGCGGCGCGCTTGCCGAACGAGAGCTTGTAGTAATCGTCAAAACTGGAGATGAGTAGCGTCTTGGTGGGGCTGTCGTCCACGTTGCGATAGCCCGTCTCGGGATTGCCCGCCGGCCAGCGATCGATCTCGTAATTCCGGACATAGAGAAACTCCGGCGTGCGGATGGCCCGCACCGGATAGCCTTGATCGTGGGGGCGGCCCAGGTCGTGACGCTCTTTGGCCACCAGCATCACGTTGCGCGATGGGTCGCTGGCGCCTTTCAATACATCGAGAAAGCTCTTGCCCGTCACCGTGGCGGGCTTGGTTACGCCGGCCGCTTCCAGAAAGGTCGCCGCAAAATCGCGCGTGTTGATGAACTCGCTCACCACACGGCCCGCCGGGATGTTCCTGCCCCAACGCACCGCCAGCGGAATGTGGAAGCCGTGCTCGTAGATCTGCCCCTTTACGCGCGGGAAGGGCTGCCCATGATCGGACGTCACCACCACAATGGTGTTATCGAGCTCGCCGATCTCTTCGAGTTTGCCGAGCGCCAGGCCCAGGTGCTTATCGAACCACTCCACCTCCAGCCGCGTAATCCAGTGATCGCTGCGGGTGATGCGGTTATCCGGCAGGTAGGGCGGCAGCGTCACATCGGCCAGCTTCTTGCCGGCGCGCAGCCCGGAGCCATCCTCATAGGCGCGATGCGGTTCCTGCCCGCCCAGCCAGAAGCAAAACGGCTTGGCCTTGTCGCGCTGCGCCAGAAACTCGCCGAAATTGGCCGCGTAGTCGTTGTTGCTGATGACCGCCGTGGGCGGCTTGAGCTTCTTCTGCTGGAACTCAGGGCCCGCCGGGTTGCGCTTCCAACCGGTGGATTTGTAATCCCCCGGACCCCAGCCTTTGCCGGTGAGTCCCACGGCGTAGCCGGCCTTCTCCAGCAAGTCGGGATAGACAGGGAACTCACTGGGGAAGATGCTCATGTGATTGATCGCCTCTTTGAGCTGCCAGGAGTTGCGGCCGGTGAGAATCGTGGCGCGGCAGGGGCTGCACTTCGGATTCGACGTAAAGCAATTCTGAAAGAGAGCCCCCTCGCGGGCCACGCGATCAAAGTTCGGCGTCTGGATCCAGGTGCAGCCGTAGGCGCCGGCATGGCCGTGCGACAATCGTCGGCAATGACAAAGAGAATGTTAGGACGCTTGGTCTGCGCGGCAGCGAGGCGCCGAAAGCGCCGGCGAACAGTTGGCGGCGAGTCATTTGAAGACTCCCAGGATATTACGGTTGGAAACTCGATCGTGTTGGCCTTGCCGGCTTCCACGGTGAGCGGCTTGGTGGCGCCCGCCGCCTCAATCTCGTACTGGCCGAGGAAGCCGCGCGTGGCAAAGACGCCGTTTTCGTCGGTGCGGCCCTCAACGTCGGTCCACCATTCGCGATAGATCAGGTCGCGCCAGACGTCCAGGCTCTTGGTGGGCGTCCAATCCAGCTTGATCAGCGCCGCATCAGGACGCCAGTGGCGGCCGGCCCAGAAGCCCCACACCGTAAAGCGTTCATCTTCGGATGCGAAAAGGAGATCGTCAGAAAATCGCGCGTGTAGCGGGCCGCGTCTCCTCATCCACATTGCTCACGTCGAACTCCGTCACTTGGATATAGTTCACGTGCTGCGCGAACTGATCGAAGATCTCATAGACGCGGGCCGGATCCGGTGGGGCTGCCTCCGAAGTGGCTCTGGAAGCCAAAGCCGTCCACCGGGCCGCCCTTTTCCTGGATGAACCTCAGCACGTCGTAGGTGAAGTTGATGTGCGGGAAAAGAAAGCCGCCGCGCTCCACGATGTCGTAATCGTTCAGGAAGAGCTTCACATCCGGGTCATTGAGGCGGGCGAGTTTTAAACCACTCGGCCATCTCCTCGTTGCCCAGCGCGGCCTGCACGGCTCGGTTGTCGAACGGCTCGTTGAGCACATCCCACTCGGTCACGCGGCCCTTGGTGAAGTTCATCATCCGCTCGATGTGCCGGTTGATCCGGTTGCACCGCTTCCTTGTCCACGGGGTTGGCGCGCAGCATCGCCTGCACGTCGGCGGAAGATTGTTCAGGCCCGGCCACACCAGCACGTGCGCGTGGATGTCGAACCCGTTCTCGCGGAGCCAGCGCTCGGCCGGGTCAAAGCGGCCCGCCGCCCAGGTTTCAAAAAACGGCCATTTCAGATCATTCTCAATCGCTACCTTGTTGAAGTTGCGCAGAAGTTCCTCGCGATAGCGTTGGCTGGCGGCGCTGTTGCCGGTGAGCGTGCCGCAGTCAACGGCGGTGGCAAAGCCGAAGGCGTGCCGCTTCATGCGGACGCGCACGGGAGCATCGGCTACCGGCTTGCCCTCGGCATCCTTCACCGTCACGGCGATGCCGGCCTTGCGGTGCTTCTCAATGCGTTCGGCTGCGGCCGCCCGCCAGGGCGCGTCTTCCTCGGCCCCGGGGTAAGGAAAGCCCACCAAATTCAGCGACGACGCTTGCACATCCGGACCGTAGTTGAGCAGTTCAAAGCCGCCAATCTCGATCTCCTGCGTTTGCATGTTCACCCAGAAGGAGAGGTTGTAGCTGGTTGCGCCCGAAGTGGCGCCGCTGTAGTCCTTATCCCAGCGGAACGGCGCCTGCACTTTGCGCCACTCCGGCCGGCCGACGTCGTCCACTCCACTGACTTCGAGTACGGGTCGGCGCCCTGCTCCACCACGAAATGCGCAATCGCGCTGGTGTCGCGCGTGCTTCTCATCCAATAAGTGGCCACCCCCAGATCGCCCTTCCGCGCGGCCCGCGTACCAAAACACCGCAAGCGGAGATCCCAGGCGTTCGGCGCGAGTTCCCGCGTGGTGATGCGCCAGGCCCGGTTGAAACCCGGACCTTCGACGTCGACCGTCGAATAGAGCACGCGCGGCGAGCCATCCAGGCGATTGAAGCACTGCAGCGGATCATTGACGAGCATGTTGACGCCCGTCTGCGCGGCCAGGCCCGCGGCCGACGCAATCAGCAAGGACACGAAACGCATTTGTCCTCAGGATGACATATTGAGGGCCGCCGGGACAGGGCCCTCGCGAAACCCACACCGCTCAGCGGGGTTATCGTATTCTAGTAGCTTCTTCCAAGCCCTGCCATGCGTGTTCTCCTTTTTATCGCCATAGCGGCCACCACGTCCGCCCAGGACCGTCTCCATCGGACAGGGCTCCCCAACGACGCCATCCGCTCGGCGATCCAGCGCGGCTTCTATCGCGGCATCTTTCCCACCCTGGCCGGCCTGCCCCCCAGCGGCGAAGTAAAGGCCTTGGCCGGCGCGTCGGGCGCCTACGTGCAGGAATTTCCCGACATCACCAAGGTGGCGGGCTTGCGTTTGGCCGTCATCGGCACTACGGGCATCACGGTGGGGGGCGAAGTCTCGACAACTTCCAGTTGCTGCACCCGATGTACTCGTTCTACATCAGCTCGGCCGTCGGCGCCGCCAACGCCGGCTTGCCGCTGGGCGACACCGAGTCCTACACCATCTCGCGTCGGACAACATCACCACGCTCAACAAGTATCAATACCAGCAGTTCTCGCGCAATTGGGGTCTTTTTGCGTGGGACCGGCCCCGGAGTTAGGCAGCGTCGGAACGCAGTTCGTGCTCAAGGATCCGTTCTTCTCCCGCTGGCGCAGCTTGGGGAACTTTGCCTATCTCGGCCCGTGTACGAGCGCGGAAACCAGTCTCACCTCCACCCGTAGCACCACCGCCACCGTCGTGAAATTCCAGAACGGCTACTTGTTCAACATGACCAATGGCCCGTCGGCCGGGCGCGTGGTGACGGTGGGGCCCAACGTCTACCCGATCTATTTCGCCAACGGCGGCCCGAGCGGCCGGCTGGGCTTTCCGATTAACGACGAGATCAATGTCTCCATTGGCAACCAGTCCGGCAAGCGGCAGCAATTTGAAGGCGGCAGCATTGAGTACGTTCCCGGGCAGCCGGCCGTGTTGCGCAATGCCGTCTCCAGCATCACCCTGTCCACCACCGGCTCCATCCGGCTCAATCTGGCCGAGACGTTCACCTTGCGCGCCTCGCTCAGCACCGCCGCTGGTGAAAACGTTAGCGATCGCGACGTCTCCTGGACCACCTCCAACGCCCGCGTGGTGGCCGTGCAAACGACCCTGGGCAACACTGTACAGGTGACGCTCCGCGCCGTGGGCGGCGGCTCGGCCGTGGTGACGGCCACCAGCGAAGGCCGCACCAGCCTGCCGCTGACCGTTTTTGTCTCGGCGCCTTGTTGCCAGGTGGGGGAAGGCGCTCCCACCACGGCCATCACGCAAACGTTTCTCGATGCCGTGTCGCGCAACCGGCTCACCGTGCGCCTGCCCACCCCGAACGCCGTGCGCCGCGCCGGCGCCGGCTATGTGCAGGAAGTAACGCTCGCCGACAATCGCCGCATCCTGCTCACTAAGTCCGATGCCAGTTCCCAGGCCTTCATCGTTTCCAACTTACTGGAAAGTTACGAGCAGGCCGGCGGACCCACCGGTCCGCTGGGTTATCCGGCCGCCGACCCGGTGCCCACCGGCCGCCAGCTATTCGAAAATCAAACGGCGCTGGCCGGCGATCCGCCGTTCGCCGTCAGCGGCACCCTGCTGGCTCGCTGGGCGCAACTGGGTTACGACAATCCCGACGCTCCCCTCGGCCAGCCTATCGCCCCCGCCGTCAACTTTCTTACGTTCACCACCGTGGCCGGCCGCGGCCAACTCTTTCGCAATGGCGGGATCTATGCCGCCGACACCGGTCTGTTGGCCAACCGCGCCTACTTTGTGCGCGGCGTGATCGCCGCCAAATACGCCCAACTGGGCGGGCCCTCCGGCCTGGCCGGCTTGCCCACCAGCGATGAATTCCAGATCTCCGGCCGCTTCCGCCAGGAGTTTGAAGGCGCCACTCTGGAATACGGCGCCGGCGACCGTGAAGCGCAGGTGACCGAGAAGGCGCGGCGCCCCGTAGTCTCCGTCTCGCCGCAAACCGTCGTTGCCGGCAACCGCATCCGGCTTGCCGTGGGCGGCTTTGCGCCGGACTCCACGCTGCGCATCTCCGTCGCCGGCCAGCCCGACTTCCAGGTCGTCTCCGCCTCCGGCTCCTATGCCTGGGATGCCTTTGTGCCCGCCGCCGCGCGCACCGGCAGCGTTCTGGTACGAGCCGTCCGCGTGGGCGCCAACCCCGCGGTGACGGCCGAAACAACCTATAACATCCGCGCCCTGGCCGAGACCGTGTTTGACCTCCGCCGCATCTCCGGCGATACCCAAACGGGCGCTCCCGGCGCCTTGCTTCCGGCGCCCGTGCGGATTCGGCTGCGCGATGAGTTCGGCACCCCGATCGTGAACTATGCGGTGCGTTTCAATGCCTCCAGCGGCGCCGCCATTGTCCTGCCCGGCGGCGGCAACACCGTGCTCACCAACGATCAGGGCGAGGCCGAGGCGCAGATCCGCATGCCGGCCGCCGAGGGCGTGGCGCTCGCCACAGTGGAAGCCGGCCGCGCGGTCACAACTTTCAGCTTCCGCGTCGCCGCGCTCTCGCTGACTAACTTTCCCCGCCAAGCCCAGTCGCCGGGCCCATTTGCCGCGCAAGCCCTCGGATCGGGGCCGGCCACGGTGGGCGCCAAAGGCTCCCTGCTGGCCGCCGTTTCCTCCGTGCTCCGCTATTATCAATCGCGCGGCGAACTGCCCCAGCCCAATGGCCTGGTCGAGCCCGGCCTCCTGAATCAATACCTCAAGGACTTCTGCGCCATCGACGGTGCCAATCGCCGCATCTGCGATGGCTTCCTCGCCGGCTACGGCGCCGGTGCCGACCCCATTCTCAATCCCTTCCGCGCCCCCGCCTTCGTCGGCGGCAACGCCGACTTAGTCATTGAAACCCCCACGCCGAGTAACATCCGTGACTTAGTCGCCGCCGGATCGCCCGTCGTGGTGGCCCTGGCCCTCGAGGCCGGCTCCAACCCCGCCGGCGCCCACTTCGTGGCGGCCATCGGCATTACCGGCGCCGGCGACATCGAGATCCATGATCCGAACCCCGGCTTGAATCGCCGCACGCTCGAGTCGTATCTCAATGGCGATGGCGGCCTGCTCGGCCAGGTCACCGGCGCCTTCCGTTATGTGCTCAAGTCCCCGGCCGCGGGCGCCTTCTATGTCGCCTCTAACTCGGCGGCCCGCGCGCTTTCCAGCGCCGGCCCGTGTGGCCCGTCCCTGAGCTTTCCCGAGGGCATCGCCATGGCGCCCGTCACCATCACGCCCTCCAGCACGCTCTATTTCGCCGCCTGCGATGCGGCCCGGCAACCCCTGGAACTCCAATTTGACTCTCGCGGCGAAGTGCGCGCCTCCTTTGTTGACTTAGGCAATCCCGCCCTTCAACTGGGTCTGGCCGCGCCCGAAAGCGCGGTCTATCGCGCCTCCCAGGTGAACGGACAGTGGCTGGTCAGCGCACAGAGCACCAGCTTCGAGGCTTCCACCGTGCTCAGCGCCGCCAGCTTCACTCCGAACCTCGCCCCCGGTGGACTCTTCTCCATCTTCGGCGCCGGCCTGGCCCGCCAGGGGACTCCCACGGTTGTCGAAGTGGACGGCGCGCCCGCCACCGTCGTTTTCCAATCGGCCTTCCAGATAAATGCCCGCATGCCCGCCGATACCCGGCCTGGCCCCGTGACGCTCCGCGTGCGCTCGCCCTTCGGCCAAGCCGAACAACGCGTCACCGTCAAGGCTCTGGCGCCCGCCGTCTTCCTGCTCGGTCCAAAAACCGGCGCCATCGTGAATCAAAACGGAGCCATCAACAGCGCGCTTACGCCCGCCACCCGCAGCCAGGCCATCGTCGCCTACGGCACCGGCTTCGGCGCCACGGTACTTCGCGGCAACCTGCAAGCCACCGTCACTCCGGTCACCGCCACCATCAATGGCGCGGACGCCCAGGTGATCTTCGCCGGCCTCACCCCGGGCTTTGTGGGGCTCTACCAGGTGAACGTCGTCATCCCCGCCGCGCTGGCCCCGGGTACCAATCTGCCCTTGGTGCTGCGCCAGGGCGAGGAAAGTGTAGCGGGCTTGGAGATCGCCGTACAGTAGCCGCCACTGGACGATAAGGTCTTCGCTGTAGCCCGGCCTGAAGTTTCGTACTCCATCCGCCGATCACTCCCATACGTGGAGCCAATAGCGTAATGGAATCCCCCCGCTGGAATCACCGGCCCATGCACTGCATGATCTGCGCCCATAGCATTCCGCTCTCCCGGCGGATCGCCGGGTCGTGGTTCTGCTCCGGCGAGCACCAGCGCGCGGGCATCGCCGCGGGGATTGTCGCCCGCGCCTGGCAGAATCGAACCCAGTCCGACTGGGAGCATGACCGTAACCCCATCGATCCGATGAGCTGCTACTTTTGCGGCTACTCCATCGGGCTGCTCCGCCGGGTGCAAGGCCACTCCTACTGTTCGGAAGAATGCTTTCTGGCGCATCACGTCTACCAACAGAGCGAGCCGAATACCGGCCGGCGCGACGCTTTAGTGGCGGCCGGCGTGATGGCCGTTGCCGGCGGCATGCTGATGCTGGACCGGCGGAGTCTCTCCGGAGCCGCGCCCGGCGCCACGCCCCGGGCGCCGATTCTCGATCTGCCTGGCTTTGCGCCGGCGCTGCCCGCGATCAACGCACCCCTTTCGTTCAAGACCGACGAAGGCCTCGGGCTTTGGATGGCCGCGCGCGACGCCTGGCGCGCGGCCGGCAACGCCATGCAGCCGCTCACCTCGATGCTCTATGCCGGTATCCGCGAATTCCGCAGTGGCTCCCTGGAACTCACCACGCGCGGCGGCGCCGGCATGATGGTCTGCGCCACGGAGAACCTCAGCTCCTATCACTTCGTCGCTTTCCGCCCCGTGTACGCGGCCGGCCGCGTGATCGACTATACGCTCGACTACGGTACGCGCTCCGAGAAGGAAACGCTTGCCTCCTCCAGCCGCCGCCTCCGCCTGGATCCCGCCGTGGCCGCGCGCCCCGAGACGACCTTCCGGCTCGAAAAGAAAGACTACAATCTCGAAGCCTTCCTGGAAACCACCCCCGGCAACCGCCGCTGGCTCAATAAGTGGGAAGAGAAGACTCTTCCCGACGGCCGCGTGGGCCTCTATGTGGGTGAAGGCCAGCGCTACTCGGTGATCGCCGGACGCATCCAAACCAGCGCTTGACCGTGCTAAACTCCAGGCTGAGTATCGTTCCGGCGAGGGATGCTCGGGAAGACGGTGTGAATCCGTCACTGCCCCGCAACTGTATGCGGCGACTAGATCCAGGCCGGCGCGGCGCCACTGGGTGAAAACAGTTCACCTGGGAAGGCGCCCGCCTTCATTGAATGGCCAGCCGCGAGTCAGGAGACCGGTCCTTTGCCTAATCTGCAACGTTCCGAGGGAGAACGTGGCCGCCAAAGCCATATTTATCGGCGGTACGGCGTCGCATGCCGGCAAGTCGTGGTTCGCCACGGCTACCTGCCGCTATTTGCGTTCGCGCGGATATCGTGTCGCGCCTTTTAAAGCGCAAAACATGTCGAATAACTCGTACCCCTGCCCGGGCGGGGGCGAGATTGGCCGCGCCCAGGTGGCGCAAGCCGAAGCCTGCGGACTCGCGCCGGAGCCCGCCTTTAATCCCATCCTCCTCAAACCCACCTCTGACCGCGCTTCCCAGGTCGTGGTCAATGGCCGCGTGTGGAAGCATCTGGCCGCCCGCGCTTACTATGAACACTTCGACGAGTTATTCGAGCATGTGCTGGCCACTTACTCGTCGCTGGCCGCGCGCTTTGACGCCATCGTCATTGAAGGCGCCGGCTCGGTGGCCGAACTCAATCTCAAATCGCGCGACTTAGTCAATCTCAATCTCGCCGCCCGTGTGGGGGCCCGCGCGGTGTTAGTGTCCGACATTGATCGCGGCGGCGTCTTTGCTTCGCTCATCGGCACCATGGCGATCCTGCCGCCCGAAGAGCAAGCCCTGATCCGCAGCTTCGCCGTCAACCGTTTCCGCGGCGATCGCACCTTGTTCGACGATGGCGTGCGCATTCTGGAGGAGCGCACCGCCCGGCCCTGCCTGGGCGTTTTCCCTCATGCGGCCGATATTCACCTGGACGAAGAGGATGGCTTTGAGCGGCCCTCCGGCCGCCATTCGCCCGTCGCCATCGTGGCGTTGCCGCGCATCTCCAACGTCACGGATTTTCGCCTGGTGCCCGACGCGGCCTGGATCACCGGTCCCGTGGAGCGGCAGTTCGCCGCCATCTTCCTGCCCGGCACCAAGAGCACCTTGGCCGATCTGGCCTGGCTGCGCGCGCAAGGCCTCGACGAATGGCTCCTGCGGCAACACCGGGGCGGCGCCCGCATCATCGGCGTCTGCGGCGGCTATCAGATGATGGGCCGCACCGTGGCGGACCCCACCGGCAGCGACGGCGCGCCCGGCGTCGCCGATGGTCTGGGGCTCTTGCCCGTCGCCACCGTGATGGAACCCGAGAAGACCACCCGCGCCGTCCGCGCCGCTTATCAAGGCCTGCTCGCCGACGCTTACGAGATCCACGTCGGCCGCACGGAGCCCCTGGAAGCAGTAGCCCCGTTTGCCTATATCGATGGCCGGCCGGAAGGCGCCCGTGCCAACGGCTGCGCCGGTACTTACTTGCACGGCATCCTCGAAGACCACCGCGTACTTAGTGAACTTCTCGGCTTTCCCGTGGCCGCGCCGCGCTCCAAGGAAGAATCTTACGACGCTCTTGGCCGTTGGTTTGCCGGCAACGCCAACTTAGAGCTATTTGAACGGGAGTACTTACAGTGACTCGCTTTCTCTGCCTGGCCATCTTAGCCGGCGCGCTGGCCGCGGCGCCCCAGCGCGTCATCTCCACCGCGCCCGTGGTGACCGAGATCCTCTACGCGCTCGGCGCCGGCGACCGCGTGGTGGGCGTCACTACTTACTGCCACTACCCCGCCGAAGCGAAGCAAAAGCCGAAAATCGGAACCTACGTCAAGCCGCACCTGGAAGCGATTCTCGCCCAGCGGCCGGACCTCGTCATTGTCATCGAGAATCCCGGCCCGGCCGAACGCCAACTGAGCGACGCCGGGCTTAAGCTGCTGGTGATCCGCGAAGGCACCTTGGCCAACACCTACGAGAACATCCGCCGCATTGCCGTGGCGCTCGAACTGGCGCCTCGTGGCGAGACGCTGATAAAGCAGATCCAGGCTGACCTGGCCGCGATTCGCACCAGGACCGCCAGCCTTCCCCGGCGCTCGATGATGTTCGTCATCGGCCGCAACCCCGGCCAACTCTCCGGCCTAATGGCCGTGGGCAAGGCATCGTTCCTCAACGAACTGATTGCCACGGCCGGCGGTGAGAATGTCTTTGCCTCCACGGGAATGACCTATCCGCGCGTCACGCTGGAAGAGGTGATCAGCCGGAACCCGGAAGTGATTCTCGATATGGGCGACATGGGCCAGACCGAGGGCGTTACCGCTCAGCAGCGCCAGGCCGTGGTGGCGCTGTATGGCCAACACAAAGTGCTCAAGGCCGTCGCGCGCGGCGCCGTGCATCCCATTGCCTCCGACATCTTCATGGTCGCCGGGCCTCGCGTCGCGCAGGCGGCGCGCGAGTTGGCGCGGCTGTTTCATCCGGAGGCGTTTTAACCAGGTGGAGTTCGTCCTGCGCCAACTCGGCATGCGCTACGGAACGGCAACGGTTCTGCAGGGCGTCACCACCACGATCCCGGCCGGACAGTTCACGGCCGTGGTCGGTCCCAACGGCGCCGGCAAGTCGACGCTGCTGGGAATTCTCGCGGGCCTCAAGCCGGCCTACGACGGTGTGGTGGAATATGCGGGCCGCGACGTGAAGTTTTGGCGGCGCAAGGAGTTCGCCCGGCGGGTTTCGTTCTTGCCGCAATCGGTCCACGTCGATTTCCCCTTCACCGCTGAACAGGTGGTGCTGATGGGCCGCACGCCCCACGGCGACGGCTGGTTCGAGTCTGAAGAAGATCACGCCGCCGTGCTCCAAGCGATGGATTCTACTGATTCGGCCGACTACCGCTGCCGCGATTTCCGTTCGCTTTCCGGCGGCGAACGCCAGCGCGTGCTGCTGGCGTCGGCGCTCGCCCAGCGGCCGGAGGCGCTGTTACTCGATGAGCCCGCCACCTATCTCGACCTCAAGCATCAAATCGATCTCTATGTTCTGCTGCGTTCGCTCGCCCAGCAGGGCTTGTTAGTGGTGGCCGTAACTCACGACCTCAACTTAGCCGCCCACTATGCGGATCGTGTGTTGATGTTGCATCGGGGCACCCTCGCCGGGGAAGGCGCGCCCGGCGAAGTAATCACCAGCGAGGCTCTGCGCACTGTTTTTTCCGTCCACGCGGCGATCCGCCCGGTGATTGACTATGGGAATTGAACCCGCCTCGCCGCGCACTGTTGGGCTCGCCATCGCGGCCAGTCTGCTCGTGCTGGTGCTGGTGGCGTTCGCCATGCCGATGCTCGGCTCGTCGCCGGTTTCGCCCTTCGCCGCTTGGCGCGGCGTCTCGCCCGACAGCGAAATCTTCTTCGATTTCCGCCTGCCCCGCGTGTTGCTTGCGCTGCTCGCCGGGGGAGCCTTGGCGGCCGCGGGCGTCATCTGTCAGGCGCTCTTGCGCGACGCGCTCGCCACGCCCTACACGCTCGGCGTCTCTTCAGGGGCGTCGCTCGGCGCCGTGCTCGCCATTGTGCTTCACTTCCCGCTCGTCTGGGTAGCTTCGCTCGCCGGGGCCGCGTTGGCCATGTTCCTGGTGATTGCGTTGGCTACGGAGGGCCGCCGTGTGTCGAGCTTCACCTTGTTACTCGCCGGCGTCACCGTCAATAGCATCTGCCTGGCGATGATTCTCTTTCTCCAAAGCTTGAGCACGCTGGGCCAATCCATTGCGATCACCCGCTGGCTGATGGGCGGCATTGATGGGCTGCCTTACGGCCAGTTGGCTGGCCTGGCCTCGGCCGTGGTCCTCATCACGGTGGTGTTGCTGACCCAAGCGCGGGCCTGGAATCTAATGGCCGTCGGCGAAGAGTGGGCCGCCGCCCGCGGCGTGGATACCCAACGGCTGACCTGGCTTGGCTATCTCGCCGTCTCCGCGCTTACCGGCGTGGTCACCGCCTTCACCGGCCCCATCGGCTTTGTCGGACTCATCGTGCCCCACGCGCTCCGCTTGTGGCTCGGCGCCGATCATCGCCTCATTCTTCCTTGCTCGGTCTTCCTGGGCGCCGCCTTTCTCGCCGTCTGCGATACGATTGCGCGCATCATCCTGGCGCCCGCGGAAGTCCCCGCCGGCGTGGTCACGGCGTTGCTCGGCGGGCCGTTCTTCATCTGGCTGCTTCGCTCCCGCCGCCGGAGCCTCTGGCTGTGACCACTCTTTTCGGCACGCTGCCCGCGCGCGCCGTCTTGCTCTATCCGTCATCGCCCTGCTTACGGCGGTTCTACAGGCAAAGTTACTCGCGCTCTTTCGCCACTTAGCCGGCGCCGGTGCCGCCGAACTGATGATCGTGCTCACCTGGCTCACGCTTACCGCCTCCCGGCCTCATTGGCTCACCACGCCGTGGCGCTGGGCCGCCCTGCTTGGGATTCAAACCACGGAGCCGGTCGCGCTGGCCGTGCCCGCCCTGCTCGGCCAACTCGCCGTGGTGACGCTGGCCTGGACTTCGCGACCCCTGGAGCCTCACCCGCTGGCCGCTCTTACATCGGCACCCGCCCTCGCCGTGATCGCTTTCTCGCTCCTCTTCACCATCGGTACGCTCGGGCCTCTCGGCGCGCTGCCGCTGGGCGTCGCGGCGGCGCTCTGCCTCCTCTTCCACTGGCACTGGCATGAGCATCTGGGCGGCGCCACCGCCGCCCGCTTGCGCCGCGCCGGGGAGTGCGCCGAATGCGCCGCGCTCACCTTTTCCGCTTGGCTCTTCTAGCGCTACAGTAAGGAAATCGTGCCACGCTTCCTACTTGCCTTGCTCATGCTCGCCTGCTCGGCGCGGGCGCAGCGCATCCCGGTGGTGCTCTCGACCGACGTGGGCAACGAGATCGACGACCAATGGGCCGTGGTCTATCTCCTGCTGCAGCCGCGCTTCGATGTCAAAGGCATCCTCTCGGCCCACGCGCCCAGCATCGAGCCGCCGGCCGGCCAGGTGTCGCTCCGCATCCTTCGCAACGTCGTGGAGCAGCGCATGGGCATGTCGACTCATCCGCCTTTGATCGAGGGCGCCCATGGGCCGCTTACCGGCACCAAGACGCCCGCCGCGAGCCCCGCCGTGGATTTCCTCATCGCCACTTCACGCGGCTACACCGAGAACAACCGGCTGCAAGTGCTCAACATCGGCGCCATCACCGATGTGGCCTCGGCCATCTTAAAGGACCCCGGCATCACAAGCCGGATCCGCGTACTCCATATGGGCTTCAACAATTGGCAACAAGGCGGCGACGAATTCAACATCGCCAACGACCCTAAGGCGATGCAAGTGGTGCTCGATTCCGGCGTGCCGCTGGTGACGGGCGCCGGCGACGTTTGCCGCCGTGACCTGGCCCTTACGCTCGAACAGGCGCGCCAAATGGTGGCCGGCCGCGGACCCATCGGCGATTGGCTCTGGACGGAGTTCCACGCCTGGTATTACCGGCACGTCAAGCCGCTGCGCCAGAATGATTTCTCCAAGCCCTGGATGATCTGGGATAACATCGTGCTCGCCCACTTACTCGGCATGACGGAGTCGCAGGAGAATCCCCGGCCGCGCCTGGGTGACGACATGATCTTTCAGCACGCCGCGGCGGGCTCGCCGCGCAAGATCACCTGGATCACGCGCGTCGATAGCCAGCGCCTCTGGGCGGACTTTCTCAAATTGCTCGATGCCTATCAAGCCACCCACGCCGTGGCGCCCGCGCCTTATCCCGGCCGGCTCACCTTCGGCGACCCGTGATTGGGGTATGCTCTAGGGCGCTATGCCCACGCGCCGCCAGCTTCTTGCCACCGCGCTTGCTCCGTTCGTGCGAACGCAAGCCGCCGCCCCGCCGCTCAATGTGCTCTTCGTCGTCAGCGACGACCTTACGTCCACCGCGCTCGGCTGCTACGGACATCCGCTGGTGCAATCGCCGAACGTCGACTCGATTGCGCGCGACGGTGTTCGCTTCGATCGCACTTACTGCCAGTACGCGCTCTGCGCTCCGTCACGCGCTAGTTTCCTCACCGGTCTTCGCCCCAACACGACCCAGGTGCTCACCAACGGGCCCGACTTCCGCGATGCCGTGCCGAATCATGTGACGCTGCCGCAGCTCTTTAAGAACAACGGCTATCAGGCGATCCGCGAAGGCAAGATGTATCACATGGGTGTGCCCGGCACTGTCGGCACCGACCGTTGGCAGGATGCCGTGAGTTGGACACACAACGGCAGCCCGCAAGGCAAGGAGCATAACTCCCGAGGCGACGGCCAGAACTTCACGCCGAAGGTGGGCCGGGGGTCGCCATGCGCTACGTGCGCACGCCGGACGCTTCCGAACAAGCGGACTTTGACGCCGCCAATCGCGCCATTGCGCACCTGGAGAAGTATCGGAACGATCCGTTCTTTCTCGGCCTTGGCTTTGTGCGTCCGCATGTGCCGTGGGTAGCGCCTTCGAGTTACTTCGATAAGTATCCGCTCGCCAAGATCAAGCCCTATGCCAATCCGGCCGGCGACCTGGAGGATATCCCCAACTTAGTGCCCAAGGTGCTCGCCGATACCTCGCTCCACATGGGCATGAATGAGGATCAGCAGCGCGAGGCGCTGCGCTCCTACTACGCCTCCATCAGCTTTATGGACGATCAACTGGGCCGCGTGTTGCGAACCCTGGACGCGCTCAAGCTACGGCAGAACACGGTGGTTGTGTTTATGAGTGACCATGGCTGGCATCTGGGCGAACACACGTTCTGGCAGAAGCGCAGCCTGATGGAGCAATCGGCGAAGGTGCCGTTCCTCATCTCGGCGCCTGGGCGCAAGGGGCGCGGCCGAGTGTGCCGTTCGCTCACGGAGTTAGTGGATCTCTATCCAACGGTGGCAGAACTCTGCGGCCTCAAGCCGCCCACGAACCTGGAGGGGCAGTCGTTGGTGCCGCTGCTCGACGATCCACGCCGTCCGCACAAGGAAGTGGCGCGCACACAGCTCAACGCCGGCAAGACCACCGGCCGGGCGCTGCGCACCGCCAACTTCCGCTACATCCAATGGAAGACCGAGAGTGAAACGGCCGAGGAGCTTTATGATCACCGCCGCGACCCGGCGGAATTCCACAACGTGGCGGCCCGGCCAGCCTATTCCGCAGAGTTACAGCGCCATCGCGCGCTGCTGGCTTAGCTACTTCGTAATTACGAGTGGCGAACGGGCAAACGCAAAGCGCTGATGCTGGGCATCGATCACGTTGAGCTGCACGGTGTACTCGCCCGGCGTCAACGATGTGAGCGCAGTCTCAATCAGGATGCGATTGGCCTGGGCCGCCTGCGGCTTGGTTTGCAGGATGCGCCGGCCGCCCCGTAAGAACGTTGCGGTGGCGGCGTAGGCGGATGGGCCGGGGGCATAGACTTCCGCAAAGAGCGTGAGGGTTTGGCTGGAGCGGAAGACCCGCGTGACGCTGGGCAAAATCTTCTGGCCGTTGCGCACCAGAGGATGGAGCTTCACTTCCTTGGTCTGCTTGCCCGCTTGGCCCACGGCGGCCGTGGCGGGGATGCGCTGGTTGCTGAGCACCATGGGGCTCATGAGTAAGTCATCCTTACTGTCGGCCGGGATCACAAAGCTGGTCTCGAAGGTGCCCATTTTGCCGGCGCCATTCTCACGGACTAACATCTTTAGCCGGTACTCACCAGGCGCCAGCGCAAAGCCGGTGTCGTAGAGCAGACTGCGGCTGGCGAGCTTGTCCGAACTGGTCTTGATTTCTATGGTGTCGCGCACGGCGCTGGCCAGCGCGCCCTTCTCGTCTTTCACCTGGCCAATGAAATCGACCTTGGTCGTGTCCTTCTTGCCGAGCGGAATGGCCGAGCCGGGGATCTTAACCGAGACGGGCACGAACCACTTGCCGTTCTTCAGGCGAAACCAATCCACCTCGAGCGCGAGCGGCAAATCGGTGACCGGGTCGCCCGCCAGCAGCGCGTCTTCGAGTTGGCGGTCCCGCTCGGAGGCTGAGTATTGCTTGAAATCCTTCTCGGCATAGTAGCCTCGGCGGAAGTCGAGTGAGACGTTTGGCAGGGCGGTCTTGACCTCGATGCGGCGGAAGCGGCCGTCGCGCTTGTCGTCGGGTGAGTAATAGCCGAGGATGTAGTAACTTTGTAAGTCCTGTTGGGCTTGCACCAGGCCGTCGGTCAATTCGTTGTTGTCAAAGAGTGCCTTGCCCCCGGTGTCGCTGGCCAGGGCGTAGAGAGTGTCGCGGGCGTCGGCCTTGTCCTTCTTTGTCTTGGTCTGCGCCACGCCGGAGAAGATGTCGGTGCCTTTCTTCATCGATTCGCTGGCATCGCCGGCGGGGGCAAAGGCTTCCAGGCCCCGAACATCGATGGGATAGAAGCTGACGTTGGAGCGGACGGCGGCGTTGATGGTGGCGCGAACCTGGCTTTCGTTCTCGGGGCCGGTCTTCCCTTTGCCGCCGGAAAAGTAGATGACGGCCTTCTTCTCGGGCAGCGCCGCAAAATGTTGGGCGACCTCTTCCAGGCCTACTAACTTACGGTCGGTATTGAATAGGTTGAATTCGCGCAGGTCGGCTTGAAAAGCGGCATCCTCGGCGGCCTCGGTGTTTTCGTCTCCCAGGGTCAATTCGTCCTCCACGCCCGGCAGAAGCTTCTTCATGGCGGCAAGCAGAAGCTCCTTGTCGTTGGTGAACTCCTGCAGGACGTTGACCTTGGTGTTGAAGTTGACCAAGGTAACCAAGTCAGAAGGGGTGAGTTTGTTCTTGACGAATTCCTGGCCGGCTTCCAGGGCGCGGATCTGGTCGGCTGGGTCAAGGCCAGACCAGTCGTAGAAGAGCACCAGCAGGCGCCGGTCTCGGAAACGCTGGCGGCCCTCAGCCGGTGCGGCAGCCGGTGCGACGGCTGGTGTTGCGGTGGATGACGGCGCAGGCACGACGGCGCTGACCAGGTTTTGGAACTCGAAGGCGCTGATGGTCTGAGGCTTGCCGTTCTCGAAGAGCTGGAAGTCTTCCTTCTTGAGGTTCGTTACCGGGTTGCCTTTCTTGTCGCGGGCGAAGACGGTGACCACCACTAAGTTAGTGGAGGTCTTGAAGAGTGGCGTCTCGTCCTGTTGCGGAACGGCCACGGCGGCCGTAAGTAGAACAGCGGTCAGGCTACGCCAGAATCTCACGCACTACCTCCCCGTGCACGTCGGTGAGGCGCATGTCGCGGCCGCCATAGCGGAAAGTAAGTTGCTTGTGGTTGAGGCCGAGTAAGTGCAGCATGGTGGCGTGCAGGTCATGAACGTGGCATTGCTTCTCGGCGACGAAGTAGCCATAGTCGTCGGTGGATCCGTAGGCGATGCCGCCCTTGGTGCCGCCGCCCGCCATCCACATGGTGTAGCCGAAGGGGTTGTGATCGCGGCCGTCGGTGCCTTGGGACATCGGCGTACGGCCGAACTCGCCTCCCCACAGGACGAGCGTCGAGTCGAGCAGGCCGCGGCTTTCGAGGTCCGCCAGCAGTCCGGCGATCGGCTTATCGACGGCGCGGGAGTTATCAGTGTGGCCTTGCCACAAGCGGCCGTGCTGATCCCAACGGTCGTGGCCCTTCAGGCGTGGATTGATGCATTGCACGAAGCGAACGCCGCGCTCCACCAGGCGCCGGGCGAGCAAGCATTCCCGCCCGTAGACTTCCGTGGCTGCGTCGTCCAGGCCGTAGAGCGAGCGCGTCGCGGCCGACTCGGTGGATAGGTCGGCTAACTCGGGTACGGCGCTTTGCATCCGGTAGGCCATTTCATAACTGCGAATCATGCCCTCCACTTCGCTGTTTTCGCCCATGGCTTGGACCACACCGCGGTTGAGTTGGGCGATGAGCGCGAGCTTCTCCTCTTGCCGCGTCTTGGTTGTCTCTCGGGGCTTGACGTTCGCCACGGGCTGCTCGCCGCGGCGCAACATAGTGGCTTGATAGGCGGCGGGCAGAAAGCCGTTGCCGAAGTTATCCATACCGCCCGCCGGGATGAGACCGCCTTCGAGCACGACAAAGCCGGGGAGGTTCTGGCTTTCGCTGCCCAGGCCATAAGTGAGCCAGCTTCCCATCGACGGGCGTCCCTGAATGCCGAAGCCCGTGTGGAGTAAGTAATTGGCGGCCGTGTGTTCGGAATGGTCAGAGACCATGGAGCGGATGACGCAAAGTCGATCCGCTTGCTTGGCGACGTGGGGAAAGAGAGTGGAGATCCAGAGTCCGCTTTGGCCGTGTTGGGCGAACTCCCAGGGCGAGCCCATGATGTTGCCGTTGTTGTTGAACTGTGTCTTCGGCGCGGTGAAAGGCAGCGGCTTGCCGTGTTCGGCGCGAAGGCGCGGCTTGGGGTCGAAGGTGTCGATCTGGCTGGGGCCGCCGTCCATGTAGAGGAAGATGACGGACTTGGCTTTGGCCGCGTGGTGGGGTTGGCGTTGGTTTTGCGCCAGGGCGGCGATGGCGCCAAAGCCGCAGGCCGATTGGGCGAGGAGTTGACGGCGGGTCATCGCAGGAACAGCGCCTCCGTGGTGTTGAGGAGGGCGTGGGCGTAGTCGGCGAGGGAGTGTGTGCGTAGGAAGGCCTCGCCTTGCTGTAACTCCGTTGGGGAAGGTGGCCGGCTGAATGCCTCCAAATACATTTGACGGATGGAGGGTTGGCGGGCCGCCCAGCGTTCGGCCACTAAGTGAGTGAACTCGTTATTGAGTAAGTAAAGCGCCTGTGATGGCACGACACTTACATTGCGCTTGCCGATGGTGGCGATGGGGGCGGGGTAGTCAAAGACGGTGAGGCCGTCGGGCAGGAAATTGCGGCGGACATTGATGTAGATGGAACGGCGGCCGGCGCCGTCCAGTGGGCCGGACTTCGGCTTGGAGCGCGGGTCGCCATCCATGAAGGGGCTGACGTAGACGGGGACGCTGGGGCCATGGAGCGTGCGATCGAGGATGCCGGCGATGGCGAGGAAGCTGTCGCGGATCGCTTCGGCCTCCAGCCGGCGGACGTTGGCTTTGTAGAGGAGCCTATTGGCCGGGTCGGCTTCGTTGGTGCCGCTGCTCGAGCGGCCGTAGGCCTCGGTGAGCAGCATCAGCCGGTGCATATGCTTGACCGACCAGCCGCTGCGGATGAACTCGGTGGCGAGCCAGTCGAGCAGTTCGGGGTGGGTGGGCGTGTCGCCGGTGAGGCCGAAGTTGTCGGGCGTGCCCACCAGGCCGCGGCCAAAGTGATGGTGCCAGAGCCGGTTGACCATCACGCGGGCCAGCAGTGGGTTCGTTTTGTCCGTCAGGCGCTGGGCGAGTTCCAGGCGGCCGCTGCCTTGGGTGATGGCGGGTTGGGCCGTACCCGCAAGGATGGGGAGGAACTGCCGGGGGGCGGTGTCGCCAAGCTTCTTATGGCTGCCCCGGACGTGCACCTTCGAATCCTGCGCCTCGCCCTCTAGCGGGGCCAGGGCGAACTGGGAGGGTTCGCAACTGGGTTCGTTCTGTGCGGGAGGCGTGAGGAAGGGGTCGGGCTCGGTGGGGCGGGTGGGGGGAGTCTTATCGTCGGAGAAAACGACTTCGGCGAGGGTGACGTGGCCGTCGGACTTGGTATCGAGCGCGGTGATGTAGGCGGGGTGGCCCTGGTACATCAGCAGGTCGTGGGTCTTCCAGGCGAGGTTCGGTCCGCCGGCGATGAAGGTGCCGGTGGGCGGGAACTCGTCGATGGAGAGGTGGACGATGCCGGTGCCGGCGGCGCGGATGTGGATGTAGCGCTTGGTGAGCGGGAATATGGACGAGAGGGCCATGCCATGGCGCTGATCGGAGACGGCGCCGGAGGTGAGGAGGCCGTTTTGCAGAACGAAGCCAGGGCCGGCGGTGGTCCAGGTGAGATTGGCGAAGGCGAGTTTGGGTTCGTTTGGTGGATTTCCGGTTTCGATGGCGACTTGGCCGCGGCGGATGGAGTGGAAGAAGCCGGCCAGGGAATAATAGTCGCGGGTGGCGATGGGGTCGAATTTGTGGTCGTGGCAGCGGGCGCAGGCGACAGTGAGGCCCAGGAAGGTTTTGCCGAAGACGTCCACCATATTGTCGATGCGGTCGGCGGTGGCTTCCACGGGGTCGACTGGGGAGTTTTTGTTCTCGCCGAGCCAGTACCAGGCGGTGGCGAGGGGCGATTCCTGGAATTTCCCGTCCCGGGATAGCCGCTTTTGGGGGAGGAGGTCGCCCGCGATGTGTTCGCGGACGAAGGCATCGTAAGGGAGGTCTTCGTTGAAGGCGCGGATGACGTAATCGCGGTAGCGCCAGGCGTTGGGCTTGTCGTTGTCGAATTCGTGACCGTCGGTTTCGGAAAAGCGGACCAGATCGAGCCAGTGGCGGGCCCAGCGTTCGCCGTAGTGGGGGGAGGCGAGGAGGCGGTCGACGGTTTTGGCTTTGTTTTGGTGAGTGAGGAAGTCGGCGAGTTCGGCTGGGGTGGGCGGCAGGCCAGTGAGGTCGAAGGTGACGCGGCGGAGCCAGGTGGCGGCGTCGGCGGGGGGATTGGGTTTGATTGGGGCGGCGGCGAGTTTGACGTCGAGGAAACGGTCGATTGGGTTCGTTTTGGCGCTGGCGGGAGGAGTGGGGTGTTTGAGCGGCTGGAAGGACCAGAAGCGGCGAGCGCGATCGTAATCAATGGCGGCGCAGAGGGAAAGGGCGGTGAAGACGGCCAGAGCCGGGCGCACGTACGGATAGATTTTCACAGAAGTCCCCCCTCATTCTATTGTGGGGGATGGTGTCAAGGGGAGGCGCTAGCGGCGCATCTTATCGAGCAGCTTGGCCGAGCCATAGGAGAGGACGGTGAGAATGGCCCCGACGGTGGCCCAGTTGGCGTTGTCCCCGACGGAAACCATGTTCCGAGCCTCCTGCGCCGGCAGCAGACCGGCCAGCAAAAGCGACGCAACGGTAACTCGGGTAACGAGGGACATGGTCGGAATTGTACGGCTTCACAGTGTGGGTTATGAAGACAAATCTTGCGGGGGGATAGTGGCGCAGATGAGGGTACTTCATTTCGGGCTCACCTGACCCCTCGGCTTACGATTCGGCGCATACTAAGTCATAGGCACTTCTATGCGAAACCATCGTCTGACTCCGATCGCTCTGTTGCTCGCCGCTTCCGTCTTAGCGCAGCCCGCTGCCCCGCCGAAGGGGATGGAGCGCGCCGCCTCAGTGGAAGGCATTACCGAATATCGTCTGGCCAATGGGCTGCGCGTGCTCCTCTCGCCGGACCCTTCCAAGGCGAAGGTGACGGTCAATATCACTTACCTGGTCGGTTCGCGGCATGAGAATTACGGCGAGACCGGCATGGCTCACTTACTGGAACACCTGATGTTCAAGGGCACGGCCAAGCATGCGGACCTAACCAAGGAGCTGATGTCGCGGGGCGCCAACGTGAACGGCACAACATCCAGCGACCGGACGAATTACTACGAGATTCAAAACGCCTCGGACGAGAATCTGCAGTGGGCGCTGGAGATGGAGGCTGACCGCATGGTGAACTCGCGTATCGCTAAGAGCGACCTGGATAGCGAGATGACCGTGGTGCGCAACGAGTACGAAGCGGGTGAGAACAATCCGATGGGTGTGCTGATGAAGCGGGTGCAAGGCGCCGCTTACGATTGGCATAACTATGGGAAGACGACGATCGGGAACCGGTCGGATATTGAGAATGTGCCGATTGAGCGCCTGCAGGCTTTCTACCGTAAGTACTATCAGCCGGACAACGCGGTGCTGGTGATTGCCGGCAAGTTTGACGAGGCGAAGGCGCTGGGCTGGGTGGCGGAGTATTTTGGCCGGATTCCGCGGCCGGAGCGGAAACTGGAGAAGCTTTACACGCAGGAGGATCCGCAGGACGGCGAGCGGCAGGTGACGGTGCGGCGGGTGGGCGATGCGCCGGCGATGCTGGCGGCGTTCCACGTGCCGTCGGGGACGCATCCGGATTATCCGGCGCTGCAGGTGTTGAGCGTGATTGCGGGCGACAATCCGACAGGGCGGCTGCATCGCGCGCTGGTGGATAACAAGAAGGCCGCCTACGCGTATAGCTTCGGCATGCAGCAGGCCGAGCCGGGGCTGCTGATGTTCGGCGCGATGAACGCGAAGGCGCAGCCGATTGAGCCGGCGAAGGAGGCGTTGCTGGCGGCCGTGGAAGGGCTGCGCCAGGAGCCGCCGACGGCCGAAGAGGTGGAGCGCGCCAAGCTGAAGATTGTGAAGAGCTACGAACTGGCTTTGACCAGTTCGGAGCGCGTGGGCTTGATCCTGAGCGAGTACGCGGCGATGTCCGATTGGCGCTTGCTCTTTATGAATCGCGACGCGCTGGAGAAGGTGACGCCGGCCGATGTGACGCGGGTGGCAAAGAAGTATCTGGTGGCAGACAATCGCACGGTGGGCGTGTTCGTTCCCACCGACAAGCCGGAGCGGGCCGAGATACCGGCTGCGCCCGACGTAAAGCCCCTGGTGGAAGCCTATAAGGGCAAAGCGGCGCTGGCGCAGGGCGAGGCATTCGAGGCGACGCCGGAGAACATTGATGCGCGGGTGCGCCGCCTGACGCTGGCCAATGGCATGAAGGTGGTGATGCTGGCCAAGAAGACGCGCGGCGAAACGGTGGTGGCCCGCCTGACGTTCCGGGCCGGCGATGCGGAGACGCTGAAGGGCCGTAATACGCAGATGGCGTTGGCCTGGAGCCAATTGATGCAAGGCACGACGAAGTATTCGCGCGTGGAACTGCGCGATCGCTTTGACAAGTTGAAGGCGCAGGTGAACATGAACGGCTCGGCGGCGTTTGGCACGGTGAACATCAACACGCTGCGGCCGCACCTGGCGGGGACGATTGAGTTGGCGGCGCATGTGTTGCGTGAGCCGGTGTATCCGGAGGCGGAACTGGAGAATGCGCGGCAGCAGTGGCTGGCCAGCATCGACAGCCAGCGCAAGGAGCCAGGGTCCATCACGTTTGTCGAGATGGCGCGGCACATGACGCCGTATCCGCGCGGGGATGTCCGCGAGGTGCCGGCGCTGGACGATCAGGTGGCCGATTTGAAGGCCGTCACGGTGGATCAGCTCAAACAGGCGCACAAGCAATTCTTCGGGGGCACGAGTGATGGCGTGATCACGATTGTCGGCGACTTTGATCCGGACGAGATGGAGAAGGTGTTGGCGCGGACGCTGGGCGATTGGAAGAGTCCGGCGAAGTACCGCCGCGCCAGCCGCGCGCACCGGGACGCGGCCGCCGTAAACAAGAGTTTCCAGACCAACGACAAGGCGAACGCGATGTTCGCCGCCGCGTACAACTTTCCGCTCAACGACGAACATCCTGATTTTGCGGCGCTGACGCTGGCGAACTACATCTTCGGCGGCTCCGGCATGGGTTCGCGGGTGACGCAGCGCATTCGGGTGAAGGAAGGCTGGAGCTACGGCGCGGGCACGTTTTTCGGCGCACCGCAGAAGGATGACAATGCGCAGATGATGGGGCAGGCGATTGTGAATCCGGCGAATATGGCGAAGCTGGAAAAGGCGTTCTTCGAAGAGATTGCGCTGGCGCGGAAGGACGGCTTTACGGCGGCGGAGGCGGAGCAAGCCAAGAAGGCGTGGCTTGACCGGCAGAAGCTGGGAAGGGCGGAGGATCAGGGTCTGCTCAATGGCCTTTCGCACAACGAGTTCTGGGGCCGCAAGATGGCCTGGAACGCGGAACTCGAAAAGCGCGTGGCGGCATTGACGGCCGAGGAGGTTTCGGCGGCGTTCCGGAAGCATATCGACCCGGAGAAGTTCAGCGTGTTCAAAGCCGGGGACTTTGCCAAGGCGGCCGCGGCCGAGGCCGCCAAGTAGAAGCCGGCCGGCGGGTTAGGCTAGTGAGCCATGGCGGTTTTCCTAGGCGTAGATCTTGGCTGGTATGGCAAGCCCACGGGTTTGGCCGCGGTGGAGGATGGCGAACTGCGGGCGGTGACGCGGCTGGAGGAGCGCGGCGCGATTCTGCAGTGGATTGAAGAGCAGGCCGGGGCGGGCGCGGCGGTGGTGGCGGTGGATGCTCCGTTGGTGATTGCCAATGCGACCGGCATCCGCGAGGCGGAGCGCGATTTGAATCGCGATTTCCGGCGGTACGATGCCGGTTGCCATGCGGCGAATTTGGGGTTGCCGTTTGCGGCGCGGGTGACGGAGTTTGCGCGGGCGCTGGCGGCGGCGGGCTTTCGGCACGGGGCGGCTATGCGAGCGCGGGCGCGCGGGCGCTACCAGATCGAGGTGCATCCGCATGCGGCGGCGGTACGGCTGTTTGGGCTGGAGCGGATTGTGAAGTACAAGCGCGGGCTGCGCGCGGAGCGGGGCCGGGAGTTGCGGCGGCTGCGAGGCTTGATGCTGGAGCGGTTGCCGCTGCGAATGGCGCTGCCGGAGGTGCCGGAGAAGGGGGCACTGAAGCCCGTGGAGGATCAACTGGATGCGGTGCTCTGCGCTTACATTGCCGCGCATTGGTGGCATTGGGGCAGGGCGGGGAGCCAGGTGTACGGGACGAACGAAAGCGGCTACATCGTGGTGCCGCAAGGACTAATGCGGTAGGTCGCCGGCGGGCTTCTTTTCCGTTACTTCGCGATAGGCATCGCGGATTTGGTTGGGCAGCGGGCCGCCGGTCCAGCGCTTTACGGCGTCGGGCAGCGTGAGCTTAGCGGACTTGGGTTCGCCCTTTTCCAGCGTGACCAGGTCTTCAAGTTTCTGGCCGGCCTTCACGGCGCGGGCGACTTCGGCGCGGAGGGTCTGGAGAAATTGGATTTGTCCGGCGAGCACTTCGGGGCCGCCGGCGGGGCCATGGCCGGGGATTACATGCGTGACGGGTAACTTCGTCTTTACTTTGGTGAGAATGCGCGGCCAGTTGGCGAGGTGGGCGTCGGCGGTGAAGTTATAGGCGCCGTTGACGATGGCGTCGCCGGCGATGAGAACGCGCTCCTTGGGCAGATAGACATAGCCGTCGCCGCGGGTGTGGCCCCAGCCGAAGTGGTGAAACTCGACGCGGCGCGTGCCGTCGGTGACGGTCCAGGGTGACTTGGTGAAGGTCTGTTTGGGGCGTTCCAGGTCGGGCGTGCCGACGGCCTTGACGTCGGGGCGTTTGGCGAGGTCGCCTTGCCAGCGTTTGGGCTCGTAGCGGTTCATTTCGTCCACCACGGCGGAGTGGGCCACGGTGATGGCGCCGGCGCGCGTCCAAAGGGCGCTGCCATAGGCGTGGTCGCCGTGGTGGTGGGTGAGCAGAACGTATTTGACGGGTTTGGGTGAGAGCTTTTTGGCGTCGGCCATGAGGGCTTCGGCGCCGGAGGGGAAATTGGCGTCGACGACGATCAGATAGTCGTTCATCTCGATGATGGCGTTGTTGCAATGGCCTTTGCCGGCGAGGTCGCCTTCGCGCATCCAGACGCCAGCGGCGATTTTTGTGACGGAGCCGGGTTGCGCCGGAAGAAGGGAGAGGGCCGCGAGCAGGAGCAGGAGGGAACGAAGCATCGGAACGATTGTACATAAGCTACAATCAGGACAATCTCCTTCGCGTCTGCCGGAATCCATGGAACTCACACCAGAAACTCTCTCCGAGCTCTACGCGGAACTGCACAAGTTAGCCTCGTCGTTCATGAGGAACGAACGGGTGCATCATACTTTGCAGCCTTCGGCGCTGATCAATGAAGCCTACCTGCGCCTTGTGGAGCATAAGACGATCCCCGCGGCCGATCGCGCGCATTTTCTGCGGCAGGCGGCGCGGGCGATGCGGCAGGTGCTGATCGATCATGCGCGGCTGCACCGGGCGCGCAAGCGGGACCGTTCGCAATTGACCGGAGAGTTGCTGGCGAGCACGATTCCTGAACTGCAGCCGGAGGATTATCTGGCGGTGGATGATGCGTTGCGGCGTTTGGAAGTGCTGGACGCGCGGCAGGCGGCGGTGGTGGAGTTGCGGTTTTTTGGCGGTCTCTCGGTGCCGGAGACGGCGGCGGCGCTGGACGTTTCCGAAAAGACGGTGAAGCGCGAATGGGCGATGGCGCGGGCCTGGCTGCGCGGGGAATTGGGCGCGGGAGACGGGGCTGAGGCGCTGGAACCGGAGGAGGCCCGGGCGTCATGACGCCGGCGACGTGGGGGCGCGTGAAGCGGCTGTTTACCGCGGCCCGCGAACTGCCCGCGCCGCGGCGGGATTCGTTTTTGGAGCGTCAGGAAGAGCGCGAGACGGTGAAGCGCGAGGCGCGGCGGCTGTTGCAGTTGGATGCGGGCGGGGGCATTTCCACGCCGTCTGAGCATCGCGACATTATTGCGCGCGTGCAGGAGCCGCATACGTTTCACCCGGGCGAATTGCTGGCGGGGCGCTATGAGATTGTGCGCTTTTTGGCGCGCGGCGGATCCGGCGAAGTTTACGAGGCGGAAGACCGGGAGCGCGGCGGTCCGGTGGCGATAAAGACGTTGCATCGGGAGTTGGCTGATGCGGCGGGCGTGACGTGGCTGCGCCGCGAGGTGCAGGCAGCGCGACAGATCGATCATCCGAACGTGTGTCAGGTGTTCGACTTTGTGCAAACGCCGCGGGCCGTGTTCTTCACGATGGAGCTATTGCCGGGCGAGACGCTGGCGGCGATGTTGCAGCGGGAAGGCGCCTTTACGGAGCGGCGGGCGTTGCCGTTTATCCGGCAGATGGTGGCGGGGTTGGCGGCGGCGCATCAGGCCGGGGTGGTGCATCGCGATTTGAAGCCGGGCAACATCATGATCTGTCCTCGGCCGCAGGGTCCGCCCCGGCTGGTGCTGATGGATTTTGGTTTGGCGCGGCATTCGCTGGCCGAACAGGGTTCCACCACGCGGTTGACGCGGAGTTCGCTGGCGGCGTTTGGCACGCCCGCGTATATGGCGCCGGAACAGATCGAGGGGCGGCCGGCGACGCGGGCTACGGATATTTACGCGTTGGGCGTGGTGCTGTTTGAGATGTTGACCGGCGAGTTGCCGTTCGATGACGGGTCGCCGCTGTCGATGGCCGTGCGCAAGACCAAGGAGGCGCCGCCCGCGCCGGAGACGCTGGCGCCGGGGTTGCGGCCCGTGTGGAGCGGCGTGATCCGGCGTTGTTTGGATCCCCGGCCGGAGCGGCGCTTTTCCGATGTGCGCGATCTGCTGGGGACGATGGAGACGCGCTCAGTGGGCCGCGTGCGCTGGCGGATGGTGCAACGGCGGTGGCGGCAAGGCTATTGGCGGTATGCGGCGGCCGCGTTGATGGCCGCGCTGTTGACGGCGGGGCTGTGGCGCTGGGCGCCCTGGCCGCGCGACGCCGGGGCGGTGAACGACTGGCGGCGCGGCGTGATGAGCTTGCACGCGGGCGAACCGTTGATTGCGGCGCAGTGGCTGGAGCGGGCGGTGAGCCAGCCGCGTCCGCCGGGCCGCGCCTATGCGGATCTGGCGTTGGCCTGGCAGCAACTCGGCCTGCCCGATCGGGCGCGGCGGGCATTGGCCGATGCGCCGTGGTTTTTGCCGGCGGGCGACCGGGCGATGCTGCGGTTGGCGGAGCAGAGGTTGGCCGGGAGCAAGGCACTGGGGGGAGAGCTGGCCGATCGCGCGTGGCTCGGCGGCAACAAGCCGGGCGACTGGGCCAAGGTGCTGGAAAGCGAGCCTGGTCATCTGGCGGCGCGGCTGCACCTGGCGGCCTTCACCGAGGATGCGGCGGCGGCCGAACGCGAGTATCGCGCGGCGGCGTTGGCCGCGCAGGCGCAAGGCAATCAGGCCTTGGCGCGGGCGATTGAGGCGCGAGAAGGGTTGGCGCGTTTGCAGGCCGGCGACCTGGACGGGGCGCGGAGGCGCCTGGCGAAGGGCGACGTGCCGTATCGGGCTGGCGTGGGGCCTTGCGAGCGTTTCATGGTGCTATGGGCCGGTAAACCCGACGATTTCGCCGAGCCGTACGAGAAGGTGGAAACGATCGCCGCGGGCTTCTGGCGGATGCCGCTGATGGGGGGCTACGGCCGGACGCTGCAGTTTGACGAACGCGCCGACAACATGGTGATGGCGGTGTCATTGCCATTGCCAGGCGTGCGCCTGTGCAGCGGGATTCTGGAAAGTAGAGTCGGGCGGCGCTCGATGGCGGGAGCCTCCAATGATGAATTCAAGATTGGCGCGGCGCCCTTTGAGAATCAGTTTGCGCCCTGGCAGCGCACGGTGATTTGGGCCGACGAGCCCACGCAGATGCGCCGGACTCTCTCCTTCCAACTCAACGCCGCTCTCTTGGCGGCCGCGCAAGCCGCGCACGCCGATGACGACGTGCCAACGCTCGATATTCTGGTGGGAGACGACACCGACGTTGACTATTTCAAACTCACTCTCGTCTATTAGCCTGGCGTGCCTGTTGGTGGCGCCGGTGATGGCGCAGGGGCCGAAGTGTGCGCCGGCGCCGCCGGGATTGACCGCGCGGTTTTCATTTGACGAGCCGGGATTGCAGCCACAGCTTGCAACGCGGGTGCCTGGAAAAGTGGGCCAGGCCTTGGCCTTCAACGGGATTAAGCAGTATCACTCGATTCCCTCGGCGCCGGCGCTCAACTTTGGCACGTCTGACTTTACAGTGGAATTCTGGGTGCGCACCAGCAACGCGTTGCGGACCCGCAACATTCTCGACAAGCGTGACGACCGGCTGCATGGCTACGCCTTCTTTATCGAGCGGCGCGGCCACTTGGGTTTTCAGGTCGCCGCGGGGGAGGCCAACTGGGTGTCGGTGGCCGATTTCAAGAATGCCAGCGCCGACGGGCGTTGGCACCATGTGGCTGGAGTGGCCCAACGGCTGCCCGCGCAACCGCCGCTGATCTTCGTGGATGGAGAGTTGCGCGCTACCGGCACCATGAAGAATACGCCGCTTGACTCGGTGGACAACTCGGCGCCGCTGTGGATTGCCCGTCATCACCAGAACGCCGTGGTCGACCGGGACGACTATTATTGGGAAGGCGCGGTGGACGAACTGGCTTTCTACCGGCGCGCGTTGACGCCCGCGCAGATCAAGGCGATCTTTCAGGCGGGCCGCGCCGGTAAGTGCCGCTAGGCCTTGATATCGTAGTGCGAGCATGACCGCCGCCGCTCTCTTCGTCCTGCTCGCCGCTGACCCATACACCGACCGCGTTCGCCCCGTGCTCGCCGAGCATTGCACGCAGTGCCACAATCCGGGGAGCCCGAAGAATCGCGTAGGCTTTCTCAAGGCGCAGCAGGCCGCTGAGCTTGAAAAGGATCGCGGCACCTGGCGCAAAGTGGCGGCGCATCTGCGCAATCGCACCATGCCGCCCACGGCGTCGAAACTGAGTGAAGAGGATCGGCTGTTTGTGGCGCGCTGGGTGGATGACCGGTTGCGGTCTACCGCGTGCGCCTTGGGTGAGCAAGCCGGCACCGTGACGTTGCGGCGGCTGAACCGGCGTGAATACAAGAACACGCTGCGCGATCTGTTGGGCCTGGAATACAACGCCGAGGATTTGTTTCCCGCCGATGAAGCGGGCGGCGAGGGTTTTGATAACAACGGCGAAACGCTCTTTGTGCCGCCCATGCTGATGGAGCGTTATCTGGAGGCGGCGCAACAGGTGCTGGACCGCGTGATCCTCACGCCGGCGCTCTCGCGCAACTTCAATCTGCGTGAGCTGGCGCCGAAGCGGACGGTGGAGAAGGACAAGCCGCTGACGCTGGAGCCGGCCGAGGAAGTGGGCGCGACGCTGCAGGTTTTTGTCGATGGCGACTACTCGGTGGCGGTGTGGGCGCGGCGGCCGAAGGATCGTGAAAAGCCCGTCTGGCTCAAGGTGGACGATCGCGCGCCGGTGCAGTTGATGTTCAACCGCGATCCGCAGAATGGGCCCACGGCGCGGGCGCAGACGGTGAAGCTGGCGCGCGGCGCCCATCGGATTCACGTGCGCAACGGCGATTTTCCGATTGAGCTGCTGAATGTGAAGGTGGATCAGCGCCTGGCCGAGCCCACGCCCGACCGGCGCGTAGTGCATCACCGCTTGCTACGGATGGAGCCGGGTGAGCAGCCTGCGAGCCCTCGCGTGGCGGCGCGGCATCTGCTGGCGCGCTTTCTGCCGCGCGCCTTCCGGCGGCCGGTGACGGCGGCGGAGATTGATCGCTATCTGAAGCTCTATGACAAATCGGCCGATCGCGGGGAGCCGTTTGAGGAAAGCGTGAAGCTCGCGCTCAAGGGCGTGCTCGTCGCGCCGGATTTTCTCTTCTTGATTGAGAGCGAACCGGTGGAGCAGAAGGGCTTGCATCCGCTCACCGCTCATGAGCTGGCGGCGCGGCTCTCGTACTTTCTCTGGTCGACGATGCCGGATGAAGAGCTGACGGCGCTAGCCAATTCCGGCCGGTTGCGTGAACCGGCGACGCTGGCCGCGCAGACCGATCGAATGCTCGACGATCCGCGGTCGCGCGTGTTTGCGCAGCATTTCATTGGGCAGTGGCTCAATACGAAGGAGATTGGCGGCCGCATCGCGCCGACTATTTCGTCGGTGTCGCATTTCTACACGCCCGAGGTGGCCGTGGATTTGCGCGAGGAGCCGGTGCTCTTTTTCCATCACATTGTGAGCGAGAACAAGAGCCTGCTTGATCTGCTCACCGCGAACTACACGTTCATGAACGAGCGGCTGGTGAAGTTCTATGAGTACGACGATAAGCTCGCGGTGAGCGGCACGCGCTTCCAGAAGGTGACATGGCCGGACCCGCGCCGCGCGGGGCTGCTGGGCATGGGCGCCGTGCTCGCCGTTTCGTCGCAGATCGAGCAGACCAATCCGGTGCTGCGGGGCGCCTGGTTGCTGGATACGCTGCTCGGCACACCGGCGCCGGCGCCGCCGCCCGATGTGCCGGCGCTGCCGAAGTCGCCCAAGGGTCCGCGCGGGCTTACGATGCGTCAACGCTTGCAGCAGCACCAGGCCGATGCGACGTGCGCTTCGTGCCATCGGCTGATCGATCCCATGGGCTTTGCGCTGGAAAATTTCGACTGGCTGGGCCGCTGGCGCGACACTGACAACGGCCAGCCCATCGATGCCACGGGGGTGTTGCCCACGGGTGAGAAGTTCAACGGCGTGGTGGAGATGCGCCAGGCGCTGCTGGGCAAGAAGGATGAGTTTCTGCGTCGCGTGATCGGCAAGGTGATGGGTTACGGCTTGGGCCGGAGCCTGGAAGACGCGGATCATTGCACCATCCAGCGGTTGCTCGAGAAGCTGGAGAAGGAGAGTTACGGCGCGCGCACGTTGGTGAAAGAGATTGTGCTCAGCACGCCGTTTCGCTATCGGGCGCCGGGGGCGCGCAAGGAGCCGGAGGAGTTGCGTCCGCCGGTGAAGAAGCAGACGAAGCTGGATTTTAAGTGAGCAAGTGGCCATGGGCGTCGCTGATGTTGGTGCTGGCGATCGCTGGTTGGGTGGCGACGCGGCCGGCCGCCGATGGTCCTTGCTACATCCATAAAGACGGTGCGGCGAGGCCCGAAGAGAGTTCCGATACGGAGTGGATGCTCGTGATTCCCGCTCTATTCGTTGCCGGCTTCGTCGACCGGCGTTGGTTCTGGCTTGCGCCTGTGGTGCTAACTGGGGCCGTGCTGACAAGCTTCCTCACGTGTCGCGAACTTTCGTGGGCGGGCTTTTGGGGCGTGGAGTTCTACTTCACCGTCTTTGTGGGCGTGATTTTGTGGACACCGGCTGCGTTTGGCCGGGGTGCGCGCGCCTTGCTCGATGGCTGGCGCAGAAATGCCTAACGCTCCAGAGTGAGCACGGCCACGGTGGACACCGTGTCGATATCCACGCCGGAGCCGTCCTCGTTTTTATACAAAGCCAGCTCCTTCGGCGACGGCGCTTCCGGCGTGACGAGCCAGGCGCGTTGGAAGAAACCCAGCAGGTGGACGGCGATCGAATCCACGGGGTAATCCGAGTAATTCACCAGATGCAAGACAACGCGCGAGCCATCGGCCGAGGCCGTGAGGTTCGAGAGCATCGACGAGACATTGAACAACCGGGCGCCGAGATTGCGCCGGCCCATCAGCGTATTCACTTCGCGCCAGATGTCGTCGAGCTTGGCTACTTCTTCCTTGGCCAGCGTAATCTGCGTAGCCGAAGGCGGCGGCATGCGCCAGCCGGGCGGGCCGGAGAGGAGCGTGCCGCCGGCGCGGGTGAACTGGCGAAGCTTCTCACGTTGCGCCTCGCTGAGTTCGGCGGTATCGACATTGACGGTCATTTTCACGGCGCTCAGATCGGCGGCGGCGAGGTCGCGCTTGGGCACCGGCACCAGCGGCGTGTGCTTCACGGCGATCATATCGAGAATGCCGCCCGAGTGCAGCCCGCCGGAAGCGCCGTCCTGCACCACGGCGAGTTGGCCATAGGGGCGCAGCGCGCGCCATTCCGGATGGCTCTCGTAGAAGGAGAGTAACTGCTGGATGCGCCGCCAGCCGGCCACGATTTTCGGCTCGCCGCGGCGGAGGCGGGCCAGGAAGTCGTCATCAAGAGCGAGCACCCAACGCGCACCAATCATGGCGGCATCGGCGATCACTTGCAGATAGCGCTCGGGTGTTATGGCAGTGCGCGCCGGTGGTTGATTGGCGAGCCAGATCTCGGCGCCGGGCTGGGCCGAGGCGCGCGCGAAGCGGAGAAAGCCCGCGTTGGTATCGATCCACGGCGCGCCGGTGGGGCCGGATTCGGCTTTGCCCTCTTCGTCGTGCGCGCGCACGCCGGGCCAGACGGCTTGCGAGGTGGCGATGATGTTGGCGCCGAAGTCGAGTTCAATGCGTGCACGGAGATCCACGAGCTTAGGGTCGAGCTGGCGCAGCCGCGCGCGGGCTTCCGGCGGGAAGGCGCCTTCGAGCACCAGGCCGCGGGCGCCCGCTTGTAGGGCCGGCGCGGCTTGGGATTCTTTGCGCACCACGGCCAGGATCTTACGCGGCCCCAAGGCGGCGGCGAGCTCGCGCGTTACCTGAGGAGCCTCGATGAGCAGGCAGTTGATGGGCGAGCCGTTGAGGAGCGGCGCGGTGGCCGCGTCGGCCGGCCAGCGCGCGGGGACGCATTGTCCGTAGGCGATGGCGGCCAGGCAAACGAGCCATACAACTCTCATCGCTCTTAGCGTATACTGTCGGCCATGCGTTTGTATCTGGCATTGCTGCTTACGCTGGCGAGCGTTGTCGCGTGGTCGCAGGTAAAGAAGGGCAAGTCGCGTCCGCTGGAAACCAAGACGTGGATGAAGACGGTGAACGGTCCGCATTGCTCGTCGCTGGCGAAGATGATGAAGGCCGGTCCGGCGGACGATAAAGAGTGGGAAGCCGCGGCGACGCACGCGCAGATGTTGAGCGAATCCGGCTATGTGCTGATGGGCGACGGCCGTTGTCCCGACGCGATCTGGGCGGAGGCTTCCAAGACGCTGCAGGATGCCAGCGCCGAGATGTCCAAGGCGGTGGCGGCCAAGAACACGGCGGACGCGCAGGCGGCCATGGGCAAGATTCTCGGCTCCTGCAAGAGCTGCCACGCGGCTCACAAAAAGTAGCTTGCCGCGCTGGTGGGTTCGCGCCGCCGCCACGGCGGTGGTGCTGTCTAACTTTCTCTGGTTCAGTTGGGCGAGCCTTGGTTCGCGTTTTGCGCCCGATGAAATGATGAACATGGCGTGGGCCTGGGAGGCGGGCGGCCCCAAGATTGTGGCGCAGATCTTTAAGATCTGGGAGCCCTTCTACCGGCCCACGGGCGCGCTCTACTATTGGAGCTTCTACCGCCTATTTCATCTGGATCCCACGCCGTTCCGGATTTTCGATCTCGGCCTATTGATCTTCAATCTCTGGCTTGCTTATCGGTTGGCGCGGTGGCTGCGCGCTTCGCGGCCCGTGGCTTGGCTGGCGGTGCTGCTGTTCAGCTATCACGAGAAGGTGATGATCTGGGCGGCGTACAACGGCGCCTGGACGTATGACCGGCTCTGTTTCACCGGCACGATCGGCCTGCTGATTGTCTATATTCGGATGCGGTTCGGCGATAGCGGCGCGAAGGCGCGCTGGCTGATCGTGCCGCTCTTTTTGCTGGCGTTGGGCGCCAAGGAGATGGCCGTGGTGGTGCCCGCCCTGCTCATCGCCTTTGAGGCGAGTTACTGGGGCGCCGTGCCGCGTCCGCGGCGCGGCGAGGTGGTGTTTCTCGGCACGCTCTGCGCGATGTCGCTTCTCTATGCCTACGGGCGCACGCACGGCCAGGAGGCGTTGGCCGCCAAGGCGGGCTATCAGCTGAAGCCAGTTACGGTGGGCAACTATCTGGCGTCGCAAGGGCGGCACCTGCAAGATTATTTGTTCACGAATGAGCCGTGGCGGGCCGATCGGGCGGCTCTGGTGCTGGCGATCCTGCTGGCCGTGGCCCTGGCCACGCGCTCCCGGCTGCTGGGCTTTGCGTTCGCCTTCATCCTGATTGCGCCGGTGCCGATCGCGTTTGTCGACCGGGCCGGCGGAGCGCTATACATCCCGCTGCTCGGTTGGTGCCTGTTTGCGGCTGAGTTGTGTGAGCGCGCGGCGGCGCTGGCCCGGGCCGCGCGAGTTCGGCAGGCGCTGTTCTGGGCTGGTGGGGCGGGGCTTTTCTGCTGGCTCACCCTGCACAACGTCGAACATTTTAGTTTCGAGCAGCCGGCCGCCTTGCGCAACGGCGACGTCACCTGGCGGGTGATCAGCGATCTGAACCGTCTACGTCCCGCCATCCGGCCCGGCGCGGTGGTCTACGTCCAGGACAATCCCTTTGAAGGCTGGGATATGTGGTTCATCCTGGCGCTCTGGGCGGATGTCACTCCGATCGATGTGCGGATTGTGGGGAAGAATGCCCCGGAGGGCGCGGCCACTCCTGGCGTGACTGCCGTGATTACGCTCGACCCGGCGGGGCATCTGCTCTATCGGGAGACAGCCCGCCCGCATTAGGCCGCGTCACGACGGATGGCCGGTGCCCGGCGACGAATGAGCCGCCGGCCCAAAACGATCTCCCGGGCGTCGCGGGCGCGGTTGCGGAGATTCCAGGCGATGCCGCGCTCTTCGTGATAATCGGCCTGGAGAGCCCGCACCCGGTCGCGCACCGTTTTGAGGCGATACCAGGGCAAGGTCGGATAAAGATGATGCTCGGTGTGCAAGTTGAAGTTAAGAACCAGCACGGCTGAAAGCACGCCATAGTCGCAGGATCGCGTAGTGGCCGGTTGTTCCCACGGCGCCAGCTTGTCATCAGGGCTCTCCAACACCGGCATATCGATATGGTGGGGAAAGTTCACCAACTCCACCGCCACCAGATAGAGGACGAACGAGGGCCAAAGGTTCGCCCAGGTGAGCCAGGCCGGGCCGAACCAGGCGAGCGCCATATAGGAGGCCATGAGAAAGGCCACCGAAAAGAGCGAGCGCCAACGGGGCCCGCCCCGCAGCCGGCTCCAGGCGCGTAAGGGATACAGCCAGAAAACGGTGTGTTGCAACAGGCCACCCACCGGGATCCAACTGCGCCAGGCCAGCCGGACGCCCAGCGGAACGTGGGCAGCAGCTTTCATCTTCTGGAGCTGAAAAAGCGTGGGATCGTGGTCGAGGTTGCCGGCCCACGTATGGTGTTCGTGGTGGATGTACTTCCAAGGGTAGTAGGGAAGAAAGCAGAACAGGCTGGCGTAGTGACCGATCAAGGCGTTTACGAAAGGGTGGGCGTCCACGTTGCCGTGTCCGGCTTCATGCAGGATCGCAAAGTGGTGGAAGTAGACCAGCGCAAGCAAGAATTGAGCGGCCCAAAAAGCGGCGGTGGATGGACCCGCCGAGACAGCGCCGCCGGCCCAGAGCAAAATGGCGGCATCGGCGGCCAGCACCGCGAATGTCACCGCAAGATGGCGGTCGAACCGTAGCTCGCGGCGGATTTCGAAGTAGTGCTCTTTGGTCATTGGCGCTTAGCCCCACTCAAGAGGTCTATCGGCGGATACACGGCGGGGCTATAACCGCAAACAGGGAAATGCCACGCCCGTGCGGGAGACTGTGGCCTAAGCCGAAGCCCCAGCATACTACGGCGGGCGGACTGCCGCCAGCAAGTCATTTATTTTGTAACACTTGTCTATTCTTTGGAGATTGCGCCGATGGCGGAAACCGGAAACTGGGCGGGCGTCGTCTGAGGGCAATTACGGGTCTACTACCAGGAACCTTAGCGATTCGGTTAATGGCGATAGGGGGGCCTGCCGATAGGGATATCAAACACCTGCAGTTAGGGGTGGCCACACCCAGATTGGGAGGTAGTGTCATGCACCGTTTTGCGCCTAAACACCTGATGCTCAGGGTGGGGGATGTCGTCCGAGACGCCCACCGCTCCGAGGGTCTGGCCGAGAGCTACGCCGATGGGTCAGCGGTGCGTCAACTGGCGCTGTTGGCGCCCACGCCTGAGGTGTTTCCCGCGAACTTCCAGCGGGTGGGGGTTGATGCGGGGCTCTACACGGATTGGATGTCCCAGATGCAGAGGCTTCGGGGCAGCGTTTATCTGCAGGATGGGGCGATTCGGCCGCAGGATTTGGATAGTTCCGGCCGGCACATCAGCCCGGTGGACTACGATAGTTTTCACCTGTTGGCGCTGTCGCAGTCAGGCCGTGTGCTAGGGTGTTGCCGGTTCAATCCGCACGATCCTCGGATTGCATTTGAGAAATTAGGTGTGGCGCGGGCGCCGATCTCGGGCGATCCCGTCTTGGGCCCGGTTTTTCGGAATTCCGTAGAGGCGCACTTGGAGTCTGCCCGCAATCGCGGGTTCCTCTATGTGGAAGTAGGGGGATGGGCACTCGCTCCCACGATTCGGCATAGTACGGAAGCCATCCGCATTGCGCTGCTTAACTTTAGCCTGGGCTTAGCTTTAGGCGGAGCACTGGGGATCTGCACGGCTACGACCCGCAACCACTCGGCCGACATCCTGCGCCGGATCGGGGGGCGCCCCCTGAACTTTCGAGGATGCATCCTGCCCCAGTACTTTGACCCGCGATATGGCTGCGACATCGAAGTGGTCACCTTTGATTCCGATCTAATTCCCGCCCGCTATGCCAGCCGGATCGAGTCGCTCCGGGGAGCCCTCAACCGCACTCCTGTGCTTTGTTATCAATCAACTGCGGCCGCCTCGCTCTGTTCGCTATTGCGCTCGATTCAAACCGAATCAATGCCCCAGTTTGAATTGGCCCTCGGCTAGGATACCCTTTCCAGCAGATATTGCCCCGCAAAATCTCTCCCCGCAAGCGCGGGGTATACTCTCTAACCGCTTGCCTTTCTAAGGCGAACCACCTAGTACCAGACCGCCAAATGTCATTGACTAGGCATCTCGTACGGGGTTATGCTTACGGCAGGCTGGTACTCTCTCCGGCCCGGATACTAAGAATAAGAAACCTCCCAGGGGGAAATTACATGGGAAAGTACTCTCGCACTCTGGCGCATGTCGCCATCTGCGCATTTGCTGTGGCCGGCTCGGGGACAGTTGAAGCTGCCGCGATTTCGGGTTCGTTCACTATCAACGGATCGGTCCGCGTGTTGCCGCTGGAATTCGATTGGGCACCGCTGGCCGGCGGCACCGGTACGGTGAGCATCGGCTTGCTGGGGAACAGCGGCTATTTCGCCGCGCTCACCGGCACGGCGACGATTGATGACCTCGTTTCGCCGGAGGCGACTTCGCCGCCTAACGCGGTGAACAATTTTCTAACGGCCTTCACTGGAGCCGGGTTTGGCGCTTTCCGTGTGGATAATCTGCTCTTTGTGGCGCCCTCGGCGCCCGCCTGCGTAGGCGCCATCGCGGTGAATACGTCGTGCGCGCTGGGGAATTCCACGCTGACTCAATTGGCCAACGGAGTTACGGTGAGCTTGAACGTTACGGGGCTGTTCGTCGACGGCGTGAACACCAACACGTACGCGGTAGGCAATTTCACCACGCAGTTGGGCGGCGCTAACGGGACGGTGGATGCCATCCTGAACACGCTGGGAACCACCGGCTTTATCGATTTCCACCTTCTCGGCGACCTTCACGTCGGTACCCGAGCCTTCGACCTACGCTCTGGTGGGCGCCGCCCTGGTGGCGCTGGCCGCCCGCCGGCGCTTCGGCCGCTAGGCGGACGGAATCACCGTCAAAACGCTTGGAAAGCCTCCCGCCATTCCGGCCGGGGGGCTTTTCGCTTTGTTGCCGGCTCCAAGATGCGATGCTGGAAGAGGAATGTTGCGCGCACTTCAGTATGACGTGCTGGTGATTGGTGGCGGCCATGCGGGCTGCGAGGCGGCGCGAGCTTGCGCGCGCCTGGGGTTGTCTACGGCGCTGGTGACGATGAACATCGATTTGATCGCCCAGATGTCGTGCAACCCGGCAATTGGTGGCATCGCCAAGGGTCATCTGGTGCGGGAGATTGATGCCCTGGGCGGCGTGATGGGCGAACTTACCGATGAGGTGGGCATCCAGTTTCGCCTGTTGAACACCAGCCGCGGACCGGCCGTCTGGTCTCCGCGGGCGCAGTGCGACAAGAAGCAATACCGGGTTCGGATGCGCCAATGGCTCGAAAACGAACCGAATTTGCGCATTCTGCAAGCCGAGGTGGCCGGCTTGGTGCTGGAAAGCGAACGCGTGCGGGGCGTGACGTTGCACGACGGCCGCCGCGTGGCCTGCGAGGCGGTGGTGATCACCACCGGCACTTTTCTGAATGGCTTGGCGCACGTGGGGGAAACCAAGTACGAATGCGGCCGGAACGGCGAGCCGCCCTCCCAATTGCTGGCTAACCAGATCCGCACGCGGCTATCCTGGACGCGGCTGAAAACCGGCACGCCGCCCCGTCTGGACGGCCGCACGATCCAATGGCATCGCTTCACCGAGCAGCCGGGCGATGCGGTGCCGACGCCATTCTCCTTCCTGACCGGGAAGATTGACCGCCCGCAGATCGCTTGCCACATTGCGCACACCACGGCCGAGACGCAGCGCCTGATCCGCGAAAACGTTCACCGGTCGCCGATGTACAGCGGCCAGATCCAGAGCATCGGCCCGCGATACTGCCCGTCCATCGAAGACAAGATCGTGCGCTTTCCGGACAAAGATACGCACCAACTGTTTCTGGAGCCGGAAGGCCTGGATACTTACGAAGTCTATGTCAACGGGATGTCGACTTCTTTGCCCTACGACGTCCAGGCGGCAATGATTGCCTCCATTCCGGGCCTGGAAGACGCTGAAATGATCCGCGCCGGTTACGCGATAGAGTATGACGCCATCGATCCCCGCGAACTTACTCACGCGCTGGAAGTGAAGAAACTGCGTGGACTGTATCTGGCGGGGCAAATCAACGGGACGTCCGGCTACGAAGAAGCCGCCTGCCAAGGGTTGATGGCCGGCCTGAATGCGGCGCTCGCGGTGAAAGGCCGGTCCCCCTTGGTGATTGGCCGCGCCGATGGCTATACAGGCATTCTCATTGACGATCTCGTCAGCAAGGGCTGCGACGAACCCTACCGCATGTTCACGTCGCGCGCCGAGTTCCGCCTGCACTTGCGGATCGACAACGCCGACGAGCGCCTCACGCCGCAAGGCCGTGCCGCCGGGCTGGTGGATGATCGCCGCTGGGCCCTCTACGAGCGAAAACAGGCGCAAAAGCTGCGGCTGCGGGCCTGGCTGGAGGAGAAGAAGCTGCACGGCGAGCGGGCGTCGGCCTGGCTGAAACACGCCGAATCCAAGATCGCGGCTTTGCGCGAAGAGATTGTCGCTCTGCTGGGTGAGGAGCCCGTACACGGAGTGCTTACCACGGTGGAGACCGAAGTAAAGTACGCCGGTTACCTGGCCCAGCAGGAACGGCAGATCCAGCGGCTGCGCGATGCCGAGGGGCGCGCCATTCCGGGGGACTTCGACTTTGCCCGCATCCCGGGCCTCTCCACCGAGATCCGCCAGAAACTGGAGCGCGTCCGCCCGGAGACCCTGGGCCAAGCCGGCCGCATCCCGGGAGTTACTCCCGCCGCCGTGGCTGTTTTGGACGTCTATCTTAGCCTTGCATGAAAGAATTACTCGCCGCTAAGCTTGCCGGTATCTTCGAACTTACGCCGGAGGCGTTGCGCCGCCTGGCCAGCCATCACGAGTACTTACTCCGGTGGAACCAGAAGATGAACCTTACCACCATCACGGCGCTCGAAGAAGTGGTGGAGCGCCACTATGCCGAGAGCGTTTTTGTGGCCGCGCAACTCCCGGAGGCGCTTGGAACCATCGCCGATATCGGGAGCGGACCTGGCTTTCCCGGCGCCGGCATCGCCGCCGCCCGGCCGGACCTGAAGGTGACGCTGGTGGAGGCCGACATCCGCAAGATGGCCTTCTTGAAGGAGTCCACGCGAGGGTGGGGTAATGTGGAGGTGTTGCATCGGCGCGCCGAACAGATCACCGGCCGCACCTGGGACGCGCTGACGGCTCGCGCCGTGCGGCCCGCGGACGTGGCCCGGTTGATGCCGCGACTGGCGCCAGTCGCTTATCTCTTGGTGGGGGGCGAGGATGTGCAGGGCCAGGCGAGGCAACTGCCATGGGGGGAGAATCGTTTCCTGGACGTGGTATCCCCGCGGCCGCGCGACTGAACCGGGCGCGGCACTTCCATTGGGTGGCAACGTAATTGCTCTCAGCAGGAGCAGATGACCCGCATTCTGGCCATTTCGCTCTGTTTCGTTTCCCTTGCCGCTGCGCAGAACCGCGATTTTGAACCGATCGGCACTTTTGCCGCCGGCTCGGGTAAGCCCGGCTCTGGCGGTCCGCCTCGCGATTCGCAGGTTTCTCTCGGCCGGATGCTTTTCTTTGAGAAGCGCCTATCCAAGAGCGGGCAATTCTCGTGTAACTCCTGCCACGACTTGGCCAAGTACGGCGCGGACGGCGAGGCCGTTTCCACCGGGCACAATCAGCAGAAGGGCACCCGCAATTCGCCCACAGTGTTCAATGCGGCGGGGCATTTCACCCAGTTTTGGGATGGCCGCTCGGCCACCATTGAAGATCAGGCCATGGGCCCGGTGATGAACCCGGTGGAGATGGCCATGACGTCTCCGGAGGAAGTGGAACGCGTGCTGCGCGCCATCCCTGGTTATGCGAAGGCTTTTCAAGCGGCCTTTCCCGGGGAAGCGCAGCCCGTCACCTTCCGCAACATGGCTGTCGCCATCGGCGCTTTTGAACGGCGTCTGCTGACGCCTAGCCGCTGGGACCGGTTCCTGCGCGGGCAGCGCGACGCGCTGACGGAGCAGGAGAAGGCCGGCATGCGTGACTTTGTGGCTGCCGGATGTAAGAGCTGCCATAGTGGTCCGTACGTGGGCGGGAATAGTTTTCAGAAGGCCGGGTTGACGCGCGGCTGGCCGAACCAGAAGGATCAGGGCCGCTATGAAGTGACAAAGAACGAAGAGGATCGCATGATGTTCAAGGTGCCGTCGCTACGGAATGTCGCCATGACGGCGCCTTACTTCCATGACGGAAGCACCAAGACGCTGCCCGACGCGGTGCGCCGCATGGCGCAGTTGCAAACGGGTAAGAAGCTGAGCGACGCGCAGGTGTTCTCGATCGTTTCGTGGCTGAATGCGCTTACCGGCGAAGTGCCCAAGGATCTGACGCAGCCGCCGTCGCTGCCGAAGTAACATGCTCATAATTGAGCCATGGCGCTGGTCACTCTCCTGACGATAGCCGTAGCCCAAGTTTCTGAATCTAGTTACGGCTTCATCCAACGGCAACCCTGCCAGTGGATCACGCCCCAAGCTATTCATTTCATCGGCGAGGTGCTCGCTAGGGAGCAATCTGGCGCCCCGGTCGATCCCTATGGATACCGTGCCTTCCGCACACGACTTCGCGTCGGCCGCCCATTCCTCCACGCCCGGCGCGGCAAAGTCGTCGAGGCCGAGATGGTCGACCTGTTGCCAGTGGGGTGGAAAGGCTGTGTATCTTTGGCGCCAGACGCCACCACGCGTCAACTGCGCGGCAGCGTCTGCCAACCGGCGGACGGTGCGGGCCGGGAATCGGTTCAGCAGTTCCTGGAGCGCCGGGCCGCCGGCAGAGCGCCCACCTCGCTAACGGTCGGGGTCGGCGCGGAGCGACAACCCCAGCCGCTCGAATTCGAACTCATCATCCGTGGTCCCGATCAAGTTCGCCGCATCCGGACTCGTGGCGGTGAGCCTCACCGGCTGGAGGGAATCGCTCCTGGAACTTACACCGTGGAGAGCAAGGCGAAAGGCTATTTCCTCGATGAACCCATAAGAATCGAAGTCCTGAAGGGCGGCTGCTTCGCCGCGGCGGCGAGGATGAAGCCCTTCAGCCAAGCGCAAGGCACCGTAGCCACCACCGAGGGCTTTCCGATCAGCCGCATCGGTGTCACCTTCTCTTGGCGCAACGAACACGGTGAAGTGGAGGAACGTTCGGGCATAAGCGACAACTACGGCCGCTACACTGTATTCTCATTGCCACCTGTCGTGCATCGCGTCCGGCTCAGCAGACAGAAAAGCATGAGCCGCGTAAATGTCACGGAGTATCCCGATCCCGTGACCATCGCCCCAGGTCAATCCTTGCGGCTCAACTTCACTCTGCCATCGGCGTTCGTCTATATACGCCTTTTCCTCGAAGCTCCCGACGGCACACCAATTCATCGTTCGAAAGTAATGGTGAAGGAGGCCGGGGCGTGAAACACTTCTCCAACCAGACGACTACGGGTTTCTTTACCTTCTGCTCATTCAAGGCGAACGATACCACTGCGAATTCCATGTCGACGGCTTCCGCCCTGTCCCCATGGTCATCGAGCCGAACACAACCGAACTCATCGTTCGCCTCTCGACATAGTCTCACTCCCCGCGCAAAGCCACCGCGGGATCAATCCGCGTCACCCGCCGCGCCGGTAGCCAACTGGCCACCAGCCCCGCCGCCACCAACGCGACCGCCGCGCCCGAAAACGCCCAGGGGTCGCCCGGCGACACTTCAAACAAAAGCCGCGCCAGCACCGGCCGTAGCCACCACGCCAGCGCGCCCCCCAGCGCCAGGCCCGCCAAGCACAGCGTCAAGTGCCCCGCCACTACGTCGCGTATTAAGCGGCCCGCCGTTGCCCCCAGCGCCAGACGCAAGGCGAGTTCCGGCCGCCGCTTGGCTACCGTGTACGACGCGAGCCCCGCCACGCCCACCGCCGCCAACACCAGCGACAATCCCGCCAACGTCCCCAGCAACCAGGCCGCCGTCCGCGGGGCCGACACTACATTGGCCACAAACGCCTCCATCGTGCGCACGTCGTACAGGGGTTGCGTCCGGTCCACGCGCCGCACCGCCTCCCGCAGGGCGGGCGTCAACGCCGCCGGGTCCGCCACGTCCGTGCGCGCCATCAGCGTCATCGTTTCCCACGGCGTCCACCACACCGGCAAATAAATCGTCCGCGTCGGCCCCGTCTCGATAATCGACTCATGTTTGACGTCGCCCACCACGCCGGCCACCGCATACTGGCGGCCGTTGCCCATCCGGATCATCCGCCCCACCGGATCGACGCTCGCGTCCCACAGCTTCTGGCGCAGGCTTTCGCTGATCACTACCGTCACCGCCTTCTGCCCGGCGGCGGGCCACGATCCGCCGCGGATCAGCCGGATGCCGAGCGTCGAAAAATACTCGGGCGACACGATACGCCAGGCGGCCTGCGTCCCCTCGGTCGCAATCAATGCCGATTTCTCCGCCGCGATCACCGGCTGCTGCGTCTGCACCGGCCCGAGCGGAAGCTCGCTGGCAATCGCCGCCGCGCGAACTCCGGGGATGGCGCGCACTTCCTCCACCAGCCGCGCATAATGGCTGCGCACCTGCTCACCGTTTTCAAAGCGCGACATCGGCGGATTGAAGCGCGCGGTCAACAGATGATCCTGCCGGATGCCCAAGTCCACGCGCATCATCCGGCCGAAACTCTCCACCATCAACAGCGCCCCCACCAGCAAAGTGGCCGCCACCGCGATCTGTCCCACCGCGAGCGCCTGCCGCAGCCGCGCCGCCTCGGCGGGCACGGCGGACCGGCCCGCGCCCAATCCCTCCCGCACGTCGCCCCGGGAGTAAAACAGCGCCGGCGCCGCGCCGAATAGCAAGCTGGCCACCACCGTGGCCGCCACCGCAAACGCCAGCACCAGCCCGTTCACCTCCGGCATCTGCCCCGCCACCAGTTCGGCCGGCAACCACGCCGGCGCCGACTTCACCAACGCAAACGCCAACGCCACACCGAGCGCGCCGCCGCATCCACCCAGCAACAAACTCTCGGTCAACACCTGACGCGCCAGCCGCGCCCGGCTCGCTCCCAGCGCCAGCCGCACGCCGATCTCCCTTTGCCGCGCCGCCCCGCGCGCCAGCAGCAGATTCGCCACATTGGCGCAGGCCAGCAGCAGCAACAGCCCCACGGCGCCCAGCAACACCCACATCGATCGCTGCAGCCCGCTCTCCACCAGCCAGTCGCGCGCGCTCTTCACCTGGATGCGCCAACCTTCGTTCGCCGCCGGATACTCGCGCGCCATCTGCTCGGCGATGCCGTTCAATTCCGCCGCCGCCCGCTCCATGGAGACGCCGCTCTTCAGGCGCGCCAGCGCCACCACGCGCCGGTCGCCGCGGCCGTTGTCCATGCCTTCGGCCAGCGGCACCAGGAAGTCTGCGTCGCCAAAACCGAACGAGGCCGGCGAAACGCCCACCACCGTGTACGCTTCACTGCTGAGCAAAATCGTGCGGCCCAGCACCGCCGGGTCTCCGCCAAACGCGCGCTGCCACAGGCCCTCACCCAGCAGCACCACCCGATGCCGGCCCACCCGATGCTCCTCTGGGCGCAAACGTTCGCCCACGCAGCGGCTGCCGCCCCAGCGTCTTCCAAAAACCTTCCGTCACCGAATATCCCGACACGCGCTCCAGCACGGCGCCGTATTCCAGATTCAGCTCGGCCGAACGAAGAGCCGCCATCGCCGCAAACGACGACGCCCGCCGCTCCCAATCGCGCACGTTCACCTCCGAGGAAGCAAACGAGCTCAATCGCAATTTCGCGTTGGTATCGTAGATGCGAACCACCCGTTCCGGCTCCGCCATCGGCAACGGGCGTAACAGAACCGCATACACCAACGAGAAAATCGCCGTGGTGGCCCCAATGCCGAGCGCCAACGTTAACACCGCTGACGCAGTGAACGCCCGGTTCATCCCCAACGTCCGCCAGCCGTAGCGCACATCCTGCGCCAGAAGCTCCGCATGCGAAGAGGCGGCCGTCCGCAACAAGTCGCCAGCATCTTCACGGCCAAGACAAACCCGCCCTCATGGGCCCAGCGCCGCCGGAAATCGGCCAGCATCTCCCGGCCGTACTCCTCGCGAAACGCCTTCGGATACAACAACAGCAGCAGTTGATACAGTGCGATCATGCCAGGCCCGCCCTCCGCGCCAACCCCACCAACTGCCGTAGCCGCTGCGCCTCGGCGGCAACCTCGGCGCGGCCTTCGGCAGAAAGGCGGTAGTAGCGGCGGCGCTCGTCGTCATCGTCCGGACGCTCGTCGAGTTCCAGGATCCAGCCTTGCTGCAACAGGCGCCTGATAGTGGTGTAGAGCGTGCCGACGTTGAGCTTCACGGCGCCGCCAGTACGGTCCGCCACGTCCTGCATGATGGCGTAGCCATGCTTGTCGCCGTCGGCCAGCGAGATCAGGATGTGGAAGGTCGCTTCGGGCATGGGCATGCCCTGTTTATATTATGCATAGATATATCTTGTCAAGATATATCTTGGTCAGATGTACTGCCCACGCGGCCGGAGAGCGAGCAGGGTACCCGATGCGTCCGTCCCCTGGTAGAGCGACAGCGTCACCGTGGCGGAGGTGTTTGAGCGTCTTTCATGATGAAAATACCGCCGCCGAAATCGAACGCCGAACTCGGGGTGAGCGTCCAGGTGGAGGTGTGATTGACGTCGATCTGCGTCTGCGCCCCGTCTGGTCGGTGGCGAGATCGTAGACCGGCGCAGCACCAATCGGCTGGGCGAGGAACGGCAGGTTCAGGAAGAGGAAACTAGCGAGGCGATGCTTCACGCCATTTGCAATGCATCCGGCGGACCCAATGCCCCACTATTTCGATTCAATAACTTACGCCCGGGCCAGCGGCGCCGCGTTTCGATTCGATACGAGAGGCTGCCCGGCCCGCGGTGCTGCGGGCCGGCTGGGGACGAACGTTTGCTCTACGCGGTCGCCAGTTGTCCCACCGTCGCCTCGCCAGCCACCGGCAGCAGCAACTGGAACTTCTGCATATCCCACGCCGCCGTCGGGCAGCGTTCGGCGCACAGGCCACAATGGACGCAGACATCTTCGTCCTTCACCATCACGCGCTTGGTCTGCGGCAGATCCACCGACACGTAAAGATCCTGCGTCAGGTTGATCGCCGGGGCCGACAAGCGTCCGCGCAGATCCTGCTCGTCGCCGTTGCCCGTAATGGTCAAACACTGCACAGGGCAGATGTCGATGCAGGCATCACATTCAATACAACGTTTGGCCTCGAACACCGTCTGCATGTCGCAGTTGAGGCAGCGCTCCACCTCGGCGGTGAACTGCTCTTCGGTGAAGCCCATCTCAACCTCGGTGGTGAGGTTCTGGAAGCGCGTCTTTAAGTCGACGTGCTTCATCTTCTGCCGGTGAGCGGCCGAGTAGTCGTTCGAGAAACTCCATTCGCTGATGCCCATCTTCATGGAGACCAGGTTCTGGCCCTCGGGCAGGCGCTCGGTGCGGACGTCCTTGCCATGGCAGTAGAGATCGATCGAAACCGCCGCCTCGTGGCCGTGGGCCACGGCCCAGATGATGTTCTTCGGTCCCCAGGCCGCGTCGCCGCCGAAGAAGATTCCGGGGCGGGAGCACATGTGGGTCTTCTCGTCCACGGTGGGCATGTCCCACTTGTTGAACTCGATGCCCAGGTCGCGCTCGATCCAGGGAAACGCCGCATCCTGGCCAATGGCGAGAATCACGTCGTCGCAGGGCAGAATCACGGTGTCGATCGTGGTCGAGTTCTTCGCGCCCTTATCCCACTCGACGCGTTCAAACTCCATGCCGGTGAGCTTGCCGTTCTCGATCACAAAACGCTTGGGGGCGTGGTTGACCAGAATCTCGACATTCTCCCTCCTCGGCGTCTTCCAGTTCCCACGGCGATGCCTTGAAGTACTGTCGCGGCCGGCGGGCCATCACCTTCACGTCCTCACCGCCCAGGCGCTTGGACGTACGGCAGCAATCCATCGCCGTGTTGCCCACGCCGATAATCAGCACA
>JAZKJV010011248.1:0-296856 GCA_037367405.1 Ottelia alismoides
TTCTCTACTTTGTCACATTTTATATCTGGTATTATTAAAATAGTTTTGGGGATTTTTGAAACGTATCTTTATCTATTATACCCAAAACAACTCAACCTAGCTATATTGTATACATTTTGGACTTTAACAGTGCCTAAAAATTAGCAAAAATATTTGAAAACCCACAAAAATAGTAGAAAATTATAAAAATATATTTTATTCTGCAATTTTTGATTATTTTTAGCTATATATTACCATGTGTATCCTATATATACACATATATGTACCTATATATCTTTTCTATTTATTGATATTAGTATAAATACTTAAATATTTTTTATTACCCTAAAAAAATAATAAAGGATTGTTCTGGTTTCTACATATGCTAAGTATTTATTATCTATATTAGTCTTTATATTATCCTTTATATACATATATCTCTATTATCCTTATATATATATTTATCCTTAGATATATACACTTATTATATATTATAAAGAGAAATTAAATCAGAAAATTATAGAAAATATATTAATTACAAAAAATAATAAAAAAAGGAAATCACTTTATTTAGTTAAAACCACAAAAACATAGAGTAAATAGTTTGCATAGTATATACACTAATACCTTTTATTTATTTATAAATAAAATATCTTGCCGCCATGTTTTGCTTCCTTGATTCGACGCCTACATGCTTGCCATTATACGATTTATTATAGGGAGTAATAAATTTTGATTCACACATTGTCGCTTTGATTACTTGATCTATTTAGTTGGGTTGATTGTTGAATTCAGCATGGGATTTGATTGAGAACTAACTTCAGCGACATCGCTTCTGCCTCGTGTGGAGCGAGTGACTATCTCTTCTCTTCTTCAGCTCGTTTCACCTGGTTCGTCAATATTATGAATTTCCTGTGTCCAAGAGAACTCCACAAGATTGGACCAAGCTAAAGATGGACAAGTTCTTGTCAGATATTCATTTTTATCAATAGGAGGATCCATATCTCTTTCGTGAGGGGGCATATTGCATTTGGAGGAGGTGTAATCCTCACGAGGAAGTTCATATTGTGCTCGATCATTGTCACACTCGAGATATAGGACACCACTCTGGAAGACGTATGACAATAAAGGTACTTCAATGTGGCCTCTATTGGCCATCATTATTCAACGATGTGAAGGATTTTGTGAAGCATTTTACTGATTGTCAAAAGATGGGCGGCATAATCGGAATGAGAGACACAATGCCCCCTCAAATATATTCAGATTTCGGGTGTGTTCGATGCATGGGGCATTGATTACATGGGCCCATTTCCTAACAATCAAGGCTATGGATATATTCTACTTGTTTTCGACTAATGAGTCGTTGGGTGGAGGCTTTCCCTACCCGAGCCATCGACAATCGCACCGTCGGCTGATTTCTGAAGGAAAACATCGTTGCACAGTTCGAGATCTGTAAGATTCTCATATCCGATGGGCGTAGCCATTTCATAAATAGAGAGGTAAAGAAGATGACTTAAGAATATTGCATAGAACATCGAGTAGCCTCTTCGTACCACCCGCAGTCTAATGGCTTGGTAGAATGTTCGAATAGGGAAATCAAGATGATTCTCCAGAAACTTTGTACGTCCAGACAGAAAGAACTGGTCTTAACTTCTTAACTCGATTCTCTGGGCCTATAGAAGTATGTACAAGTCCCCTCTAGGAATGTCTCCCTACCTCATGGTATACGGAAAGCCATGCCATTTTCCCGTCGATCTAATTCATAAATCATTATGGCAGTCAATATCTCCAATCTGGATCTGAAGAAAGCAGCAAAGAATAGGAAAGTAGATCTGAACTGACTTCTCAAATTTCGTGACTATGCATAGGAAAATAGTCTTATGTACAAGGAGAAGGTCAAGAAGTGACACGACAAGCATCTGCTGCAAGACCTTCGAGCTAGGTTAGAAAGTATGGTTGTTTGATGCGAAGTTAAATCTTTTCCCATGGAAGTTGAAAAGTAAGTGGGCAGGGTCGTTTATAGTGAAGCATGTGTGTGACAATGGAAGCATAGTCATATTTGGATAGTCAGTTGACGCACAACCTTTTGTCATCAACGGACAACTTCTGAAGCCTTACCTTAGCTCGACACCTTCCTGTCCATGGTTGACTCCATTAAGGTGGCCTATGAAGAATAACTCCTAGCCACAACATCTGTAGATTCAGACAAAGTGATCTAAAATATCTATGATTAATCATTTTCTTCTTTTTTCTTTTCATTTTTAATTCTGTCATTCTTCTGAAAGCTTCACTCATTCCATTCATCATTGTTATACTTAGGATATGCTTCATCCGAAGTATAGGGGGGTGAGTGTATACGGGTGCTTAGTCTTTAATCCCCTTGCCAGTATCCTCAACTCTTGACATTCTTTCTATACTTAGGGATAATTTATCCTAAGTATAGGGGGAGATAGGATGATCTGCCGATTTATTCTTGCCCTTGACCCACCCTGCTTTGTGTACAATATGCTATACTTAAAATTAATTGATCGTAAGTATAAGGGGTCGGTCGACTTCTCATTCTATCTTCAATCGTTATAGTATAGATTCTCCTATACTTAGTACGAGTTATGGTCTTCCTTTTCTCTCTAATCTATGAGGACATAGCTCAACCTAAGTATAGGGGGCCATATATATGTTATATATATTTTAGCCGTAACTCGTACTTACGTATTTTTATTATGGCTCATTAATAAAAATTTAAAAACACAGACAATTCTTTGTATATATTGATTAATAAATGGGTTCAAATTATTTTGCAAAATTTTTGAAAAAGTAGTTGGCAATTTTCTTTGAAAAATCGTTTGAAAACTATGTGGAAAATGTTTTAAACCTTTGTAAAATGTTTTGTTTATAAAAACATCTTTTATTTATGTGAATAAAATGTTTTGAAAATCTATTTGCAAATGATTTGAAAAACGATTGAAAAAAGATATGAAAAATCTATATATATTGTTGAAAAAATCTTTACAAAATGATTTTCAATTTTCGCAAATGTTTGCAAAAATTATTTGTCAAATTATTTTTTCAAAATAAAGTTTTCAAAATATTTGTCAAAATCTTTGCAAATTATTTTGAGAACCATATAAATTCTCTACAGACCCTATAAATAAAACTTGTAACTAAATTGTGTAAATTCTTCATCTAAATTCTTGTAAATAATAGAGATGCACCCGTGTAAATATTACACATAATTATTGGCCAAAACTTTTTATTTTTGAAAATCATTAAACATTTGCAAACCTAAAATCCAAAAAACATTTACAAAATATTTTCAAAAATGCATAAAAATTTTGCAAATCTTTTTAAAAAAAATTATTTTTCTACATTGTACATAAGATTTGCAGTCTTCATATTCATGTTGATAATGTAACAAGTATAATAAAATTCAGAGATTGGAGCTTGGTTAGACCTTAATCCTCTTAATCATATGAACCTTATGGGTTCGTTTGGTTGCAGGGTTGGACAGGGTTGGGCTGGGCAGGGGTACCCCTGTGAATAGTAAACTGTGAGGAGGAGAACCCTGTTTGGTTGCAGGGCCAACCCGAGTTGGATCAAGCCAACCCTGCCCAACCCTTCAACCAAACGAACCTTATAGGAACTAGAATAGAGATACTTCAGGTCTGCTCGACTTATCTTTGAGACCACATGACTTAGTTCAGTGTCATCTTGATTGTCTAAGTACAATATTTCGAAATACACACACGACTCTTGTTGATAATGACATATCATGCACATCTACACCTTTCACTTTGCTCACCTCAATTGAAGTGGTAGAGGGATGGATTTGCCAGCATGAGACACAAGCCAATGGAAACATCAGAATACATATTTGTGGCCATTGTACTCCAACCCGATCCAGTAGCCATGAGGTCTAAGATAGAAGTTGTGGGTTGCAATAATGCTACAAAAGAGGGGTAGTCTACTGGTGCAAGATGAAAACGTCATATGTAAATGTTACAGTATATAGTATTAAAAAATATAATAGAATAATAAAAAATGCAAATTCAAAAACTCTAAAAAGAATAGACAGGCAATCTAAGAAAAATCAATTCCCATCTGAGTATGTATATAGTCAATAAGCAAGCTTGAGCTTCAAAGTCAAATGTATGTGAGCATGCAGTCGGATGACTTGGCTACACTAGTCAAGCATCCCAGGATAGGTAGCTACACTGTCTACCATACATTCCTTTCTCCATCTCCCCTTCTTGAGCCAGTTACACTTGAACTTAGAAGGGAATACCCCGCTTTTCGAGGAAAGAGTTGTTGAATATGGGAATTAGGATCACCATGTCGGAGAAGACTGACTATTACTATTTCAGCCGAGAGAAGCTATATATCACACACATTGTACAAGATAGACTCATGGTCATAAGGGAATGTGCATGATGCCGACTTATTCTGACCTGGCTTTTGAGGAGATTTAGATAGGGTTTTGTGATTCTTGAAGGCTGTTGTGTTTCAAGTTTGATTCCCAACCAAGGTTCCGACCACACCTAAAATCCAAAGGTTTGATTAAGCTCAAAACTTTGATTTTGTAAATATAGGTTTAAAAGTTAAAATCAATCCACATTATTTATTTTTTTCTTTATTTTCTTTTCTGCACTTATAGGTATAATTGTTTGCTAGGGACTAGCAGAGGCAAGTATGGGGGGTGGTGAATCTCCATTTCATCACCTTTATTCTTTCATTTTGCCCTTAAACCACTAGCTAAATGCATATACACATCATTAATTCATCAAATAAATACATGATTAATTGTACAAATATTGTATAAAATCTTATATATTTTATGTATTTAGTTCCAAAATTAACAATAAAGAAAGAAAAGAAAAAGAAAAGGAGACACCATATGTGTTGAGTGACCCTAGACCTCGAGACCCGATCAACATGATGGCTTGGTCGACAAGTAATAAAGTAGGGGGAGATAAGGTAGATAAATTGTACAGAAATCACATTAAAAACCTAATTTTTAATTAATCTATAATCACATTATGGAGCCTTCTTTATATAATTATTTTTACATATCAAATCAAGAAACTTTATCATGAAAGTTGTATATACAAATACATAGAAAATACAAAATTTATTTTACATAAAAATAATATAGAATGTGCTTTTTATACTCAGAATAAAAGTCCAGAATCCCAACTTCACATACATGTATCTCCCCCATATGAACTTAATTTTATCACAATCACCTTTAAATATATACAACTTTTTATTACCTATTTAATGAAGGTGGTTTCAATTATTTTAGAGTTAAGATGCAAAAGTTAGATTTTTGACCCATTGTATTTTATACATGAATAAAATATTTAATTTATTTCTCTATAATTTCCATAATTTTATATTTTTATAATTTTCTAAATATTATTTATAGTATTTGTACATAATTAAAATAAAATAAAATCATAAAAATCACAACCTCTATGTATATCTATATAATAAATACATAAATTTATCTAAGTATACAAATAACCTCAGAAAAATAAAATAACAATATATTGAGTGTATGTAAATAAGTTATAAACACGTAAATTATGCGTCTAAAATAATAAAATACATATCACAAATTAAAAATAAAATACCAAAATATAGGTATTGATACTTATTTCTACATGTAAATATTAACTTGTAATAAATGTCTCATAAAAATAAATAAAAATATGTATAAAATACTGAACTAAATTACAAATATTTTTCATATTTTAATAAAAATTTAATTAGTCCATTTACCATTATTATTGATTTTACCAATATTTTCTCTTTTGGCAATTTTTTGGTTGGTCCATGTGGACCAACCAGAAACCTCCCTTAGTTCACCTCGGTCACTAGCCCCTCTCTCTTCTTAGAACCTCAACTTGTTAGAAACCCGAACCTTCACCAAATTTTCTGGTCGTGCTCAAGATGCCCTGGATAGGCATGATGCGCATTTAGTGGAGATTGAATACCCCTGAATCACGCATTGGCCAAAGATATTATCGAGCATCCTTTATTGGCCCTGAATCATCGATCAAAGAACCCCATCCATGAAGTCTACCAATAAGCTCCTTCATCATCCATTCGAGGTTTGATCCCTCAATGGTCGATTTCAACCCCTCAGATCCACCCTAGTGGCTTCGCCTTGGTGACAACAAGGCATTGATGGTGTTTTGCAGTGAGGAGAACGACGAAGGAAGCGTATCCAACCACCATCGGAGCTCTGCCCAGTGGATCTGCACCCTTGGCTCACGGCAAGATCGAGGCTATTTCATCATGTTCCTAGGTAATCTAAGTAGTTTAGATTTTGATTTCGCACTTAGTTTTGCATTTAATACAGTAGGTTAGATTAAAATCTAGATCTTCGTTGACCTGGAGCTTGGGCTCCAGGTCGAATTCATCGTGAATCATCCATGTTCCAACCTAATATCCATGCCCTTTACCCTCCTTACCATGTTCTCCATCCGATACACTCATTTCCCCCTTGATTCCTACAAGGAACCAAGGTCTCAAGATCCATATGTCATCCATCATCGAAGCTGCACCCATCCACCTCCATTTCACCTTGAAACTTGCCAATAAATGCCTAGCTTTCTTATCCAGAGCCTTGTTGATATTTCCTTGAAAGAACATCAGCAGAGGAGCTCATTTGAGGGATGATTCGGCCAAGAACAGACCCCCAGGTATTCGTCGGAACCATTGACCTCTAGGGCATAATCCGTCAGCCCCAGACCTATCCAAAGCCCCTGGGAGGCGGGGGGCTACAGGAACCAGAAGAGACCTTCTACGGTGCTCCAGGTAGCTGGAGACGTGTGCTACATTGAATCCAATCTCACGCTAGGCGAGTTCTTCCATTGTTCTTCCACCACCCTCGTGAGTCGTCCGATCAAGATCCAATTGCCCAGGCAAGCAAGATCCATCGGATTTGTCGCCACGATCATCCGAACCCCTGTGGGATCTGATTGGGCTCCAGATGCACGAAGCATCATCGCACGATGAGGAGGCACCACGAGTCAAGTGAAGCATCCCACGCCATCCGATCGGTATCCTTTGGGGGTAAATTGCATATTCAACCCCCGGCTTTTTATTTTTTTATTTGGCCATGTAAATACTTAAAAATGCTTTATATTTTGTGGAACAATTGCAAGTTAATCCTCGATCTTTGTGAGATTACATTTAGGTCCTTGCCAGCCCAACTCACATGGCCCCCCACGTGAAGTTGGCATTTTGCAGTTTGACCCTTATAGGTTTTCGTAATTAGATTTTTAATGTTAAAACTTTGTATATTAGTTCAAATCTTTTAGGTACTTTTCATATTCAATCTTTTCCTTTACTTTAATTACAAATATACTGCTACTAGTTCAAGTATTTCTTGTGTACATTTTTTATTTTCTAAAAATATCATCTGTGCTCTAAAAATTAAGAAAAATAGGATAATGTGTCTGATGCACAGTTCTTCCATAATATAATTTTTACTTTGCATTTTACAGATTTTCTTATTTATTTAAAATCGAAAGGTGCATGCTTATTCCTTGTTTGCTTTAAAAAAATCCAAAAAATATAAATCCATATTTAAAAATTCCAATAAAATAGTAGTTTTTATTATTGTATTTTGTAACTCCAGATTAAAAAATCCATAAAATAGAAAAAGAAAATTCTTAAGAAATAAAAAGCTTTAAAATCCTTATACAAAATATTCAAAAACTCCAAAAATATTACTTTCTATTTTATATGTTTATATATATATGTTAAATCAGTGTTGAGAATTTTTGGCTTTATTTACTTTTTAAAATCTCAAAATAATCTGGTCCAATTAGAAAGTCCTTGATTTTGTATGTTTTGGACTTTAAAAATACCTAAAAATTAGCAAAAATCCCTGAAAATCATAAAAACATTAGAAAATTTTTATGAATACAAAAGTATTTTATTTGTGGAAGATTGATTATTTATAACCCTTTTTATAAATATAATACCATATATTGTATAATATACAATTATATAGTTATATATAGTTATATTTAATTTAATTATTATAAATACTACATAAAAATTTTAAACCCTTTAAAAAATAAAAATGATTGTTTTTATTTATATTTTATGATTTTTGTATATTTATTATATATTTTTTAAAATATACTCTTTATATTATACATATTACATCCATATTGTTATATGTACTTATATTATATATTAAAAAGAAAAGGAAATTAAAAATAAATAATAATAAAACAAATTTTATTTTATTTAATTGAAATCCACACACAAATTTATTGAGATTGTGCATACATACTTATACACTAGCATTATTTATTCATTTAAATAATACCTACTATACCCCATGCTTCTCGTGTTCGACCCCTACCATACTTATAACTTTACGCATATATTGTAGGGTTATAATAAATTTCCATCCACATTACTTGTTTTGACTGCTTGATTTATTTTATTTGTCGGTTGATTGTTGAAACTACCAAGCGATCTTTGTGAGATGTCATCACAGTGACATAGTGGTCTCTCCTTATGTGGACCACAAGATAGTTCCTCCAATTATTTTGGTGTTTCGAATAGCACCATTGCCTAGGAGCAACGGATAATGTAGCATTTTTGTATATATATAGCTTGCACATTATTTCTCTTTTATTTTTCATATTTACCTTTGATAAATTATTTGATTGATTCTGACCATTTTTCTTTGTTTGTCTTTCGTGCAAGGGAACATGTGGCGAAGGTCGTTTCCTAGGAGGCAGACGCACCTTAGCTGCGAGGAAGTCAGGTCTTCTTCTTGTGAGTTGTCTAGGAGAGAGCTGGGAAAAAGACAGAGAGAGAGAGAGAAGATCAGCTCCCTTTTATTTTTGTTTTATTATGTGAGTAGAGTGCCTTTTTTATTTTTGTATATTATTTGTAATAATTTTGGACTTGGACACTTGACCCCAACGAGGTTCATTCCCCGGGTCTCTATTCACCTAGGGGCCTCATTGTGGTTTTTCGTGTTTTGTGGCCTTTATTTTACTTTTCTTCTAGTGTTTTGAGCATCCCACATTTATTTTTGTTTGTTTTGTGTGATTGAAGCCCTTAGATTTAGGCTTGTTTGACTAAGTAGCTAGGTCCAAACACATAATAGAAGCATGTACCTATAGTGATATAAGTTTGAATTTAGTCAATTAATTAATTGCAAAAGTCTTGAATTGGAACCGCACGACGTGAGGGACTCAATACAACCCTTGCAGGACCCTTTGTGGCAGGCATCGAGGAGTCCCCAAGATCGGACACTTACGATCCATTTTTGAGAAGTTTGCATTTTGTTCTTCCCGATAATAGCAAGTATTATTTAGATACTTGATAATAGAAAGTATTAATAATATATAAATTATTATCAGACGTGTATGCCATTTTTTAAGAACAAAATATATTTATGTAATTTTATTGTGAGAATTTTTAGAAAATGACCATATTGCCGTCATCTGTTGATATCTTTCATAAAATACAGTTCCTTAATTTTAAAAAAACTCTATTGTAAAAGAAGGTATATCATGCATATATAATCAAATTAACTTTGTAAAACGTGTACGTGAAATTGGTGTATATAATTGGAAACTTACGAGTATACTGGCACAAAACCCACATTTCGCGATAGTAACATATACTTTGAACAAAAGTTATCTTTTTATACCTAAATAATTTAACTTATATATCTAATTATTACTTTATACAATGACAGTTCTATCTTCTTATCATCTTCTTTTTTATTTTTTTTCTATTAATAGTTCCTGCTAATCATAAACATGTGTGAAAGATTCACCTGTTTGTATTTTTCACTTTTATATTTTTCCTTTAATGCTTGGGACCTCTTGATTTATTTTTTCTCCTGAACTTGCAAAAGGACGAAACGCGTGCTTCTCTCTAATATAGAGTTGTAAATCCATATTGCTTAAATAATGTTATTTTATATATGTAAGGTTGATTTCTCTCTTAGAGTCTAAAATTTGTTAAAATATATTTGTATTATATAATGTTTATTAAAAAAATATTATTTAAAATATTTATAAAATATTTTAATCTTTATTTCTATAAAATGAATTGATTTCTAAAATACATATATAATTATTATAATTATATATACAAGTTAATAGTTCTATTATTTCTTACAGATTTAAAAGTCATTTCGATAAATAATTCATTTTAAAATATAAGCAGAAAAACATATGAATTGAAATTCTATTTTTAAAATTAAAATATAAATGTATGCAAGTCAGAGAGGAAAGAAACATAGAAAGTGACATGTATTCCTTATTTTTCATTCTCATTTACCATATAATAATTTTTTTGGTGTAATATTATGAATTAATACACTAATATTTTATTACGCAATGATTACAACATTTTTTCTATTAAACCTCTGCTTACCAAATATTATCGGTGTTTTCATATATTATTTAATCATATTTTAAAAGTTTAATATCACAAATCAAACTTTTTTAAAATATTTGATAATTAGTATAGAGACAAATTATTCATATATTATTTTCTTCATTCTCTTCTCATGAAAATCAAAATTTTAAAATACTAAAAAACAAAAAATATTTTGCACAACATATTAGACCACATTATTGGTAATTTGCATAATTATTTGGACACACTTAATTAACTTTATTGATATCCAAAATCTTCATAGATTCCTTGATTTTGACCTTGATATAGTTAACCAGTAAAATATAAAGTACTCCACATCACACTAAACTAATATATTTTGCCATATTTGACTTGTCATTTGCCATACAAACTACAATAAATTGACATAATTGAAGATGTTATAATTTGTGACAATCGACATCCTTCTAGTCCCCCTCCATCTTTTAAAAAGAAAAAAGAAAATTCCAAAAGATTGTTGAAGCAGCTTACATGGAACGTTAGCGTACTATATCATTTTTAGGTACCGTTGGTTAAGGCCATGGACCATTTATCAAGAGATATATGAAGAACTTGTATACACTAAATAGGGGGAGTAGGAACATGACTTGTACTAATAGACTTGTTATCTATAACCAGTTCTATGGTTGTGAGAAGCTACATAAGAGCCTCAGAGTCAAAAGGAGTACTAGGATAGAATGTGATATCTTGGGCCATTCACTTTCGCTTTCTCAGATAGATGATGCCTGAGAGATCATTATCTACTCAGCCATAGTGTTTGGCAAGCTAAACTTGGACCACTTATGAAATACATAGTGATATTGATTGGTTGATCCATCACAAGGTTATGGGTGTTGGACATCTGAGCCCAGGGAGAACCATTTCTACAATAAATGTTATTGTGATATTTTGTATATCACTAAAAGTTACTGATTTTCACTTCTTATCTGAGATTAATGAATGAATAGATTTATAAGGTCCCTTAGTATAATTAGGATTATGTACCATGACCATCTTGACAATTATTGAATCATAAAGGCTGGTCAAGGCTAGGGTTTAGGCCTTAGAGCATCACGAAAGCGTGAAGATTGCTTCCAATGCGATCAATAGTGACTAGTCATAATAGTTGCTCGGGGCAGCAGAATTTAAAATTTTAAAGAGATGAAACCACGTGATTTGAGAACACTTCTCGAATCATTTCATCAAGACCACAGAAAAGATATAGCAATGCCTCTTGAAGCGTGGTTGCGATCAGTCTCTAAAGAAAGAGACCTCCGGCTTCAAGTCTGATCCGACGGAGGAGACACTTGCGAGCATGTGGATGAGATGTGTGCTTCTCGCAATCCAAGATGAAGATCCAAGCAACAAATATCTTGATTTTGTCTCACAAAATCCAAAGTCTTCTTCACGGACAAGGAGCATTAGGAATACAGAGATCCACGAACGGTTAAAGTGGTGGCACCAGCGTAGCGACGACACTGATTCTCTCAAAGCCAAGTAAGTGGACAACCACTTTTGAGAGAGAGAGAGAGCGAGAGCATGAGATGAGAATTAGAGAGAGAGTTCTCTTGTAGTTGAGTTGTATAAAAGAAGAGCTAGGGTTGCCTTTTTTCAATAATATTTTGGAAGTTCATGGATCACAATCTATGTGCTATGTAAAATCAATGGTTGAGATTGTTTTGTGTTTTCTATCAATAGCTATGATTTTGTTACATAACAATGTACCAATAATTAATTTAAATTAAATTAAATATATTGAATTATCATCAATATAATTAATTTAATTTAATTTAATAATCATACATAGAAGGATTAGGAAAAAGGCTATCCACCTTCCTAAATTGGAGGGGATGGCCACTCTTTGATTTAGTCGAAGGGTGGTCATCCACCCTCTAAATATGGAAGGTGTTAGCCTTCTCCCAATTATGTAAGATATCATATCTAACACAATCCTTCATTATTTGTAATAACGTTTTTTGCAAATTAATTCACAAAAATAATTCTAAATAATTTTATGAATATTTCAATCATGTCATTTAAAAAATGTGAATCATATTCACATATCCAAAATAAAATGTAAATTGTATTTTCAATTAATTATCCAATGTGAATCCAACTCACATCAACATTTAATTTGTACATACTATTTAAAAATAGCTATCTCTTATTAGACCATATTTATATTATATGTAATTAATATAGATAGTGATATCCATATTATTCGTATGCTTGATAATTAAATCATATTTAATTATCTTGGATGTCCATTCTCATGTGTCTAAATAATATGAATCATATTCATATTATTCGTGATAATAAAATATCATTTAATTATCAATTTCCCAGTTCTCAAATATATTATTCAATAATGGAATTATTATTAAACACTTTCAAGAATAATGTGCTTTTTGTGGATATTTCGAGATAAGGACAGGGCAATTGTACGTTCCACTTATAATGACTTGGATATTGAGATCATATCTCAAATCTAGATCTCGGGTACCTCTCAAAGATACTTGATTAAATCAAAAACATAAATTTAATTTTCTCATTGCATCTAAATCGTATTTAGATCAATGTCCAACATCTGGACTAAGATTATATTAGTTTTCTACTAAAAGGGACATTAAAATCCAAACCTATTTCATCACTCCTTTGGAATGGAAGCATCATGGTTATGCAATCATTTACGATCACATCACCCTCGAGTATTTCTAATACCTATACATCATATATACTATAAGACCTAGAATAAACCGAAGTTTTAGATCACTTTTAGATTATCTTCTTCATGATTTTATCATTAAGCTTCTCATTAGATCATTGGGAGTTGGCATTGACCATATACTTTCCAAAAACATATATCATACTTAGAAATTATTGTCATGCTTCCAAAGCAAGATGATTATGCATGAAGTTTGATTGATCATGATACCTCATGAGTGAGCTCATGTCTTCCGGTTCAGTTTGAACCTATATGATCCCTTTAAGAGATCATATTACTCATATGCCCTCATATGCACACCAGCTCATCGGTATATAGACATCGATTAGATCATCAACCTAACAGTATGCCAAATGTACATATTCAGACATATAGCAATACATATGTCGCCAGTTAGAGGATGCATGCCTATATCGTGACAGTATACGATGTAGGTCTTGGTTATCTTGATCTCGTTAAGTAATCTCTTTGACCTAACTTATCTGACACCTCCAAATCTACATTCCTATGCAGAGAACCTGCATAAAGAGGTTGGTCAGATATCAACATTTAGAGAAGGATTGCCATCACCTTCTTAGGCTGGAGATCATCTCTTAGCAATTAGTTGATGGTGCTAGATGAGTCCTCAATCTAACTCTTTAGATATCGTCCAAGCCAGACTCTATGATTCAACCATTAAATCAACAGTTATACGATCATTAAGATGTCCATGGTACATAACCCTAATTGTACTAAGGGACATTATAAGTTCATTCATTCATTTAATCTTAGAGAGGGAGTGAAATAAATAAGTAACCTTTATTGATATATCAAATATTATAATAATATTTATTGTAGAAATGGTTCACCTTAGGCTCACATGGATAAAAATCTCCTAGTAGCACTCAGAACCATTCAGGTACAATCTTTAAACCCATGCTCATTACATGATGTTTGAAAACATTTTAAGTCAAAGGCTTGGTAAGGGGATCGGCAATGTTGTCGGTAGAGGCCACCTTGGTGATGATGATGTCACCACGCTTTTGAATCTCTCGAATGATGTGGTATTTCCTTTCCATGTTCTTTTTTTTTATGTCATATGGGTTCCTTTGCCTAAGTTATGGCTCCCATGTTATCACAGAGTAGTGGGATGGGAGTATCATAGGAAACTACACCAAGTTCTAGGATGAACTTCCACAACCACACCACCTCCTTTGCAGCATTTGATGCGGAAATGTATCCGGCTTTGGTTGTTGAATTGGTTGTAGTATCATGCTTCTTGCCTCTCCAGCTCACAAAACAATCGTTCAAGAAGAACACAAACCCCAAAGTTGACTTGCGGTCATCTATTTAGACTGGAAGTCTGAATCTGTATATCCTAAGACTTGGATATCACCATCTCCATAGGCCAAGATCTAATCTTACGTCCATCTTAGATACTTAAAGATGTTCTTCACTGCATTCCAGTGTTTTTCTCCATAGCAGGATTGGTAGCGGCTTACCATTCCCACTGCATGGAAGATATCTAGCCTTGTGCACATCATGGCATACATCAGGCTTCCTACAACTGATACGTAGGGGCATCCGGCCATGGCTTTCTTTTCCTAAATACTTTAAGGAGCCATCCCTTTAGATAGGTAGATACCATGTCTTAAGTGAAGGAAGCCTTTCTTGGAATTCATCATATGGAAACGTTCCAAGTTTTTCTTAGTGTACACATGTTGTGACAATCCCAAAATCCTCTTTTCTCTATTCTGAATAGCTTCAGACCTAAGAAATAAGAGGCTTCTCCAAGATCTTTCATCTCAAAGTTATGGAACAAATGAACCTGTTAGTCAGCTCAATTAAGAATGTGTCCTTTTCATTGCTTTTTTTATTTTTTATCTTGAATTTTAGGTAATTATTTAGAATATGAAATGAAATAAAGAAATTAAAAAGAAATACATTAAGAAGTGTCAAATATATACATGGAATAACAGGTCAAAATCGATGAACATATACAATGCACGGTTAGGCCCCAAAAACCAATTTTCACAAATGAACTCTAATTCTTTTAAATTTGGTCTTGAATTGTAGATATTTAATGTACATTAATTCAAAAGTGAGTATAGTAAAATTGGACACTGTATGAAAGAGATATCAACATTTACGACTTTTTGTCATGAAATTAGGGTTTGGGTTTATTGTGAATATGTCCAAGTTATATTTTTTTAGGATTTTGCATTGATTAATGTTAGTGATATGTAGACAATGGAGTCAGCTTCATGTCAATTGGAAGCATGAGTTGATATTAAAAATGGATGAATTTTGGTGAAAATGTGCAGATAATTATGAATGCAGAATGTAATGCTAATTTATGCAACTTATTTACAAGTGCATGAATGTTAATTTTGTGATATAAACATGTGAATGAATTCAATTTATCGAGGTGAAGCTCTATTTTTATCTAATTAGAGTGATGAATTACAATTTCGTCAACCTCCTATACTTAAACATTGCTCATCGCCGAGCAACTAAAAATGAAGAGGTGAAATGAGACTGGGTTCCATAGCAATATCATGAACAAAAGGTGAAAATGGAGCTCGATCCACCTTTGGATTAATAGTTTGGGGGATGTGAGAATTGGATTTTTAAAATCAACAACCTCCATGTTCTACACATCATTGTGCAGGTTCAGCTAAGAAGTCATCTCAGATCAGTCCTCCTCCCAAAACATACCACATGAAAATTGAACAATTGTTGTGTGCGAAGGGTGTTAGCTCTCCCCATTCGAAATGTCAGACTACTCTGCAAACCTCTCCTCTAGTAACTCGTCCTTGGGGAGTCAAGAATATCCTTTTCAGTTCAGGTACATGCTAGTTCACAATGAATATGATGGAAGAAGTGTAGAAGAAATGAGAAAGGAATCGAAGTGTGACAAGTGTAATCACATCTAATGTAAATCTTAGCCAGTTTAGCCAAGTCTCCACTACGATATGCAGGATATCTACAGCTTCGACCATTATGGTTAACTATGTATTCGGGAATTGGCTTCTTTTGGTATGATTTTTTGTTGCTCTCCATTGATCTTTTTATGCCCCAAAGGATATCGAATCTTTTGTTCCTATGTTTTGGGATCTTAGAAAATTTGTGCTAGCAAACTATTCCTCATCCAAAGCTTTATTTCAACCCATACTCCAGTATTTAGATGTCCACATGCTACCAGAAAAGAATTCCACATAGTATTCCAACACACTGTCCGATCAGAATGATGTGACTAGGTTATACACTAAGAGTTGAAGTTTGACACTGTCACGTTGAACCCAAAGAATTAAGTTTATGACCTAAAGCTTCTAAAATCATATTTCTCAGTGAAGTTCCTTTGAAAATTAAGTGGATTAAGACCAAGTCAAGATCACTCTCTATTTCTGTTCACAACTCAGTTCAGAACAAAATGGCATTTCACAATGTAGATGCAAGGGATGCATTTTTTTGTATTTTGTATTTGTTTTAATTTAATGTTTTTTATTTTTCTATGGTTATACACACATTATACATACTTACAAGTAATGTACATGTTTTACACATTTTTACAGGTTTTACAAAAATTATCCATAGCACATGTTAGTGTAATATATACAGAAATACAATACCATATAGTACAGTGCAATATAGTGTATGTACATGAATGCTACTTGCCACCTTATACTTAGTGTATGGTACGTATAGAAAGATAAAAAAGAAGAAAGGAGTGGGACAGAAGACACTCCCACTATACATAGGCCCTTGGTCAGCCTAAGTATAGAAGAGAGCAAAAATAGGGTGGTTGAGGGTAAGAGGAGAGAAGATGGATATAAACAGGATGGACATCAGTCCTCCCTATACTTAGACTTTTGCCTAAATATAGAAGAGGTACAAAGGAAACTGATGGGATCAAGAGAGAATGTATAGAGGTTCAAGGAGGTTTTCAGCAAACCTTCTTACAGTCATGTAGTGGGAGAGAATATGGATATGAAGAACGTAATAAATAAGATTCCCAACCATCGTCAAAGTCATCCTCATAACAGTAATAGTGTTCGATGGAGGCTCTTCAACTAATATTTCTCTATGGCTGCTCATTCACATGGCCAACCAATTGGACCTTGGATGATGAATATTCTCGTGAAGATGTATCTATCCAGTCATCTGATTACATTGGTCCATGTACCATACCCTGGGGAGGAAGCTTCAGAGAAGTCCAATGTTTATTGTTATGTACTTAATCAATTTTCTAGTCCTGAATCAAGGAGATGATGAGAGTCTGAGAGCTCCTCCTTTCCACTAGCGAACTGATTAGAGGAGGTGAGCTCTCTAAACTGAGTACGTGATGCTTTGGCCATGGGCTCTTCGTCGGATGAGTCACCATGTTCATGGTAGATCTCATGAAGGTCTATAAACATTTTGGATATACGATAGTGCTCTGAGTTGGCTTGGGTTTTGTCAGCTCGGGTGTCATATCACAGTAATGATCAAGGATATCTGAAATAATTATGTCCAAGTTTGATGAATTAGATAGGTTCAAGTCAAATTCATTCACCTCAGTAGCATCATTTGTAGTCTCGACAGTCGGATCATGATAAATCTCAGATTTATCATAATTATCTTTGTTTATTATCCTCCTAGCTTAATTGTTTCATTAACATTATTTAATAATTACCTTAATTTAATAATTATCCTTTTATAATAAAGTAACCATAAATATTATATGTAAATAAATATACTACTGTACTTTTTATTTTAGGGAGTTTTGCAACCAAAACCACAAGTAATTTTGCAATAACAATCATAACCCTGCATAATTGTGAATTACACAAGAAACCTCGAATAGTCACTCCGTCTCACACCCATCACCCTCTATTAATTTAATATGTTAACTCAACCATAAGAGTGAGTTAATCTAACCAATCTACCATCGAACTGTTAAGATTAGTCAAAATAAAAAAAAGGAAAAAAACTACTGTGTTCACCGGCTGCGTGTGCTTCTAGGGGAAAAAGGGAAGCTCGACGGGTTCTTTCACGGGGAGAGCTTCCACGAGCGGGATCTCAAGCAGGGGGAAGAGAATCTGGACGCACGCGAGGTGGGGGGCTCCATCGATTGTGGGGGGATGGGGGGGGGCTTCGAGCTGGGCAGCAGGGGCGGCTTCGAGGCAGGGGGGTGCTTCTCGACGGACAAGCAGAGAGGGAGGAGCAAGTCGCTAGGGGGGTTCGAGCTAGGGAGGGGAAGGATCGGGGCAGGGGTGGATTCAAGGCATGGGGGTGCTTCTCAACGGCGACGAGCATGGGGGGTGGGTGGTGGGTGGGGGGAGGGCTGTCGGCGTGGGAGGGAGGGGGGGCGCTTCTCAGTGGCGATTAGCAGGGAGGGAGGAGCTGCTCGGGGAGGGGGGCTTGGAGCGAGTCGGCGCGGAGGGGGGGTGAGGAGCTGCTCGGTGGTGATGAGCAGGGAGGGAGGAGCTGCTCGGGGGCAAGAGGGGGATGGCATGTTTTGTAAACAATAATAACCTTTAGGGGTAATTTTATCTTTGTAAACAGAAATCGTCAAATATAACGTATATCCCAAACAGATTATAACATGGGGTTATGTCATGTAAGAGTTAAACATTACTAGGGGTTTCTCACGTAATTCATGATTATGGAGGGTTATGATTGTTATTACAAAATTACCCAGTGTTGTGGGTGTAAAAAACTCTTTATTTTATCTATTTCTTTATTATTAAAATCCAAATAAATTTTGTTTAATATTGTATATATTTAACATAAATACAAAAATTACTAATAGAAAATAAAACAAGTGTTTTTAATACTTTAAAAATACTTACAAAAAAAATATTATGTATATATGATGTATTCTTACTTTAAGTTCTATATGAAAGTTGTAGATATCAATGAGATCTACAATTATCATGTTGAATAATTTTTCGAATTCTTTATCTAACTATTTCTTTTTGAATTTACATTGATTTATTCATTTTGTAATTATTTGATTGGACCACGTGGCCCAACCACATCCCTCCTCATGGTTAGCCCTATTATTTAATCTGCCTTTATGTCTGACAGTTTAATCATCTTGATCAGATGGATCAGGATCGACCTTGCATGCTTTAATTAGAACTGATTGATCTTGATCATATGGATCAATACCTCCATTAACAACCAATCTAGGGTCATCAGATCACTTGATCCAATGGTCCTTTATCATCTCTTTCATCGCACCTCTTCATCCTCTTCCTCACTGATTGTGAAACCACCTCCATTCCCCTCATTTTCTCCAGCCACATCACGTGTCCCAACTACCTTCTCTCACAACCAATCACTAGCCTTACTATCCCTCTTCCTTGCCTAACATTCAGGTCCCTTTCTTTCCTCATGTGCTCCGACCTCCAAGTAGTTGAATGACCCTCAACAACCACCTAGAACCACCTAACTTATACCACCTCGAAACCTCTCTCCAGCCAACCATCCACAGTATAAGCCATTCCTGAGAGCTTCCCCTAGCCACACTAATCCTTAGTGACAGTGATAGATACTTGATGTGTTACTCTAGTTCATCTCTCTATTTCTCCATTTTCATGAACACTTTTACCCATTCTTCCTCTTGCATAGAGAAAGGACTCAATTAAGGCTATGTTCTGTCACTTCGATTGTGCCCCCATTTCATATCTAGCATCTCCAATAGAGTTCTTGAGGTTTGGCTTGTCTTGTTAACACTTGCAGGTGTGACAATAAGGTTGAGTTGTCGGAAATTTCAAGCACATCTTCTCAGCCCTTTTCTCTTCGATGAGGCACCATTGAAATCAGATTCTAGGTCACCCAGCATACTTTTGGATTCAGCATCTTCTTCGTAGGGACTTTGCAAAGGTTGTTCGACCTTCAATGTAATCCACCATTAAAGGCGGAGCATTCGAGACATTACCGAAGCCCACACCTCCTCTGCCGCATACAGAGAAGCATTGCTAAAGGAGGAGGAAAAACTATAAAATCATCATGATCCAACGATCTTGAGATCTACCCGAAGCGCCAATTCACCGTTGTGCTTCGGAGCATCCAAACTTGAGTTGAGGCATCAACAGTGACCATGCAGCCCGAACCTCCAGATCACATGCACACTGCATGTGGAGCTGTGACAATTGCAGAAGTACATGCCAAGCTTTTTACAATTGCACTTCAGTCCAGATAGTGTGTGCCCACTGCACGTGTTCTTGGGTATTTTCCAAAAAATACCTCTTCGTATATTCCTAATTACATATAAGTCATGCCTTTAGAGAATTTGTAAGATATCCTAGCGGGTTTTTATATTTGAAATTTTAGTCCACATGGGTACATTTTTTAAATAAAAATCTTATTTTAAATTAATTTACATTACACTTATGACCCTGTATTGATTGTAGAATATCTTGATAACCCTAAGTCCAAATTTTATGAAATGGGTCTCGTTTTAAATATGATTTAATTCTCTTGAATGTGGAGCTATTACTTTCTTGATTTGATCTATTATCCATGCATTAGAATTCAAAGAATAAAAATTGTCTTTTTAGCCCTTGTATTATGCCTAAAAATTGATTTGTCTATCTATTATTGCTCCACTTGCCAACCTAATTCACATTGAATTTCATTAATCTGATTCAGAAGTTTAATTATTTATTGAATAATCTTTTCCTTATTAGATAGTTATTAAAGGTGTTATTGGGATATATATCATATTAGGTGTTTGAAAAAGACTCATTTTACTTAACTCATTATTAGGAACCTATAATTGGACCTTTAATTGGATTAGTTGATTCTTTTTTGTTTAAGTTAATTGTTCATTAAATCAGGAGCATCTTGTATTGCTTGAGTTCGTGAGTGCGTTTGTGCATCCTATCATTTTGTGTGTAATAACACCATTCCTTCACTTAGTTTATTTGCATAGAAAATCAAATAAAAATATGCATAGCATTTTGCCTGCATATCTTGACCTAGATCCACTAATCATTCACTTAAGTAAATATTTAATACTTAGATAAAATCGATTAATTTCTCGTGTCCTTGTGTTTGATACTAGACTTATCCAAAATAAATTAGACCAAGTCCTCTTCATAGAGATATTATGACTTGAATCTGATTAATTATCAATTGGCTGTATTAAAACAAGTGGTTCTTAAGATAGCCAATTAGCACTTAATAAGATGGTGTTGTTACCGAGGACACAACATCATTAATTGATTTCATCTAGGATTAAATATTTCTTTTGTGATTATTAGTGCAATTTAGGTAATTGTTTTTTGTGTTCTTTTATTATTTTTTTGGAGTGTTTATTTATTTGTTTTTGAACTATTTGTCTAGTTGCTTATACTTGAACTATCTAATCCTTGGTTGTTTTGTGACAGGGCTTGTGAACTGATAGAGACTAAAGTGATGTAGAGGTAATGAGCTCGGAACTCGAACTGAAAAGAGACCAGAATAACTACCTTTAGTAGAGTTGTCGGCTAGTTAGATAGTTGTTATTTTTGTTCTGTTTGTTCTTTTTGTAATAATTTGTAGTTAATTACCTTATTTACAATAGTTCTCAATTGAGTTCTTGTGCATGCAAAAAGGCCTTTATTTATTCTTTTATTTATGATTATGTCGAGAATGGTTCTCGACTTCAGTGGTGTGATTAGGTTTAGACATGTGTATTCAAATAGACAAATCAAGGTCTAATTGCCTTGTGCTACTTGTAAGTAGGCCGCACATTTTTACATCTTGAGATTAACTTGCATCTTAATATTCATTAATATATGCACCGTAATACATTCTACTTAACAACAACAACAATAGTAACAACAAATCCTTTTCCCACATTAAGTAGGGTCGGCAACATGGATTCTTTGCCTCTATTCAGATCTATCTTGGGTCATTCTCAAGATTAGATCTAAAAACTAAGATCCCTTCATATAGTATCATTCCAACACTTATTGGGCCTTCCTTTCCCTCTCTTAGCTGGCTCAACATCCCAAAACTCGAATGTCATAATCGATGCATCAACTGACCTCCTTTGCAAATGGCCAAACTACCTTAAGTATTTTTATAGCATCTTATCCTCAATCGGAGCTACACCATCTTTCATTCTGATTGCATCATTCCGAATCTGGTATTTACGTGTGTGTCCACACATCTACCATAGCATTTTCATTTCTTCTATTTCCATTCTGTACGCATCTCTTTGGTTCACAGACCAACATTCAGATCCATAGAGCATAACAGGTCTCACGGCTAATTTGTAGTTTTTTCCTTTGATTTTCAAAGAAATTTTCTTATCATAGAGAACAGCAGAGGCTCCTCTTCACTCTAGCCAGCCTACATTTATTCTATTAGTAACATTTCCATCAATGTCCCCATCATGTTGTAAATAGATCCCAGGTATCTAAAAGAATCTTTCTTTTGAATGTTATCGTCATCAATCTTCACCTCGATACCTTCATAATTGCTTCCATCAAAAGTGCACTCCATATATTCAGTCTTAGCCCTACTTATACGAAATCCTTTAGTCTCCAATACATGTATCCAAACTTCAAGCTTCTCATTTACTCCATTTCTCGTCTCATCAATCAACCCAATATAATTAGTAGATAACATACACCAAGGTATCTCAACCTAAACGTGACTTGTCAACTCATCCACAAATAAAGTAAAAAGAAATGGACTTAAAGTTGAACCTTGATGTAAATCAATGTTGATGTCAAAATAGTCAGTCTTCCTAGACTGGATCCTTACACAAGATAAAGCATTATTATATATATCCCTTACGAGGTTAATATATAGGACATGTACTCGTCTCTTCTCTAAAACTCTCCACAAAATCTCACATGGGACAGAATCATAAGCCTTCTTCAAATCCAAATATTATATGGAGGTTTTTCCTTTAGCTCTATAAATCTCCATTGTTCTAAATTTCTAGGCTATAAATCAAGATTGGAATGTCAAGAAATGACAATGTAATGAGAAAATATGATGTATGCTCAAGAGAAGTACTTACAGTTCCTCCAACATTCTCCATGCAAGTGCAATGATGAGCTTAACTTTAACAATATATGCATGCAAGTTGATTGGAACCACACCAAAACATGATACTATAAGAGGGAAGAAGTGAAATGAATTTGGCTAAGTAGATCTATGCTTAAGTGTGTCTCATTGAATCTATGGAGATGAAGTGAATCTCTAAGATGTTAAGTGTATCCTACCTACAATCAAGCACAAATGATATGAAATGAGACAAGATCCAAGAGAGCCATGTGCCTAACCCTAGATCGAACTCAAGGGGAGCCCCACTCAAGCTGAGGTGAAATAGGCTCCACACACCTACGTCAAAGTCCAATGTCCATTCACATTCGTGAGCATCGTAGTACAGGAGGTAAAAATGATCATCGAGAAACCACCCTTTGGAATAGGTGGATAATTTATACTTGGTAAGTGTACCAAGGTCGAATACATGGATACGAGCTATCTAACTGATTAATAAAACTTTTATAATTAGATTAAGTGAATAGATCATCTACCTAGGTCTACACACAAACAATGCGTAATAATGCGATGTAATATATGATGAATGAACATGATGCATTTTTTTTACTTTTATGTAATTAAATGAAGCACATAATGCAACAAAAAGTAATGCAATGCAAACAGAGATACAAGCATATATATGCCCCTCAATAATCAATAAATTGAGCAATAAGTTAGTTCCAACTCCATTGCCACTTGATGCATCAAAATATTTCCAATTTCATTTAGATGCATTTCAAGAACAAAGCAGTGTGGCACATGTATCTCAAATTTTAGCATACTATCCTAGGTATCAAATTAATGGATTAATCATTTCATTAGCAATATAATAAAATGTGCATCAAAATGCAACTAAAATCATTAAGAAAGGAGTTCATATGCTCAAGTTGTGAAAGAAATGGTCCAGGGGCGTAAATGCAATAAAAACATGCAAAATCCATATAGAAATATTACAAATAGGTTCTTTCAAGGGCATGAATGCAAAAATGAAACCAGAGGGGCTTCTCTATAATTTTACCAATTGCACAGGGGTATAAATGTAATTATAGAAAATCGACAAGGCCCCCGTGTAAGTTACCCAGACGCACCACGTAAGACACGTACACCCTGGCCTTGTTTGCAATTTAAAGTACTTCACGAGGAGCTATTGCAAATAACCCAAGCCCTCATGCGATGAGCATGTGTGTAGAGGATCGGACCTAGGCACAGACCGGGGTAGGTGGCTCGGGCCACATGGCGACTCGAGTGGCTTCGGACGATTCTTGGTTCCTCCGAGCCTATTGATTCTGCAGTGACAACTTGGGGTGCATTTGAGTGGTCCAATCATCATGATCGGATGGTACCTGTAGTTTCACTCGACTCCTTTATCCGACGTTGCAGGCTGGAAATGGTTATGCTATGACGAGGAAGCTGGGGCTCCTTCACTGCCCTCCGAGCGCTCTAAGGGTCTTGCAACCGCCCCTAACCGCTAATGAAGATCAGAGAGGCATTAAGACTGAAGAAGATGCTTAGAGATCCCTCATCGAAGCTTATGCTCTAGAATGATGACTCATCCAAAGCTCCGTCATTGAAGGGAAAACCTACAAAATGTTAGCTAAAGCATAGCCGAAGCATGTGAAGCAGTTGTGTGTGAGGTGAGTGGATTGAAGGCTTGGGAGGTGAAGAGAGTGAAGGGCCAATGGGTTCTTCCATCGTGGTGGTGGAAGAAGGGAGTCGAAGTGGTCTGAGAGCAGGAGGAAAGGAGAAGGTGATTGAGATCCACCGCAAAGATAAGGGAGGTCCGACGAGGATGTGGGTAGGTTCAATCGAGGGTGAAATTATGTGTATACACCTAATCAAAGAGGAGAAAACTAAATAAAATGCACAAAAGAGAGTTACTGGGATTGAAAAAGGTCATCAATGGAAGGAGATGCTTAGGCTGAGCCTCATCGGAGGTTTGGATCATCGCTTAACGTGCTCAGCCGAGGAATGAAGCTTGAATGGCCTGGGAAAGGCCATGACATGGCTTGAAGGACATGGGTCATCACCAGGGCATTGGGTTGTCATCGCATCGTCGATCTGCCCATCCCCTATCATGCGAGGGTGGAGAGATGCTAGGCCTATACTCATATGAAGGTGGACAGGAAAGAACAGGGTTAGTGGTAGTGGTTTTGAAGGAGGGGCTCGATTGTTACAAGAGGTGGTGTGTGTGGTTTGTAATCATCGTACATTACCCTATAAGATCAGTGATGGGGAAATCAAGTCAACATGATAAAGGTGGTGGTTAGGTTGATGTCGAGGAGTGGTCATTGAGGGAAACTAATGTGTGGAGTGAGTGGGAGAATTGGACGAAGGGTGAGGTGTGGCGAGGTGTAACATATGGGAGAGGGGGGTACAAGAGGTAGGAGATGAAGTGGGAGACATTGGATCATGTGATCCAACAACCAAAGGATGGGAACGAGTGAACGCTTTGGATGCAATCGTGTCACTTGCAACTAAGGGTTGAGATGACACCGGGTAGGAGTCACTGGGATGACATCCATCACTTGGATTTTATGGATGAAAGGAGTGCTAACATGTAGTTTTTCTGTGCTAGGTGGAGTCAGACCGATAGGCTATGAGTGAAGCACGAATAGAGGGTTCGTATTACATTCTAAGAGAAGATTCAAGGGCTGAGAAGGTGGCACACATGGGCTTTCCTGATGAATCAAATCAGATCAAATTGGTGAGAGCGAGGTGGGAACAGAGGGTGGCTATCAGATCCATCAGACTTAGATCAATGACTGTGGAGGTAAGCGGGTGTCAAAGTAGGGACGTGCCATGTGGGCTTCCAGAGGGGCGTGACGTTGCCCGATAGGAAGATTTGAAAATGATAAAACAAAGATAAATAAAAAAATAATAACAAGCTTTAAATAAAAAAGTGTAAAGCATGGAATTGTTGATCTCAATGAGATCTAAATGTTTCATGTTGAACAAAAAGTCAAAATAAGTCATATACATATATATATATATATTCATGTATTTTCTATGAATTAAAAACACTTCTTTTCATTTCTTTTGACATTTTTTGTATTTTTAATTTACATTTAATGTCAAAAAATATATACAATAATTATATATGTTTTGTGATTTTTAATAAAGAAATAAAGAAATAAAGAAAATAAAATAATGTTAACCATATACAATAATTAGGGTTAATTACAAACAAAGGTTAGCTTGTTAATAAATGTGAATTAGGGTTAGATTTTATCAAAAAGTTTAAGATAGAGTGATACTAAATAAGAAATATGATTATAAAACACATATTTATCAACAAGTATTTGGAATACTTGAAAGTGATGTGTATCTTAAATGATGGTATACCATGATGTTTCCATTCTAAGGGAGTGGTGAAACAGATTTGGATTTTAGTGACTTCTCTTAATGGACTAAATGTCTGATCTTGATCCACTTGTTGGACAATGATCTGAATATGATTCAGATGCATTATCCAAGTCACTATACATGGAATATGAGATTGGATCTTACTATCCAAGTCACTATACATGGCATATGTAATAGCCATTACCTTATCTCCAAGCATCTGAGGAGAAGGCAAACAATTCTTGAAAGAGTTCGATAATTATTCCATGAGATATATTATCTGAGAATTGGAAAACTGGATATTAAATATTATTTAATTATCACAAATAATGTGAATATGATTCACATTATTTAGACATGAGTAGAGAGACATCTTGGATAATCAATTGGATTTAATTATCAAGGATGTGATTAATGTCAATAACACTATCCACAGTAGTCATGGATAATGTTGATGTGATCCACAATATCATGTAGAGAGGTAATTGTGAATGAGATTTCATAATTTACAAGTTAATGTGAATCGGATTCACCTTATACAATTTAGTGTAAATATGTTTTACATTGAAATTTAGATGGAAGGATTAATTCTTAATAGACAATGATCAAATTGCATTTGTCACAAATAATTTAGAATTATTTGATGATTATCAAATTATTAAATTAATTAATTAATTAATAGCATAGACTTTTGAGAAATAATGGAATTGGTTCCTTTCACTCCTCTTTGGGAGTGGACAACCACGGTTTTTACACCATGGTGGCAGTCCACCCCAAATAAGGAAAGTGGATGGAGGCAACCATTATCAAAATGTTAATAGTTGATTATTGATTTAATTAAATAAAAAAATTTGGAAATTATTTTCAACTTATTTTTTATGATTTTTTAACTTAGAAGAAACACAAGTTAATCTCAATCATTATTTTCTAAGAGCAGATGGCTTGTGATCTATAGATTTTCAATTTGTTATAAATATGCTAACCTTAGCCTTTGAAGAAGACAACACATGAATGAAATTGTTGCATATTAAAAACTCTCTCTCTCTCTCTTTCTCTCTTTGATTCACCACACATCACCACCATCTCCCCACAATCCTAGGCCATCCCCTTGCCCTAGGTTGTTGGAGATCGGGATTATCATTGTGTCGTCGTTGTGCTAGCGGACCAATTGCTCGAGGAACTTGATATTATTTCGTGTCTCATGCTCGTGAAGAAGACAAAAAATTTCCTGAGATGAATCAAGAGGTTCCACACTCAGATTAGCACTCAGGATTGTAGGAAGCACTCATCTCATCAACTCGCCTGCAAGTGCACTCTCGTCGGATTGGACTTGAGTCAAGAGGCCTCTTCGCTTAGATACTTTGGGATCACAATCACTCTTCAAGAGGTAATCCTAAACTCGTGTTATATTGATGAAATGTCATGGGAAAGATTCTCGAGCCATGTGGTTTTATCTATATTTTTTCCGTTGTCATATCAACTAGTATGACTAGTTCACCTATATCGTATTCTATCCGATCTCCATGTTTCTATGATGCACGAGGTCATGAACCTTGCCCTTTAAAGTTGTATCAGATACTTTGTTAGAGGTCTTTATATGATCCAAATCCTTTGAAAAACGGCTTTGGATATCGGGATGAGCGTGAACTTGTTGTTTTCATATTGTTGAAATTTCGAATCATTTTTAGCATATATGATATGTCTCCTGTTTTGCCCTATTGTAAATGAATTTTTGATATACTTAAGAATGTTTATATGGTCTAACATGTCTCCAAAAGTTTTCCAAAAGTTTATGAGGATCATGCATTGTTTTGAATTCGAAAAGTTTTCGTAGTGTGTTATTTTTTGCATGAATCTTGAATCTATAACTTAATAATTTTTAGTTAATGTTTTTCTATTATGAAACCTGATAATAACCCATTAGTTAGGTTAAAATCAAACCAACACATCATTCGAATTTATTTCGCATGATTCCGAGTATATATGCTCTAGATATATGATATTTAGCACATATGAGTCGGAAGATGATTAGATCATCAAATCGGGCATCTTCAATTGTTTTAATTCTTTCAAATATATTCAAAAAGTTTCGAAATTTTCTCTAATTAATTATTATATCATTTATTTAGATAAATACATGACAAACTTTAACATTGAATGATTGCTTTAAAACATGAAAAACGAGGGCTTTTGAACATGCTCGCTATCGCTCACTGCGTGAAGAACTCTAAGAATACAAGAATCCATGAATATTGGATCTTCCTTCACCACATCATCGATGACACATAGAAAACCACTATGCTACCACTCGGACCAAGTTTGGACAAAGTCGATAGGCAATCTTTTGGCCATCCCAAGATCTAGGCCTTGTACTCTAGATTCATTTCCGTAAATGAATCACGTTTATTTTTGGAACTCCATATTTAGTCAATCAAAACTTAAACATTTATTGGCCTTTGCTCTAACTGAAGCCATTGCATTATTTGCCTCGACGATGGCATTTTTAATCTCATTCGTCTTCTAATTTGAGGAACTCCGTATAGTCATCAACTAGACTATGGGGCCCTACGAGATTCTCTTCTCAATTGAAGAAATTTTGACCTAAGGGAGGATTTGTTCCATTTCTAAATAGGGGAAAGGGAGTGATGAGGTGGGCCCCTTAAAACAAATGAGTCCCATTGCCCGTCGTTGACTTTGACATTCCCTGTTATTGATGCTTTCACGGCTGGGTGATTAATTATAGTTGCAGTAGTGATTTGAATGACCAGGTACATCATCACATTCCACAATCTCATCATCTCTGTTGGATAATTAATTGTAGTTACAATAATTATTTGAACTCAATTGTCCATCCTGCATTGGTTTTTGCAAAGTCTAGATCCGGGAAGTAGTAGTCTGAGATTGTAACAGTAAGAGCTGTGAAATCAACCTCTGTTCAAATGGGTTTGTTTCCGAAAGATCATCGCACTAGGTAAGTAGCCACTGAGTCATGGCAAAAAATGTTGACTAGGCTATGATGTTGTGGAAGAAGTGCATTTGAGGACAAGGAAAAGATCACTTTTACATGTCTACTCGACACATGCATTCCAACACATGCCATTTGGGATTTGCAATGCCCAAGGCATGTTTCAGTAGTGCATGCTTATTGTATTTTCTGAGATGGTGAGGGATTTTTCGGAGGTCTTCATGGATGATTTCTCCGTCCATGGTCATTTGATTCATATTTAACGCACTTGGATCAAGTTCTTCAAAGGTGTAGTAGGAAGGTGAATCTAGTACTCTCCTAAGAGAAAAGTCATTTTATGGTTAAGAAGGGTATTGTGTTGAGGCACACCATCTGTAAAAAGGGAATGGAGGTTGTCCCTGCCAAGGTGTATGTGATCAAGAAACTTGATCCACCAACCAACACGAAGTCAGTGAGGTCATTCTTAGGGCATTTATTCAAGATTTTTCAAAGATTGCATGCCTACTAACTGATATCTTATGAAAAGACCCCGAGTTCATTGTAGATTACAAGTGTCTTGAGGCCTTAGAGCTCTTGAAAAAGAAAATATGTGATTCGTCAATTTTACAGGATCCTAATTAGTATCTTCCCTTTGATATAATGACTGACACATCTGATTTTGCTATAAGAGTTGTATTAGGTCAGCGGCGAGAAGGGATGCCATTTGCAATTTACTATACGAGTAAAGTTTTAGATCAAGCACAGAAAAATTATACGTAACTGAAAGGAAATGCTCGCAGTAGTTTGGGTCGTTGAGATGTTTAGGTCATATATTTTGGTCTCCAAGGTGACAATCTTTACGAATCGTACAATCATAATATATTTAATGGTAAAGAAGAATGTGAAGGTGTATCTTCTAAGGTGGATCGCGTTACTCTAGGAGTTTTATTTGGTGATTAAGGATAAACCTAGAGTTAAGAACGTTGTTGTTGTTCACTGATCCTATTTAGAGTTAAAGGATCCCCGTGACACAGAACTGATCAAAGAAAATTTTCCACACGAGTCAATTTGTGTTATCAATTCACTTTTATGGTATGCCAACAAGGTAAACTATCTTGCCACCAAGTAGCCTCCCCATGGTTGAACTAGGAGTAGCATTGACTGGATGAAGTCGGATTCGAGGAAATACCACTAGGAGGATCCGTTCCTTTTCTTTGAAGGATTGAATTGTGTCTGGAGAAGGTGTATTCCTTTGGAGGAATACCAAAGTGTCCTTACATACTTTCATTCATTAGAAGCTGGAAGACACCATTTGGGAAAAAGAACCGCTCACAAGGTACTTCAATATGGATTTTACTGGCCGATCTTATTTAGAGATGCTATTGATTTTGTACGGTTGTGCCCGATTTATCAAAGAATGGGAGGAATTGTTGTCCATAGAGATGAGATGCCCATGCATGCATTGATTTTTTGTGATGATTTTGACGCATGGGCATAGATTTTATGGTGCTAATTCCCAATAGCCATGGATTTAAGTACATCTTGTTGGAGATTGATCATTTGTCAATATGGATGTAGGTTATCCCAACTCAAGCCGCAGAAAACAAGACTGTCTGTAAGTTTACAATGGATCATATCAATTCTAGGTTCGGGATCCCTAAGGTTTTGATCTCAGATGGGGGTAGCCATTTTGTGAATTGAGAGATGAAATATTTAACTACATACTATAAGTTTGAACGCAGAGTGACTAGTACTTACCACCCACAATTAAACGGCATGGCAGAGGTTTCAAATAGAGAGGTAAAGAGTATTTTACAGAAGATAGTTTTTCCTGATAGGATGAATTGGTCCTAGCTATTGGACCAAGTTCCATGGCCCTACATGATGACCTACAAGACTCCTCTAAGTACTTCACGTTTTAGGATGATTTATGGCAAGCCATGCCATTTGGTTGTTAAATTAATTCACAAGTCTAAGTGGGAAATTAAGCAAATTAATTGGAGTTGTCACCTAGGGAAGTTATGCCGTGACTTGAACCTCAATGAGCTTGTGGAGATCCGAAACAGAGTGTATGATAACAGTTTGATCTATAAGTACGAAGTTAAGACATGGCATAATCAACATATTAAATTCAAAAACTTTGTCCCGAGACAAAAGGTATGGTTTTTCAATGCTAAGTTAAAGATTTTTCATGGGAAATTAAAGTCAAAGTGGACGGGTCCCTATATAGTGAAGCAAGTGTACATTAATGGCAGTGTAGAGATAGTTGATCTGATGGCTCACGCTCTTTCTTGATTAATGAACAACCATTGAAGCATTTTGTTGAATCTAAAGAATGGTCAGTCCAAGTTGGGGTGATTTACTTAATGCCGAGTGAATACCTAACATGCACTTTAGATACTTAGCATGAAGCAGTAGCTTGAAGATTCAGATCAAACATATTCAACAGCTAGCAGATTCACATTCTTTCTCACTTCTTTTTACTAACACGGTTTATTCTTTTAGGGTTTAGTTTCTCCCTTCTTTAGATTCTTACTCTTTACTTAAGATATTTAGAGCACGTGTATAGGGGGTATCTGATGAATCTCGTATTCATCATGCTAAAAACTCCTTATTAAAATCCCTGCTTAAACAAGCCAATAAAATTATCCTCTAATTCTCTATTTTTATCATGTACTATATTGTCTATATTTAACCTTAATTATTGTGTATTAAATTGCCCTTATTTTTTTGTAATTATTTTATCACTCAAAACCCCCTAAAAATTAGGAAGATAAGTTGTCTATAAATCACTGACCCTTAAAAAGACTAAAAAATACAAAAACAACTCAAAACCACAAAATCGGTGTTTTTATCCCCTTAAAAATACCCCCAAAAATAGTTTTTGTACAGATGATCTCTTTTGGCTTTTTGACCAACATGAAAGTTGTAGATCTCGTCGAGACGAACAACTTTCATGTTTTGACTTATTCCAAATTCGGCCTCTAACTATTTCTTTTACATTTTTCTTTGTTTTTATTTCTGAATTATTCTGATTGGGCCACGTGGCGCCCTCTGGGCCGCCCACGTGGCCCGCTCCGCGTCACGCCACCTGGCGCGCTTCCTAGGCCGTTGGATTAACTCTCTGATTGCCTCCATCCCAGCCGTCCACCCCGCTTCATTTCTCAGCCCTTGGATCTGATCTTCAAATCAGATCTCAACCGCACACTGGCGCCTAAACCACAGCCCTCCGATCTTCTTTCCATCTACGCCTACCCTCCTGCCACATCACCACTTCTCCAAAGCCACCCGATCAATCCATCATCTAACGCTCCTCAACACGCCACGTCCCCCTTTAATCCCTCACCGTTAGATCGCCCCCATCGTTCGATCTTAGCCATTCACATCCGCTCCGTTGTCAGCCGTTCGATCAGATCCAAAGGATCTGATCACAGCCCTTGCCGCTCTTCCATCCCAGCCGTTGGATCATGGAATCCAACGGTCAGGAGGTCGTCTCCTACCTCCGAAGCCCCCGTTCCCAGGCGTTAAGAGTCTCTCGCGCGCACTGCCCCCTTCCATTTTTGGAAGGCTCCTTGGACCTCCCCCCCTCGATGTAACGCCACCATTACCTTCCCCGTTCTTCCGCCATCCTCGCGCGTCAACCACCATGCACAGCCATTATCCCCCTCACCATTAACGCCCATTCAAAAACGTCCCTCCACCACTGAAACCGCCGTTCTCCTCCGACTATTTAACTCCCTCCTCCGCCACCGCTACGCCTCGTCCACCATTTTGGGCCTTCACCTAGCTTCCTCCGCCCCTCCGGTGACAGCGGAGGGGCGGAATTGAGAGGCGACGATGGTGATTGGCCTGGTGTTGACCCACGGCGGTGCTCCGCCGTGTCCAGGTGCCTAAGCCACCCCTGAGCTCCGTGCCCTGGCCGAGCACGCAGGGCGAAGACCCCGAGCTCCACCAGAGCTCGATCCCAGGCCGCTACCTCCGCTAACTTCTCGCTCCGGCGGGGGGACTTTGTCTTCTCCGTTTCCTCTATTTATTACACCACCCTCCACCATGTCCACCTACGTTTAATCGCACCATCAGCTTCACCAACATCCCAGCACCCTCGCGCACCCATCTCCTTCCTCCAGAACCCCCTCGCGCCTCGACTCCGCTCCTCCGTCCCCACGGCGGAGGACTCGCCTGAGCCATCATCTTCTCCACCTCCGCCGGCTCCCATTTTGCCTCCCGCACGTCACAAAACACAAGTACACGCTTCGGCTATAACTAACCAATGCATATATCTTCAATCGCCGGACTTCCTGTCGGAGCACCTTCAAGATCCTCTCCTCCGACGACCGTGCCTCGCCAAGCAGCTCCAGATAGCATCGGAGCGCCGCCTCATCTCCAGGACCCTCGCCTTGCCTCCAGTGAGCTTCATCGACCATCATTCGACCTTGCGAGGCGAGGCGGAGCTACCAGTAGCCCACCGGATCCCTGCCTCCTCCGGTAGGCCACGACGGAGGAAGACGAAGCAGATACCGTCCGATCGATTCGATCGGGCGGCCTAGATAATGCCACGTGGCGACTCAAGACTCCATCCGAGCCTCCAAACCGAATCTATAGGCTCGGGTGGACCGAGCCTCGAGCCGTACCACCAGACAGTGCCACGTGGACCGAAGCTGAGGGCTCATCCGAGCCTAGCCCCCTCACGTGCAGCGCACGTGAGGTGATGTGTAAATTGCCTCGAAAGACCCAAAAGTTTAGGGAATTACAATTTGGTCCCCAGGCACGTGCCTCACGTGCGTGCCTGGGTATTTTACAGGGAAGCCCTCCAAAGTTTGAAGATTTGCAGAAAGGTCCCCGCACATATGGAAAATTACACAGGACCCTGGCCGGTTTTTGGGCCCATGAAAATCGGGGACGCCTGATCATCATGGAGGCGCGAAGTCGGGAGCTTCAGCTGAAGAGGCCGCAAAAGAAGCCGTGAAGATTTCTAAGACTTTCATCAGTCAAATTTTGCATTGCATGTTGTAAAAAAAATGTGCATCTGCATATTTATTTTCAGTATTGCATTTTGTAAAAAAAAAAAATTCCCCCCCCCACACACACTCACACCTACACTGCACATACTCACCCCCACCCGCCCCCTGTATATTTCTCTCTCTCTCTCTCTCTCTCTCTCTCTCTGTGTGTGTGTGTGTGTATATCTATTCTACACAAACCCCCTCCCCCTCCCCCTTGTATCATAGAACCCCCCCTAACGCATACCTTACTTAGGCTATTTGTAGCCTAAGTATAGGGGGGACCTGCCTGCTCTTCCTTCCCTCATCCCGTCTTCTTGTACTTAGGGCAATCTTGGCCTAAGTATAGGGGAACTCTCCTCCTCAGTTCCGCTATACCTCCCTGTACTTGAACCAAGCCTTGGCTTCATGGAACTTGTGCTATGAGGACATAGCAAATTTTAAGTATAGGGGGTATACCGTATATTATTGTATATTACTTTAGCCTTAGCTCGTGTTTTAAAAACTTTTTAAATTTTATTTTTTTTTTCGGGCTGGGTTTTGGTAAACTAGTGAACTGAGTAAAAACCTGTAAAAATTAAAATTTGAGGGTTTAATTTTTGTGAATATTTCTGTATTAAAAAAAAATTCTTGGAGGTTGACTCTGACTACTAGGTTTAGTAGGCATTTTCAGTGAGGGAACCTCGGTCTCCCTTAGCAGAGTGGGTGGTTTAGAGGACATCGCATACGGCCCCGTCCTCAAGTAACACGGGCCTCGGCCCGTACTTACACCCATACTGGCTGAAAGTGAATACTTTTATTTGAGCCTGGGCCAGTCATTGTCTCTCCGAGGAATTAAAAAAAATTATTAAAACCCATAAAAATTTGCAAAAGATAAAAATCACACAAAAATTCACTAACCCGTGGAGTTGGTGTATTCCTGACACAATCACACTCACGCAAGGCTTGAGGATTTTTGAGGACACTGGATCTCTGGGATCTTGAGAGTCTGAGTTAACATGCCTTAGTCATTGGGGTTTCCTGACTTAAATATCCACACTCCTCTGGTTTGAAAGATTTGAGTGCTATATTGCACTCTTAATCTCTACCTTCAAGAAAAGATGATCAGCACAGTCACTTCCACAACTGCATGATTGATGAGCTGAGATGAGATATCACTTGAGGAACTAGGACCATGGATTTAAGTTTAGACCTGATCTGATGATATTCGAGGATGGGATAAAGTTAATGAAGGCTTCAGAAAACCTGAGTGTCAGCAAAAACCCTAGCCAGTATGTGAACAAGATTCATATGCTATCTCTTGATATTTGCCTAAAAGTGCCAGGGTGTGATGAAACTTAAAAGAACTTGTTGATCAGTGTGCGCCAATCTCTTGGTAAAAGCAGTGGAGCTAGCCAACAAAAGAAATGAAATGTCAAAGAAAATCTCTAAATCCAAAGTCAAAAATTCCAAATGAGCTTCCACCAAAGGCAAGCGCTCCCAAACATTTTCAAGTGTCCACTTGGACCAAGCGCTAATTAGGACTAAGGAGTCGGGCTGACACCACAAAAAGGGCCCTGCATCGTAAGCGATACAAGTCTGGGTGTCGAAGGTATCTTAGATACTCAGAAAAGACACACCCCGGTGTATTCCCAGAAAAACAAGTGCAGACGACTCCAAATTCTCTTGACGGACACATTGATCAACAAAATAAAATATATTTGTGTTGAGTAAAAGGCACTCGAGAGGCCCCTTGTTCCAATGTGAGGGTGAGAAAAATATACACAATCCCATGTACCTCCATCAACTGGCCGTCCATCTACATTTTAAAGTCTGACAAACTAAAGAGATGGTTGACTGAAGCAAGAGTAGACTTCTTCCCTAGTATTGAGGATTAGGTCTAGAGGAGAGTCTTTGGGACTGGAACCTTGGGTGATACATCGACTCGGCTCTCATGAAATGCAGTACACTAAATGTCATATCCTTATGTTATATGTACAAAAAGAGAGTCTGATAATCAGAGAAGTTGGATTCCTTCTGACTAAGGCTTGGATAAACCCAGAATTTTAGGATCACTTAGGTCAAGGGTCTTCGAAAAATCAAGCCTTGTATTTTTCACGCGCACTGTCAGGAATTAATCCAACTCCTTCACTCTTTAGATGCTCGAGGACGAGCAAGGTTTAAGTATAGGGGTATGATGAATCTCGTATTCATCATGCTAAAAACTCCTTATTAAAATCCCTGCTTAAACAAGCCAATAAAATTATCCTCTAATTCTCTATTTTTATCATGTACTATATTATCTATATTTAACCTTAATTATTGTGTATTAAATTGCCCTTATTTTTCTGTAATTATTTTATCACTCAAAACCCCCTAAAAATTAGGTAGATAAGTTGTCTATAAATCACTGACCCTTAAAAAGACTAAAAAATACAAAAACAACTCAAAACCACAAAATCGGTGTTTTTATCCCCTTAAAAATACCCCCAAAAATAGTTTTTGTACAGATGACCTCTTTTGGCTTTTTGACCAACATGAAAGTTGTAGATCTCGTCGAGACGAACAACTTTCATGTTTTGACTTTTTCCAAACTCGGCCTCTAACTATTTCTTTTACATTTTTCTTTGTTTTTATTTCTGAATTATTCTGATTGGGCCACGTGGCGCCCTCTGGACCGCCCACGTGGCCCGCTCCGCGTCACGCCACCTGGCGCGCTTCCTAGGCCGTTGGATTAACTCTTTGATTGCCTCCATCCCAGCCATCCACCCCGCTTCATTTCTCAGCCCTTGGATCTGATCTTCAAATCAGATCTCAACCGCACACTGGCGCCTAAACCACAGCCCTCCGATCTTCTTTCCATCTACGCCTACCCTCCTGCCACATCACCACTTCTCCAAAGCCACCCGATCAATCCATCATCTAACGCTCCTCAACACGCCACGTCCCCCTTTAATCCCTCACCGTTAGATCGCCCCCATCGTTCGATCTTAGCCATTCACATCCGCTCCGTTGTCAGCCGTTCGATCAGATCCAAAGGATCTGATCACAGCCCTTGCCGCTCTTCCATCCCAGCTGTTGGATCATGGAATCCAACGGTCAGGAGGTCGTCTCCTACCTCCGAAGCCCCCGTTCCCAGGCGTTACGAGTCTCTCGCGCGCACTGCCCCCTTCCATTTTTGGAAGGCTCCTTGGACCTCCCCCCCCTCGATGTAACGCCACCATTACCTTCCCCGTTCTTCCGCCATCCTCGCGCGTCAACCACCATGCACAGCCATTATCCCCCTCACCATTAACGCCCATTCAAAAACGTCCCTCCACCACTGAAACCGTCGTTCTCCTCCGACTATTTAACTCCCTCCTCCGCCACCGCTACGCCTCGTCCACCATTCTTGGCCTCTACCCTAGCCTCCTCCGCCCCTCCGGTGACAGCGGAGGGGCGGAACGTCGAGGTGACGACAGGTACTCGCCGGTGTTGACCCTCGGTGCTCCGCCGCCACGTAGCGGACGCTCCTAAGCTCCGCCGAGCTCGCTGGCTTGCTGACCAGCTGGGCAACGACCCCGGGGCTCCTCCGAGCCTCCTCCCAAGCAACTCCTCCGCCAAGGGTCCCCTCCCCGATGAGGTTTCACTGCTCTCTCTTTTTCTTGATTTTTCCCCAATTTTCCCACCTTCCATGACCGCCTTCACCCCCATCCGATCATCTCTGCACTTTCGCCACGCCACCTGCAACCTCGCCGACCCCCTTCTTCTTCTCCAGAACCCCCACCCGCTCTGACCACTCTTCTCCTGCTCCGCCGGAGAAGACGACTTGGGCCTTCACTTCTCGCCGCCTTCAAGGCCTCCGTTCACTCACAAACTCACAGTCACATTCGTCGCTTCGGCTATCTAACCTTTGCAGGAGCTTCCATCTTCAATGGCCGAAGTTGATATCGGAGCACCTTCGAGCTCCTCGTCTCCGACGAAGCTTCACCGATAGCCGCCGCTGATCTTCCACGGAGCCTCGTCGTTGCTTGGACACCTTCGCCGGACCTCCAGAAAGCTTCAACAAGCTTCAGAAGGCCTCGCGAGGCGAGGCGGAGCCAAGGGCAGTTCGCCGGAGCCCCGCCTCCTCCGGTGAACTGCGGAGGAGCACGAAGGTACAGGCACCGTCCGATCCTCCTGATCGGACGGTCCTGATGATGACACGTGGAGGACCCGAGCCGCTTCCCCAACCTACAGGCTCAGGTCATCCGAGCCTCAAGATGGACCACAGAAGACGACCACGTGTCCCGAACCTGAGGTGGCGCCCGAGCCTAGGCGCCTCGCGTGCGTAGCACGTGGGGGCCTGGGAAAATTGCAGAGAAGACCCCGCAAGATTATATATTTACATTTTGGTCCTCCAGGCGCGTGCCTCACGTGCGCGCCTGGGGTTATTTACAGGGACGCCCTCGAAGTTTTCCATAATTACAAAAAGGCCCCCGCGCATATGGGAAAATTTCATCCAGGCCCAGACGGTTTTTACTATTTGCAATTAGGTCCCTCCAGGGACCTAAATGCAATATTTATCCTTTATTTTTCTTACATTTTTATTACATTTATGCCCTCGCACTGTTTTTAGCATAACTTGAGCATCGTAGGTCCAAATTGCATGATTTTAGTGTCGTTTTGATCCTTGTTTTGTCCTCTACAATCTAGCATACTTATTTGTCTCATTTGACACTGTTTTAAATTAAGTGAATTTTTATGTCAAAAATGGGACCTGGCTCTACTTGTTTTGCTTGATTTCATGACCGATTTTTAATGATGTGTTCAAAATGGCTCTAACTTCATTCTATATTGTGTTGCTCATATTTTAGGGTATAATTGTAGCATTTGATTCATCATGCATATTTTATTGCACTATTTGCACATGCATCACTTTAACTCGCAGAAAAATATCTAAAAAAAATGCATGCATCATGGCATTACCTTGTAAATAGCTTAGTGCTTCATGATTTGCATATGGACCTGAAATAGAGATTAATTGACATTGAATTTCAAGAATCAAAAATCAAAAGCCATAATTAAGCAGCTGTATCCCTGTGTTCGACCTTGGTAGACTTGCCAAGCATAAATATTCCACAGCATTCAAAGACTGTGGTTTTTGCTGAACAAAATTCGCCTCCTGTGCTACAGCGTAATTTATACCTATTAAAGAGGCGAATTTTACGATCATCAGTATCAATCCTATTTTTGCACATTCTTTCACGTTCTACTTAGTCATCTTCTCGATTCTCCTGTCCTTTTTCTTCTTCTTCATACTTAGCCTATTCTCAGCCTAAGTATAGGGGAGACCGAGCCCCTGTACTCTTAGTTATTCTCTGCCTATTCTCTCGTACCCAATATCTTTTTATTTTATCCATGTACTTAGGCCATTTAAAACCTAAATATAGAGGGGCAATACCGGTTTTCACTTCCTTATACGTATTCTTCCTCTTTATGCATAGTATGAGCTATGTCTTTCATTCCACTTTGTGCAGTGAGGATATAACACAAGCTAAGTATAGAGTGTTTGTGTGTGTATATTGCATACATGCTTATTTCATAGCTCATACTTTCATAGATTTTGTATATTAGTATTATGGGCTATGGGTATCGGGATTTGAAAATGTTTGTAAAAATGTTTTATAAAATGTCTTGAAACTTTTTTATCTATTTGGCATGGTTTGTAAAAATGTTTAAAATTACTTGAAATGAGTACAAATTGTTTTGGCACCATAACTTATTGTTTTTTGTCTATATACTTGCAAATTATTTTAAAAAAAATTAAAAAAACTAACATATAAGTTGGATGTTTCCCTAACACTAACCATTCACACAAGGTTTGTTGAGATTCATAACACTCAGTTTATGATGTCCAAAAATTTCAAAGTTAACCTCTCTTAATCATTAGGGTCTTTGACTTAATAATTCACACTGCCATAATTTGAAAGATATGTGCGCTATATTGCATGCTTAATCTCCACCTTAATGAATGTGACTAGCACCTCACTACATGCGATGAGCTAATGTTTCACTTGGGGAACTGGGATTTGAGATTTGAGTTTGGACATGATTTAATGATGCTTGAGGTTGGGATAAAGTTAATGAAGGCTTCACGAAACATGAGTGTTAGCACCTTAAGCCAATATGAGAACATGGTTATTATACTAATCTTTTGATATAGACCTAAGTGACAGGATGTGTTGAAATTAAATAAAATTGTTCATCAGTTGTGTGCCAATTTGGTAAAAGAAGTGGAGCTAGCCAAAAAGAAAAGAAAATGAAAAATGAAAACAAAAGTTCTTACATTCCAAAGTCAAAATCAAAAGAGCTTCCACTAGTGGCTAGCACTCTCAACATTTTAAGTGTCCACTCAGACCAAACTCTTAGGCTTTTATGAGATGGGCTAGTACCTCAAAAAGGGCTCTGCATCGTATAGTGATACAAGTTCGAGTATAGAAGGTCTAATAGATACTCAAAAGAGACATACCCCAATGCATTCTCAGGAAAACAAATTCAGACAACTCAACCTCTTCTGATGGACACATTGGTCAGCAGCCAAAAATACATGTGTTGAGTTAAATAAGACACCTGAGAGAACCCTTGTTTCAACGAAAGGGAGAGAAGAAAAACAGAATCCTATGTCCTCCATCAACTGGTCTTCCATCTACCCATTTAAAGTCTGACAACTAAAGAGATGGTGGAATGAAGCAATAATATATTTATTCCCTAATGTTGAGGATTGGGTTAGTAGGAGAGTCTCTAGAACTGGTACCTTAGGTGACGTTTCAACTCGACTCTTGTAAATGCAGCCAACACTTAATGTCTTACTATTTATGTATAAAAAAAGAGTCTGATGATTAGGAAAATTGAATTCCTTCTAACTAAAATCAGGTTCAACTTAGAATATTAGGACCCCTAATGCCGAGAGTTTCATATTAATCAAGTCTTATTTTTACACATGCACTGTCAGGAAATTAATTAACTAATTCATTCTTTTTTGCTTGAGGGCGAGCAAAGATTAAGTATATGGGTGATAAATCTCAGATTTATCATCATTATTTGTGTCTCTTATCCTCCTAGCTTAAGTATTTCACTAACATTAATTAATAACGAAATTAATTTAATGATTAACATTCTATAATTAATTAACCATAATTATTGCATGTAAGTAAATACATTATTGTGTCCATTATTTTATGTCTTTCTTTATTATTAAAAATCACATAAAAATTAGTTTAATATTATATATATTTAACATAAATACACAAAAAAGAAAAGAAAATAAAAGAAGTGTTTTTAATACCTAAAAAATACATAAAAAATATTAGTATGTATACATGATGTAATGTTACTTTGAGTTCTACATGAAAGTTGTGGACTTAATGATATCTACAACTTTCATGTTGAACACTTTTTACAGTTCTTTCTCTAACTAATCCTTTACATTGATTTATTCTAATTTGGCTGCATGGCCCAACCACAACCCTTCACCTGGTTGGTCCTATTATTTAATCAACCTTTGATTCTGACCGTCTAATTATCTTGATCAGATAGATTAGGACCAATCTTATGTGCTTTAATTACAGTTGATTAATCTTGATTAAATGGACCAAGACTATCAGTAAGTGCCTAGTATAGGGACGTTGGATCACTTGATCCAACGATCCTTGCATCGTCTCCTTCATTGCACATCTTCACCCTTCTCCCTCACCAGATGCGAAACCGTCTCCATTCCCCATTTTCTCTGGCCACATTATATGTCCCAGCTACCTTATCTCATCATTAATCTCTAGCCCTACTACCCTCTTCCTCGCCTAACCTACATGTCTGTTTCTTTCCTCACGTGATCCAACTTTTGAGCGGCTGAATGACCCTCGACAACCACCAGAACCACCTAACTTCCACCACCTTAAAACCCCTCTTTGGCCAACCATCCCCAATATCCACCATTCCTGAGAGTTTCCCCTAGTGAAACTAGTCCTCAGTGACAATGAGAGAGACTTGTTGTGAGTGACGACGAAGAGGAGATGGAAGGTGAGATCCTTGGAAAGTTTAGCCAAGTTGCAGACCAGCAGAGGAGTTGCTCGAGCTTCCTCAACTTGCTATTGAGGTTAAGAGAAGATCTAGATTTCTTCTAAAACTCCTTAGGCTTGTGATTCATAATCTTCTTCATCTTCATTATTTCCCCTCTATTTCTTGGTAATGTTCAATCTCTGTTCTTTTGAGTTTTCATGATTTAATTTACTTCATACCTCTCTTTGTTTCACGCATCCGAACACATGTTCACCTTCATAATCCATCACTAACTCATGTGTATCACTCTAGTCCCGCTCTCCGTTTATCCATCTTTATGAGCACTTTGACCCATTCTTCTTCTTGCACAGGGAAAGAACCCAATTAGGGCATTGTTCCCTCACTTCGATCGAGTCCCCATTCCATATACAGCATCTCCAATAGATTCCTCGAGGTCTGGTTTGTCTTGTATAAAAAACAGTTGCAGGTGTGCGAAGAAGGTTGAATAATTGAAAATTTCTTGAACCTCCTATCAGCTCTTTTCTCTCTGATGAGGCACCACTGAAATCAGATTCGAGATCGCTCAACACACTTTTGGCTTCAACAACTTCTTTGCGGTGACATTGCGAAGGTTTCCCGACATTCAGTATGCTCCACCATTCAAGGCGGAGTGCACGAGACTTCATCCAATCCCAAGCCTCCTCCGTCTCATATGGAGGAGCATTGTTGAACAAGGAGGAGGAGAAACCATAGGATTATCCCAATCCAATGATCTTGAGAGCTACTCGAAGCACCTATTCACCCCTATGCATTGGAGCATCCGAACTTGAGTCGAGGCACCAGCGGTGACCATGTGGCTTGAACCAGAGGTGCGGCCCGAACCTCTAGAGTGGTGATAATTGCAAAAGCATCTGCCAGGCTTTTTACAATTACACTTCAATCCATATAGCACGTGCCCCTTACACATGTTCTTGGGTATTTTGCAAAAATAACCTACGGGATATTCCAAATTACAGATAAGTCCTTGCCTTTGGTGAATTTGCAAGATATCCCAGTAGGTTTTTATATTTTCATTTTATTCCATGCTAGGCACCTTTTCATTGTAAACATAATTTTTTTAATTAAGTTTTATTTCACTTATGTTGTTGTATTGATTGTGGAATATCTTAAACCATAAGTCCAAATTTTATGAAATGTGTCTCATTCTAAATATGATTTAATTTTCTTTGATGTGGTGATTTTAATTTCTTGACTTGATCAATTATTCACGCATTAAATTTCATGGAATAAAAACCATCCTTCTAGCCCTTCTATTATGCCTAAAAATTGATTTGTCTATCATTTACTGCTTCACTCATCACCTTGATTCATATTGAATTTCTTTACTATGATTAGGAAGTTTAGTTAATTTATTGAATAATTATTTACTGATTAGATAGTTATTTGAGGTGTGATTGGGATATAAATCATATAGGTGTTTAAAAAGAGACTCATTGATGTAACTCATCATTTGGAGCCTATAATTGGACCTTTAATTGGTTTAATTGATTCTTTATTGTTCAAGTTAATTGTTCATTAAATCTGGAGCATCTTGTACTGCTTGCATTTGTGAGCGTGTATGTACATCCTATAATTTTGTGTGTAATAACACCATTCCTTCACTTAATATATTTGCATAAAAAATCAAATAAAAATAAGCATTGCATTTGTCTGCATAACTTGACCTAAATCCACTAATCTTTCACTTAAGTAGAAATATATTACTTTGATAAAAATCGATTAAATACGCATGTCCTTGTGTTCTATCCTAGACATATCTAGGATAAATTAGATCGAGTCTTCTTCACAGAGATATTATGACTCTGTTCTGATTGATTGTTAATTGGTCGTATTACAAAGAGTGCTTATTAAGATAGCCAATTAGAACGTAATCAGATCCTCACGTGTCTCTCCTTGAGTCCTAACTTTAGTAGGTGATTGACGAGTCCAAATATACCCTTTTTATTTATACGAATTATTAAGCATTTGAAATATAAATGTGTCGTTGTAATTACCTTGGGTATTCGGAATCAGTCAAGAGATAACCACAATTAATTATTCAATTTTTAATCAATCGTTGTTTTATGTTTATTTTACTTGGGGCAAGTCCTAAAGTCAAACTCAAGGAAGCAAAGGAACTGCCTAGAATTATGTCTATCAAAGTCCGTGCACAGTTTTCGAGGTGGTATTTTTTTGTATTTTTAATGTAGATTTTTTACTTAAAGATGTAATTAATTCAAATAATAAACATGATGTGTGAGTTTTGACAAAAAGAATATTTTTTTTTGAAATAATGCTATGTTGTGTGATGAAATGAGTAAATGCATTTTTTTGTTGTTTTTAGATTATGCAATAATATGATGACTATGCAAAGTGAGGATAATTATGGAGCAAGCAGCAGCTAAGCAAGTCATGTAAACCTCCCTCTCAATTTACTTATATGTAAATAAATCTCAGATTATTTTCTCAAAATAAATCCCAACAGATCAAGGACTAATTATTGGGCAAGGAAATTAATGAATTTAAAAACAAGTGCTCAAAATTGAACAAAATATAACTTTAATTAATTATTGTCAAATAATGTCTTAGAAGTAGAATTTCAATATTCAATATGATAGAGAATAATTCAAGGTTCAAAATGACACCAAGAATGCCAAAATCCTATCAATAATGCTCAAGTTATGACAGATTAAAGTTCATGGACTTAAACGTAAATAAAATAAATAGAAAGCTCACAATTCTACCCTTTGCGAGGACTTTTTGGCAATTTGATGAAGGCTGTAAGATCTTTCTGTAAATTACCCAGGCGGGGGCATATATGTCATAATCAAATCTCTGTATATCAGTTCTGCAATTTGTCCCACGGTCACGTGCTTCATGCATGACCGAGACCTTTTTGAAATTTGATCGATGATTGAGAACTGGGCGGATTTGGATGGTTCATATCTTGCGAGTTCTTGATCTAGCGGCTCCTGTATCTTGATCCCGGGTTGATTGATTCTGCAGGTGGGATGATGGAGAGAAGGCGTAGCAGGGGGTTCTGGCATCGAAGCACGATCGACGGTGGCCGATACACGGCCGGCGGGCGTCGGGGCAGACTGAGGGGGTGCTCCTCCTTTGGTCGGTGAAGCATAATAATGAGAGGTGACCGGTGGTGAATCTGATGGCAACTTGGATCTACTGGGGGTGTTGTCGCAGTTGAGCGTAGGTAGACGGACGACGGAGTAGTTCCTGGCATCTGGATGCAGTCAACGGTGGCGCGAAGACAAGTCTGATGAGGTGCTCTGATGGAGGTGGCTCAACAGCGTGGATCTGGAGATGAACGTAGTTGAGCGGAGGTGGATAGATCATCGAAGGTGGAGGATGGGAATTGGATATAATGGAAGGGAATTGGTCTCAAAGGCCGAGGTGGAGCAGAGGCAAATGCGCAGTGGAGCGTTTGCTGAAACGGCTAAAGAAGCTGAATCTCGCCGCAGATGGTGTCGTCAGAGCTGTCACCTCTACGTGTCGGTGCTCTATCAGCAGATGTTTTGGCAAGGAGATGCGATGGTGTTTAAATAGAGGGCGGGTGACGATCGGAGATGGGAGGAGATCGACAAATTTAACTGATGGGGATCTGATTAGGGCGAGTGGGTGGAAGAGGAAAGTGGAGGGAGAGATTGATTCTAATGAGGGGTGATCAGAGGGGGAGTCGCGAGATTGAGGGAGGAGTGGCATCAACCGAATAGGGAGGTGTCAGGGATCCTAGAGGTGAGCGGTACCGAGGTTCGTAGGAGGAAGGGGGAAAGTTCGGAGGAAGGTGACGTATAGGTGCCATCCGATCAGCCAAGATTGGACGACCCTGAATGTGCCACGTGGCTTCTACTTATATATTTTTTATATATCTTTTTAAAATATTTTTTTAAATTTTTTAATAAAATAAATAAATAAATAACTCCAAAAATGGGTGACATGCCGCGGCTCCAGGAGCTGTCACATGGCACCTACAGAAAATTCGAAAATAAGTTATAAAATTAAATCAAAAATAAATAGAAAATGACCTCGGATCCAAAAAGTTTCTTCATGAAAGTTTATCGTCCGATGAGATATACAACTTTCATGAAGGGATCAAAACCAAAATCGATCATTTGCATAAAATGATATTTTTGGGGTATCCCATGTACTTAGAATACCTTGATTTTTGGGTTTTCTATTTTTTATTAATTTTAGACCAGATAAAAATCTGAAAAAATATGATAAAATTAAAGATAAATATTTACACTTAATCTATTTTTTTGTATTTTTATTAATTAAGAAAAAGAAGAAATAAAATAAAATACAAAAACGACAACTTTTGTACAAACTGTTAGTGAAGACTCGGACTCAGTTAATTTCTTTGATTTCAAGCTCATTTAGGATTTGAATTTTGTTCATTTTAATAAAACTTTTATCAAATAAAATAAATAAAAAATAAATAAAATAAATTGAGTTAATTATATACATAAAATATTAGGTAAAAATGAGGTAAAATACAAAATGTACAAAAGAGGCCCAAAAACCCAACTTCCATGTATGAGCTTCGATTCACTTGAACTTGATCTTGTTTTGAAGTTAATTGAATGTGTATTAGTTCAAAAGTGAGTAGGATCAAATCCGATATTAGATGAGGAAGATACCGAGATTTTTGTCCGAGAATCCTGCAATTAGGGTTTGGGTTTTTGGTCCACTTATTTCAGTTAGTGATTTTTTGTATTTTTTATTTGTTCTTGTTTGTAATATATACACAATGGAGTTGATTCCAGATCATTTGGAGTTAGCATGAATTAGTTAAAAATAAGGGAAGTTAGGCTATTCTACAGGTCAATTGGGCTGAGATTTTTGGCTCCTTATTTTATGTAATTATGAGTGATAAAATGCAATTCTTATTATTATTGAATGCATGATTGTTAATTATGTAGAATAATGGATAAAATACAGATGAATTTTAGGGATTTGAGCTTAATTAGTCATTTTTAGAGTGATGAATCTGGGATTCATCATCCCCCTATACTTAAACCATGCCCGTCCCTAAGCATCTAAAGAAATGCAATGTGAAATGAGATTGGGTTCCATACCAAGACCATGAGCAGAAGAAATGAAACTAGACATGACCTTTGGATTATTACTTTGGTAGAACTTCTGTGAGACTTAGGGTTTTAAAATTAACAACTTCCAAGTTCTACATCATTATCACAGTTTCGGCTTAGAAGTCATCATCTTTGATCAATCCTCCTCCCAAAGCATACCCCATGAACATTGAAAAATCGACTCATGTGTGTGAAAGGTTTTAGCTCTTCGCATCCAGAATGTCAGACTACCATGCAAACCTCCTCTCCTGTAACTCGTCCTTGGGGAGTTAGGTATTTCCTTCTAAGATCTGTCGCACTGTGTTCGCAATCGAAGAAGGGGAGAAATTAGAAGAAGGAGAAAATAACTGGAGGGTGACCAGTGTAGTCACCTCTCCTTGTGAAGCCATCCAGTGATGAACCCCTGATTCTCACTCTTTTTTCTTTTATTTTAGCTATTTATCTCGGCAAAACAACATGTAAATACATGTAAATACAATAACATAACATTCAACATGCATTTGTTAATAGTGCATAATTAGCATGTTTTTTTGTAAAAATAAAAGAATAAAGGAAAATAAAAAGGAAGGAGGTATTTAGAATAAATACATAGTGACCTGAACCCCAAGAGAAGGTCAAGCCTTGACCTGATCTTCAAATAAAATAGGTATAAAGAGATAGGGTTTACTTTGTGTTGTACATACTATCTTTGTGTATAAATAATTTTTTTGATAAAATAAAACTAAATTATTATTTTACCTCCTTGTATAAATTTCTAAAATTAAAATAAAAACAAAATAAAGCATAAAATTAAATAAAAGTAAAAATAAAATCCCCATTTTCTTTGTATAAAACATATGTACATGCATCATCTCCACTATTTATTCTATACCTGTAAATAATTTATAAAAATAAAATAAAAATTATTTTGTATCCCTAAAAATATGTTGAAAATAAATAGAATATCAAATTGGGGTATTTATGTAAAAATAACCAAATAAAAATAATTGTACATAATACATAGGCATATTATACTTGTATATAATACTATATATTGTATATACACTAATTGTTTTTCATAAAAATAATTAAAAATCATAGAAAAATCTTTGAAAAATAATGAACATTTTCCATTTTATTCATTTTTTAATTTAAATTCATTTATTATTTTTAACTCATTTATCTTTATCTTTATCTTTCTTCTTTGTTTTGTCCTTTAGCGATTTGTGTCTTATCCCAACTCGCCTCTGATTGGGCCAACGGGGATTTATTGACTCCAGTCAACTTGTCCCTGCCAGCCCCTTTTTTGCCATATCGAGTTTCACCCGGATTTCTCCCATTTCTCCAGACCTGATCCGATCTCCTTCTCACCCAAACTTTCACTTCGAATCAAGAGCGTGGATCCCTAATCCATGCCTGACCCCATATCCTGGGATCTGCACCTTCAGTTTGCATGCCACACCACCTTCTTCTTGGAACTTCACGCCTATATAACATGCACCACCCTCATCCTTTTCCACAACCTTTGGCTGTGCCACCTCCTCCTGCATACATGTCCACCTTTCCCAGAGTGACAACGAGCGAGAGGGAGGGCAAGGGAAGCTTTTTGGAGCATGAAGCCCCTAGGTTTGGTGAGGGAAACCTCAGCTCCGCCACGAGGAGCAGAGCCTCTAGCTGTGCCGGCCATCGAGGCCAAGACCACTGTAGACCTCCGTTTGCATCCCCAGGCGTGTTCCACCATCTTCAGAGACTTGCGAGATGGCCAGCAGCGACGGATGCACAGATGAGTAGCCCCAGGGTTCTACGTATGTTCTGGATCAGGGCACCATCAACAATACACTCCTAGCCTCCTTGGAGATGATGCAAAGGGAGATTAGAGATCAGGGAGCTTTTATGGCGGAGGTACACCGTGAGTTAACACAGATGCGAGCTGACAGGGGAGAGTCACAACGACCAGCCATTGTAGACATTCCAGCACCTGGAGGAGGAGCAGACGGATACCCAGAGGATCAGCCAGAGCCAGTTAGACAACCACGACCGATGAGGCAGTTGCACAACCCTGGTGCAATCCTCACCCATCGTTGAATCCAACTCCCTGAGATTCTGGGTGACTTCAAGCTCGGCCCCAAGACGATCCAATTACTGCCCAAATTCCATGGGATAGCCACCGAGGAGATGCATCTGCATTTGCAAGAATTCGAGATGATCTGCAGCACAGTCCACGACAGATTTGTAGACGAGGACACCTTCAAAATGTAGCATTCCCTTTCTCCCTAGCTGATAGAGCATCCTACTAGCTGAAGCATTTAGGGAGATACGTTACTACTTGGGAGTGGCTCCAGACTGAGTACTTGAATAAGTACTATCCACTCAGCCAGACCAATGCAGCTCGAGCTCTGATCAACAACTTCACAATGATCCCCAACGAGTAGTTTCATGACGCATGGGATCGATTTCATGAGCTCATCGACTAGTGTCCACACCATGACATTTCCAAGCCCAACTTAGTGCAGAGTTTCATTTATGGGCTGACACTGGAGCTACATGAAGTTGTCAATGCCTCATGTGGGGGTTCCTACTTCGTCAAGGATGAGGACCAGGTCTGGGCCATCTAAGAGGTGATGGCCGAAAACTATACAGTGATGTCCCAATCCCATGTCTACACATAGGGGAAGCCCCTTCCACAGGCCTTGTCCTATCAGAGGATAGCATGGGTTGATGCGGGTCCATCTACTTCGTCAGCAGTAGCACAAGCAGAGTCGGCGGTAGCTGACATGGGGATCATTAGTGAGAAGTTGGACCGCATAGAGATTATCGAGAAAAAGTAGTGCCAGGGCATGACGTAGATCGTCTAGTTGGCACAGACTCTTAGTGACCTGAAGACCCAGATCATGTGTCTCCAGGAGGCACTGACGTCTTCTCAGCCCCATCTCAGGTCACGGGATGATCCTTGTAGAAGCAACTCTTCCCAGCACTCTGCCCAGTACCGCTAGGTTCACACATCTAGGCAAAGCCGGTTTAGTCGTTGCAACAACACTACTCTCAGCCACCACCATATCAGGACACTCAGATGGTGGTGTATCATCCTGATCAACCCCTGACAGTTCTTCCTCCTTCCCGTATGAGAAGGAGCCGTTAATGGAAGTTAACGACATTTGGTATGAGCGACAGTAGCTTGGGATCCGCCGTGACCATCCTAGATTCAGGTGGTTTACTGGAGGCCCCTTATCCTAGCAGCAACCTCCAGCTTAGGGCAAATCGAGCAGCCAGTCTCAATAGTAGCAGCCCAAGTACTCCCACTAGCCACAGTATTACCAGCTAGATCCTCATCCCTACCATTAGGGACAGCAGTAGAGGCAGCAGTAGCAGCCTCAGCAGTTCACTCAACCTCCTCCTCACCAGTACCAGAGCCAGCCTCATTTTCAGCGAGGCAACCCGTCCGGTTCTCATGGACCAGCCTATGAGAACCCAGCTCTTGATGATCTAGCCTGCCTTCTCTTAGACCAGCAGGAATCTTTCAAGCGGGAGATGGACAAGTTCAGGTAGGAGATGAGGTATATTATTAAGGGCAAGGCCACCATACCCGCTCACATCGAGCCCAATCCAATTATTCTAAAGAGGAAATTTGATCAGGTATTGTTCACAGAGACAACCACTCCTAGTGATTCATTGAGCAATATTTCTTCCTATATATTTTATGCTGATTTTGTGATACTTGGAGCGGTATGATGCCAGCTGATGGTGCCTTGTCTGAGCGACGACGATACGAGGATCCAAGAGCGCTAGACGAGGAGGACAGCGGTGCTGATACCGCTGATGATGTTGATGACGGTGGTGCTGATACTGAGGCCGTCGTTTCTCAAAATGTAGTAGGTGGTACTGATGCCACCATTCTTACTGATGTTGAGCTAGAGCACTGTACTGATGCCGCGAAGACGGACGTTGTAGGTGGTACTTACACCACCATGTCTACTCTAGTTGTATCCCCCCATTTTTGTATCTCAGGACAATATTAAAAAAACCAAAAAAATAATAAAGAAAAGGTTTCTTCATCTACTTCGAGTCCATATATATTGCATGACTATCCTTATATGGGCTCCATTCCTTTACAACTGCAGCAACCTATTCCTAGCCCTCTATCTGAGGAGGGCCCGTCCATCCCCTCCCCTCAGGCACTCTGATTGACGAAGAGGAATAAAAAAGAAAAATCCAAAAAAGGCAGTTAGAGTTCAGCCAACAGATGATAGACATATTTCAGATTCAGCTGACTCTACAGGAGGCACCTGAGCACATCCCTCTCTTCTAAAAAAATTGAGAGAGAAGACTACCATCCGCGGGAAGAGAAGGAACCATCATTTCGAGATCCATGTGCTTCGTGATTCAGACCCGTTTGCCAACCAAGAGGTCGGATGCAGGAGCTCCGTATGTAAGATGTCACATTAATGAGCAGTGATTCGATCAGACTCTATTAGACAGCGGCTCTTCAATCAACCTACTTCCAGCAGCCTTACTCGACCGATTCGAGTTTGGCCCTCTTTGACAGAGCAGGACAGTCCTTCAGTTTGCTAATAAATCTGTCAAGAGATCTAAGGGGTTGTTGAAGGACTTGTTCGTCACAATTCAAGGCCTGAACTTCCTTGTAGAATTCGTTTCTTGGACATGGAGATCCCTGAGTCTGTGACAGATACCCCCATCATTCTTGGACATCCATTCTTGGCCACATCCAAGGCAGTGTCCAACCATGATAGTGGGAGGGTTCGCGTCGAGGGCGAGAGTATACAAATAGAGACGATTGGCGAGACTGGATCGTGAGATTCAGCTTGCTCAGAGCAGTTCAGTGATACAAAGCAGATGATAGAGGCAGAGCGGGACGTCCACCGGGAGTGTGATTTTGTGATCACAGATGACAAAATAGTTTGGTCTGACCTCATTTCACAAGCTCTTGTCTCATCTTCAGACACTACAGATCTACAACTTCTAGTAGATAAGACTTTGGATAACACATTCCTAGTTGAGGACACATTTGATTTTGACGATCGCGCCATGGAGAGCGAAGCAGATTATGTTTCTTGTGATTGTGATTCAGATCCCTCGAATTCAGACATAGATTGGGTTGATTTTGATGAGTAATTACCCTATCTGATTCCTACAGAGCCTACATCTATAGTAGAGACTAAGCCAACACTGATTACAGACACACCAGTATGGCCATCTTCACCGGATTTTTACGATCTGCAAGAGTTCTGACATTCAGATATGGTCCCCTTCATGCAAACATTCCAGAATCCATATTTACCAGCTCCCATTTGCCCAGAGTTGAAGCCTTTGCCGTAGTCGTTGAAGTATAGATTCTTTGCGGGTGAGCATGAGATGTACCCAGTCATTATCTCAGCGGATTTGACTGGAGAGCAAGAATCTCGTTTGATGGAGGTTCTTGAAAGGAACTGCAAGGCAATAGGATGGAGTGCAGATGATCTCTAGCGGATAAGGCTATACATGTGCTCTCACCATATCTATCTCGAAGAGGACGCTAAGCCATCGCATGAGTTCCAGCGACGGTTGAACCCGAATATTCGAGAAGTGGTCATGAAAGAGATATCCAAATGGTGGAGCACCAATTTTATCTACCCTATCTCCTACTCTAAGTGAGTTAGTCCATTGCATATGGTGCCCAAGAAGACATGCATCACTATAGTTGTGAGTGAGTCTGGAGAGAAGATCGCTACCCGGGTACCCACTTCTTGGAGGGTCTGTGTGGACTACAGATGATTGAATCATGCCATCAAGAAGGATCATTTCCTGCTGCCTTTTATTGATCAGATTATTGAGAGGCTAGTCGGTAAGAGTCACTATTGCTTCCTTGACGAGTACTCCAGCTACAATCAGGTGGCTATAGCACCCGAAGACCACAACAAAACAACATTCACTTGTCCGTTTGGGACTTATGCTTTCAAACGAATGCCCTTTGGTCTATGTAACACCCCAACGACATTCCAAAGGTGCATGTTTTCCATATTCTCAAACATGTTGGGTGATTACTTAGACGTCTTCATGGATGACTTCTCGATCTACGGCAATAGGTTTGATGCTTGTCTTGATTTCCTAGACCGTGTGCTTCAGCGCTGCATCGAGGTCCATCTTGTTCTATCTTGGGAGAAGAGTCACTTCATGGTGACTCAGGCGATAGTGCTTGGTTATATCATCTCCAACAGGGGCATGGAGGTTGATCCGACCAAGGTGGATATCATTATGAAACTCAATCCACCGTCCAACTTGCAGCAGTTGCAATCTTTTCTGAGGCATGACGGTTTCTACCGACATTTTATTCAGGACTTTAGCATGATTGCTCGATCGCTTACTGATTTGTTGATGAAAGACACCAAGTTCGTTGTAGATGATAAGTGTCTTGCGTCTTTCGGGACTCTCAAGAATCTAGTTGTTGAGGCTCCTATCCTTCAGCCACCCGATTGGTCTCTCCCATTTGAGATCATGACGGATGCTTCTGATTTTGCCATAGGGATTGTGCTAGGATAGAGGAGGGACGGATTACCTTTCGCCATTCACTATGCTAGCCATATATTGGATGACGCCTAGCAGAACTAAACAGTCATGGAGAAAGAGATGCTAGCTGTAGTATTTTCCTTGGATAAGTTCAGATCTTATATTCTCGGATCCAGAGTGACTATTTATACTGATCATACCACCATCAGGTACCTCATGGCAAAGAAGGATGCCAAAGCGAGACTGACTAGAAGGATCCTTCTACTCTAGGAGTTTGATATTGAGATTAAATATAAGCATGGAGTTAAGAATGTGGTGGCAGATCATCTCTCCCGATTGGTAATCTGGAGGAACCTGAGCAGACTGAGCCTATTACAGAAACCTTCTTAGATGAGGTGATCCTTGCTATCACCTCACTTCCATGGTATGCCAACATTATGAACTATCTTATCGCTAAGAAAGTTCCACAAGGTTGGTCCAGACAACATCTTGAGACCTTCCTTACGAAGGCCAAGTCGTACCATTGGGAGGATCCCATCCTTTACCACAAAGGAGGGGATAGCATCTGGCATTTGTGCATTCCTCATGAGGAGCATCATTCATCCTCACATACTGCCACAAGCTTAAGGTAGGAGGACATCATTCTGGGAGGAGAACAACAGAAAATGCTCCAATCCGGCCTATGGTGGCCTACCCTCTTCATGGATTCTGATGAATTCGTGAAGAGGTGTACTGACTGTCAGAGGATGGGCACTTATTAATAGCATGATATGATGTTGATGCAGCCATTCACTTCTGTGAGGTTTTCGACGCATGGGGCATCAATTTCATGGGTCCATTCCCTAAGAGTCAGGGATTTGAGTACATTCTGTTGGCTGTTGATTTTGTGAGTCATTGGGCTGAGGCCATTCCCGCCCGAACCGCAGATGCTAAGACTGTTTGCTAATTTTTGAGGAAGAATATCATTTCATGGTTCGGGGTACCTAGAGTGCTGATATCTAATAGGGGGGTCTCATTTTATCAACGACAAGGTAAAGACCCTTGTTAACGAGTTCAGCATGGACCATCGAGTAGCCACTCCATATCATCCTTAGACGAATGGTCTTGCTAAAGTATCGAACGTGGAGATCAAGATGATATTGCAGAAGGTCGTCTACCCAGACCGAAAGGATTTGTCACAGCTTTTGGACTCGATCTTGTGGGCATATCAGACGTCCTTCAAGACACCTTTGGGTACGTATTCCTTTCATCTCGTTTATGGCAAGCTATGCCATTTACCTGTGGAGGTAAAGCACAAGTCACTTTGGGCTATCACTGAGATATTATTAGATCCAGAGAGTATAGAAGATCGGAGGAAGGCAGCCTTGGAGGAGCTTAGAGATACAACCTTTTTAAGTAGCCTACAGTGTGAGGAGCGAGTGAAGATATGGCATGATTCTCATATCAGCCATAAGCACTTTGAGCCTAACCAGCGAGTATGGCTATTCGATGCCGGGTTGAGACTATTTCCAGGGAAGTTGCAGAGCAAGTGGAAGGGACCATACTTGGTCCGAAAGGTACATGACAATGGCAGCATTGATATATCTGAGATGTCATCTGAGTCCACCTTTCGAGTTAACGGTCAGCACCTGAAGTCATATCTAGATCATGATATGCTAATCGTTGACATCGCCCCTATTCATTTTGCACGAGATGTGGTCTTCGACTCACATCATTTGCATCTCATGCCTGGTTATCACCATTTTTCGTCGTTGTATAGATCCAGATGTCCATATCATACATTCTTTGGTATAACACCCCATTTTGCATCGTGTGATTATGCTATACTAGGGGTGTACTTTATCCTAAGTATAGGGTGGGTGTTAGATTTTTTATTATTCTTTTGATTCTTTTTACCTCTGTTTTTCTACCTATACTTAGGGACATTTCACCCTAAGTATAGGGGAGGTAGACACTATACATTCTAACCCTCAGACTTCCTCTTGTGTATAGTTTTCTATACTTAGGATTAATTGATCCTAAGTATAGGGGGAATCACTGACTTCTATCGATTTTATTCTTTCATTCGTCGTTGTAGTATAGGCTTTTTTTTCACTTCCCGATACTCAGCACGAGTCATGTCTTCTTCATCGATCTTTGATAACTTTGAGGACATCGTTCGAGTTAAGTATAGAGGGATGTCATGTATATTGTATATATACTTTACCCATAACTCGTACTTTGTGTGAGTGTGTTAATAAATAAAATGGCTAAAAACCACACGCCAAAAATCACAAAATTTTTAAAATTATTTCTTGTACATAAAATTCTTTCTTGCACATACATGTATGTAAATAGCTACTTTCAAAAATTATTTTTATATAAATGTTTTAAAAAAGTTTTATTTGTGAAAACTTTGTAAATATTTTTGTATCAAAAGTACGTATATAGTATAAATTTTTGGGAAATGTTTGAAAAATAAAAATTCGCAAAAACTCATGTGTAAATGTTTGTAAATAGTTTGCAAAACTTCTGCAATCATTCATGCATCTGTTGACACGAGATTTTTCAGGTTTTGAATTAATGATGTGAAAAAAATGTGTAGTGGTCGTTGCAACCCAAATATACCGTAACAAACAAACACTTTTTTTCTTCTCAAGCTACAAAATTAATTACAAGAAAATAATGAAGCGAGAGAATTTTTTGCTACTTATTTACCTGTGTAGCAACATGATCGAACTCAGGGAGGCTACAATTCTTGAGGGTTATTCAAATAATCCAAAATCAATTAGAAGAAAAAGGGAAACTCAAATGCAAACTATCTTAGTTTTTTGTGAATTTTTATCTTTTAAATTTTTTAATTTTTTTAATTTTCTAATTTTAGATTTTTAATGATTTTGATTTTTGCAATTTTTAATTTCAAAAATAATGAACAATATGCACAAGGGAAGAAATACACACACCATACTCTTTTTGTATTTTTCAAAATAGTCAAAAATGTCCAAAAAAATATAGAGAAAATATTTTTGGGTTTTAGAGGATTTGAAATGTTCTTGGGAATTTTTGTAGAAGTTTCAGATGTTTTTTTTCTAAAGATCAAACAGTGGCAAAAATGATAAACAGTGCACAACTTGGAGTAATTTGCAACTTAAAAACATTTTAAGTGCCCAAAACTCTTGGAGACTATTTTTATGCTAAAATATTGACAAATATCTACAAAGAGGAATGAAATCACGATTTTTGGATTTTTTTATAGAACTTTCTATGTTTTTTCTAAGATTTTTAATATTTTTCAATTTTTTGGGTTTTGAAAAGAATTAATGCACGAAAATTAGATATGAATTAAAAAATAATAAAATTAAACTAATCTAGTTTTTTGGAATTTTGAAGCAATATTCAAATATTTATAATTTTTTAAATTTCAGGTAGAGAAAATGATAGTGTTTTTTATTTTTTAATAATATCAAATAGAATTAAAATGCAATGAAAATTGTATACAATGATAAGACACACAATAAGAGCATAATTTGATTTTTCCTGAATTAATAGAGCACAACTGCTTTTTATTTTAATAAACAAAACATCCTTTTTTAAAGTCTAGAAATGAAGGACTGAAAGGCAATTATTCAATGTTTTTGCATAAAAAATAAAAAGAAGATAAAAACAGGATGAAAAATGCAATTTACCCAAGAAACACGTACGCGTCATGTGCTTGAATCTGGTGGGAGTTCCTTTTGTAATTCCCAGAAACTCCAGTGAGTCAGATGCAACTTTCCTAATTTTTTAATCCCTTAAGGTTCATGTCCTTCATTTCTTCTCAAATATGGGGCACAAGGGAAAGGGAGTGCATGGTGTTGCCGCCCTCTGTCTTCCCTCCTACTCAAGAACAGTGGGCCTTGACGGTAGAGCAGGATGCAATACGGCTATCGGTCAAGATGGTTCGGTAAAAGGCGAGGCGTCGAACTGCGGTGGCGCAGCTTCAAGCCAAAGGTGGGCGGAGATCGACGGTGATCTAGGAGCTATCGGTTCATATCTGGAAAGGGGATGTGGTGCATGGAAGTTCCCTGGCAGACAAGCTGGTGATACGCGTGGTGCGTCTGGGTATAGGGCTTCGGTGGTTTCGTGCAAGGGTGCGGTCGGCGGGCTGTGGTGTAGGTGCTCAACGAGCAGAGGATGGTGGTGGTCGTTGCGGCGGCGAAGCCGAGCTGGTGGAGGAGGCTGCTACAGGCGGTTGTAAGCAAACGGGATGGTTGAGATGCTCCAGCGATGGAGGGCTGGAATGGCAGAGCGCGATCGACCCCTGGCAGAGGAATGGCGACAAGCGCACCTGTGGGCTGGAGGGGCGGCGCCTACAATAACTGTTTTTTTTTTATTTTATTTTTTTGTAAAATAGAAACAAAAGGAAGAAAAAACTTTTATTATTTTTTTATTTTAAAAAAATAGAAACTGCATAAATATATATATATATATATATTTTATTTTTTTGTAATTTTCTTTTATTCATGCAAAACAAATGCTTGAAAGAAAAGCTATATATTTTTTGTTTTTTATTTATAAACAAATTAGGACATGAGCATGATGACTCAGGGAAAAAAATAGAATCGAGATATGTGAGTGTGTGCGGTTTTGAGAAAAAATGGCAGATGGAACCGAGTCTCCGACTACCGTGCGTGGTCGGAGGTGAGAGATCGTAGAGGTAGAACGTAAATCGATAGGATCAAGAAAATGAGATGAAATATCGGATTGCATTCGAATCAAATAGTGGTATGTAAATCTAATATCTAGATAAAAAATTGACAACAGAATAAAAAAATACGAAAAATTAAACTACGATTAACCTAGATTCAAAATAAGAGAAAATGATGGATCTCACCTTAGGAGTGGAAAAGACTATGATCGCCTCGACGAAGGCCGACTCACTGTCACTGGATGGCTCGGAGGCTAGGCACCCTTCTGTAACAAGAAGACTCTTGGAGAATAGGCTTCTCTCACCAAAAATTGATCAAGAGAAAATATGGGAGAAGGAGCCAATTAAATAGAGTATTAAATGAATTTGAATTTTGAAATCGAATTTAAAAATTGAATCGAAATAAAGAGATAAGGAAAGAAATTGACATGAGATAAAGATAAAATTAGTGTTAAAATTATTTACAAAAACTATTTTTTTATTTTCGCCACTTTATTAAATTGAATAGTAAATGTTATTTTTTATTTTTTGGTGATTATGTAAGAATAACAACTACATACATATACTATATACATATGGTACATTATATACATAGTTAAATAAGGAAATTAGTTTTTTATTTGTTTTAAAATTTGTATTTTTTTATTTTTATTTTAAATAATTAGTAAAATTATAAACAAATACAATATGTACAGATAAATGGTAAAATTGCATAAACCACCCCAGGAAACTGACTTTTCAATTGTAACTTCAAAAATTATGAAATCACAACCATTTTAAAGATAAGTTAATTTAGAATACAATGGAAGTGAGTTTCCTTCAATTTGAGTTCATATGGAGCTGGAATTGGTCTTTCAATTATTGCTTAATGGCTTTTTCCAAGTGTGGTTGCTTTTATTTTGTACATGATTTTATTTTGCAATCATATTTATTAATTAGGAAACATTTTATTTACAACTTTTATTTAAAAAATTATTTAATTTGAGGTCAATTTATGTACAAATCAAATAGTGCAAGTATACAAATATACACATTACACATTTTTTTATTTTTTGAATAAGGACCCTATCTCCCCCTACTTTATTCCTGGTCGATCAGGTCAAGTCTTGACCTTCTCTCGGGGTTCGGGTCAGCACGTATCTATTACATATATATAGTCTTTTTATTATTATTATAATTCTTTTCTTTATTTTTCCTTTCTTTCTTTATTGTTTTGGTTATTCTAGCTCAATATTTACACACAGATGCAAGTTAGAAAGAAAATGGAGTTGGTATTATATACAGGTGTTTTATAAGGGATTTTATGCTAAAATAAATGAATAAAGATGATGAAATGCAGATTCATCATCCCCCTATGCTTTACCTTTGCTAGTCCCTTAGCAAACACTTATTGGAAAAATGAGTGAATAAAAAGAAAAAGAAAGGAAAAATAAGAAGTTAGGACTATATTGAGTATTAAATTTATCTTCATAAAATTGTAGTATGGAGCTCTGTCAGACCTTTGAATTATTAGTGTGGCGGAACCTTAATGGGGAATGGATTTAAAACCTAATAGCCTCTATGTTCTACATGACTCCTATTCAGGTCTCCTCAACAGTCAGGTCAGAATAAGTCTACATACACAAATTCTTATGACTATGAATCTTTACTTATACGGTGTAACTGAAATATAGCTCCCCATATCAAAAGTAGCAAAGAAACATCCTCCCTCAACAAGGTAACTCTAGTCCTCCGGTCTATCAACTCTTTCCTCGAGGAGCGGGGATATTCCCTTCTAAGTTCGAGTACAACTAGCTCAAGAAGAGGAGATGGAGAAAAGAATGGATGGTAACCGATGTAGCTACCTATCCTTGGATGCATGACCAGTGTAGCCAAGTCATTCAGCTGCAAGCTTACAAAAATTTGACTTTGAAGCTCTTATTAATATTTTTTTATCATTGTATATACACTCCAGCAAGCATTTTACTTTTCAATCAGGCTTGTCCACTTTTGGAGATTCTACATTTTTCTTTCCTTTTTTTTTTAAAAAAAATATATATATAAGGTACATCATGTACATAAAGAATTTTTCCTCTTGAGCTAGTAGACTATCCCTCTTTTGAAGCATTATCGCAACCCCACGACATCATCTCTTTAGACCTCAATGCTACTAGATCAGGTTGAAATGCACAACCCTCCCTAGAGGAAGACGAGAGGTTCCGCCTAGATGTACTACCCTCGTATGCTACTCCAAGCCAAAAGATTCCGCCTCCTCACTGCCTCCTCCAAGGATAGCTACGTGTAGAGTGTGCTTGTCCAAGATAAGCCATGGTCTGAAAGAATCATGCGTGTGTTTTTAAATTTTCTACTTAGACTAATCAAGATGACATGTGAACATAGTCTTATGGACTCAAAGAATTAAGTCACTAGGTGCTGAAAAGTCTTAACTCCGGTTCTTATAAGGTTCCTATGAAATTAAGTGGATTAAGTCCCAACTAAGCTCCATTCTTCAATTTTATTCTAGACTTAGATTAAATGTTAATACTATCCTAAAAATGCACATGCAAATGCAAGAAATATGTATAATGCAAAAAGAAAGCAAAAAAAATTCGAAACAGTTTTACGATTTTGATTTTTTATGGGTTTTTGGAAAAGAAAGGAAAAATGATGCACATGTGAAAAGGTTTTTTTTAAGGAAAAAGGGTTAGTAAAATATATACAAGTATATATAAGATTTTTTTGTTGTTGTTTTTTTGTTTTTGTTGTTGTTTCTATTTTATTCTTTTGGCTTTTTTTTGTTTTTTTGTTTTTTTATTGTTTTTTTAAGGTGATCAAAATCTATATACACATACATGGATTTACGAATTTATATACATATCCCAAAAAATAAACATATTTAAAAGTACGAATTGTGTCTAAAGTATATATACAATATATACGACACCTCCCTATACTTAGCTCGAACTATGTCCTCAAAAATCAGAGAGCGGCAAAGGAAGACATAATTCGTGCTAAGTATTGAAAAGTGAAAAGACTCCTATGCTAGAACGACGCAAAGAGAAGATGAAAATAATAGAAGTTGGTGATCCCCCTATACTTAGGATGAAGTAATCCTAAATATAGAAGACTATACAAAAGGGGAAAACCGATGCAGAGAATGTACGAACTTAACAGAAAAACACAGAAAAAGATGATATGAACAACATCACCCCCCATAGTTAGGGTAGAGTATCCCTAAGTATAGGAAACAACAGGAGTGATGAACAGGATGAATATGAACAACACAAATCATTCCATCCCCTATACTTAGGATAAAGCACATCCTAAGTATAGCATATACACACACTGAAAAGGGGTGAATGATAAAACAGAATAAGAAAGAATGAAACGAAAGGATATACAAAAGGTTGTCAGCCCATGTATCAGACGTAGAAGATGGAATCAAAAGATCATTGTCTGATATCACAGATCCAGAATCAGCGACAAATCCGAATGTATTATGATCTAGATATGGCTTCAGCAACTGTCTGTTCACAACAAATGGTTGTGTGTCTGATGATAACCCAGATATGACAATACTCCCATTGCCATGCACAGCTCTCGCGATGAACGGTCCTAACCACTTGCTTTTCAATTTTCTAGGAAACAACTTCAACTTAGCATCAAATAACCAAACTTTCTGATCAGGAGAGAATGTCTTCCTTCGAATGTGTTTATCATGCCAGCACTTGACTTTCTCCTTATTCATGAGTGAATTATCATATGCAAAGTCTCGGAATTCCAGTAATCTATTCAAATCCAACTTCATGTTCTTTCCTGCCTTCTCATAATCAAGATTGATACATGGAGTGCCCATAAAGATTTGTGAAATAATTCCACTGGCAGGTGGCAAGGCTTTCCATACACCAATCTGTAGGAAGACATACCCAAAGGAGACTTGTACGTCATCCGATAATCCCAAAGAACCGAATCAAGCATCTGAGACTAGTTCTTCCTATCTGGATGTACAAGTTTTTGTAATATTATCTTGATCTCCCTATTTGAAATTTCTACCAAACAATTAGTCTGAGGGTGGTAAGGAGACGCAACTATGTGCTCAATGGTGTACTCCTTCACAAGCTTCTTTACTTCTCTATTAATGAAATGTCTTCTCCCATCTGAAATTAGTATTTTGGGAATCCCTAATCGTGCAGTAATATGGTCCTTGAGAAAGGAACACATTGTACGACTATTTGCGGATCACGTGAGGATAGCCTCCACCCATCGACTGACATAATCCACGGCGAACAAGATGTATTGAAATCCCTGACTGATAGGAAATGGGCTCATGAAGTCTATGCCCCAAGCATCAAAAACATCAAAATCTGTATATATCTTAGGGGCATAGTATCTTTGGAACCAATAGTTCCTCCTATTTTCTGACAGTCAGTACAACCTCGAACATACTCCGTAGCATCCTTAAACAATGTGGGCCACCATCGGCCACTCTGTAAAACCTTTGTTATCGTGTGTTTCCCTAAATAATGCCCACCAGATTCTAGTTTGTGACAGTGCTCAAGTACATTGGTGTGTTCCTTCTGTGGAATGCACTTTCTCCATATGTAATCCACACCCTCGTGAAATATACGGATCCTCCCATTGGTAATAATGAATCTCTGACAGAAATCTATCTACCTTGTACTTCGACCAATCTTGTGGAACTTTCTTGGAGACAAGATAGTTCACTATATCAGCATACGATGGGAGTGAGTCCACAGACAAAATGGCCTCATCTGGAAAGGTTTCGAAAATAGGGATCATGTTCTGCTCAAAGATCTCTACATCTGTGATATGGGAAAGGTGATCTAACACAACATTTTTCACTCTAGGTTTATCTCGAATCTCTAAATCAAATTCCTGGAGAAGAAGGATCCATATGATAAGGCATGGTTTGGCATCCTTCTTTGCCTACAAGTATCGTATGTCAGTGTGATCCGTGTGCACAATAACGTGTGAACAGATGAGGAAAGATCTGAACTTTTCTAGCCCAAACACAACTGTTAACATCTCCTTCTCTGTAACTGTATAATTCTGATGTGCTTCATCTAGAGTCTTGCTAGCATAGTCTATAGAAAAGGGTATCCCATCCCTTCTCTGTCCTAAAATAGCTCCAACTGCAAAATCTGAGGCGTCTGTCATAATCTCAAAAGGAAGAGACCAATCTGGTGGCTATAAGACAGGAGCCATTTCTTTCATCTGATTGAATGCATGGAGGACTTTTTCGTCGACAACAAAATCACTCTCCTTACACAGAAGCTCAGTCAAAGGTCTGGTGATCTTGCTGAAGTCCTTTATGAATCGCATATAGAATCCTACGTGTCCAATAAATGACCTCAACTGCTTCAAATTCTGTGGTGGTTCTAACTTAGAAATCACATCAATCATAGCCGAGTCAACCTCCATACCATGTTTGAAGATGACATGGACTAATACAATCCCATTAGTCACCATAAAGTGACTCTTCTCTCACGAGAGCACTAGGTTTACCTCACAGCAACGTTGAAGAACTCGATCTAAATAAGAAAGACATGTACCAAAACTATCCCCGTAGACCGAGAAATTATCCATGAAGACTTCAAGAAAATTACCCACCATGTCGGCAAAAATAACCAATATACACCTTTGAAATGTAGCGGGGGCGTTACACAATCCAAAGGGCATCCATCTCAGGCGTAGGTGCCAAATAGACAAGTGAAAGTAGTTTTATCCTGATCCTCAGGAGCGATAGCAACTTGGTTGTATTCCGAGTACCCATCCAAAAGGAAAAAGAACTCTTTCCCGGCAAACCTCTCAATAATCTGATCAATAAAGGGCAGCGGAAAGTAATCCTTCTTGGTAGTTGAGTTCAGGTGTCGGTAATCTACACAGACACGCCATGAAGTAGGTAACTGGGTCGGAATCTCCTCACCACGGTCATTCTTTACAATAGTAATCCCGGATTTCTTTGGGACCACCTATAAAGGGTTGACCTACTTGGAATCTGAAATGGGATATATAAAGCAAACATCACACCATTTTCCTATCTCCTTCATGACAACCTCTCTTAGATTTGGATTTAGATGGCGTTGACATTCACGGGAGGGTTTACAGTCATCCTCTAGGCAGATATGATGCGAGCATAATGATGGATTAATCCCATAGAGATCTGAGATATTGCATCCTATGGCCTTGTGGTTTCTCTCGAGAACCTATAGCATACGAGATCTTGTTCATCGATCAACTGTGAGCTGAGGATGACCGGAAACATTTGGGGGGGACCCGCAACGAAGGCATATTTTAACGTTGATGGTAAAACCATGAGCTTAGGTGGGGTCTGAATCGGCTCTGCAATAACCTCTGCTATTGTAGTGATAGACGATATATGATCTGTACTCCGTGTATTGTCCACCTTGACTACTGACGGCTTAGTAAATAGAATATATGATAGATCTGCAATGAATGTTCTCTGCTGAGAAAGGAAGGGCTCATCGGGATGTTCTACATTCTTATCTACTAATGGTTCAGATATCTTAGCAATAATCTCATAAATATGTCTCTCATCTATGCATAACTCAGGAAATTCAACGAATGGCTTAGATATATGTACCTTCCTGGCTATCTATAAAATCAGTGAAAAGATCTGTCTATTTGAATTCAGCAAGAAAATCAGTATCATCTGGCTCTGATATAACTTTCTCTGTATCATCTACTGCTGGTGGCGGTGATGGTCTAGGATCAGAGATCATCTCAGTTTTCACCTTGTCACTACGAGAGTGAAAGATGATCTCTCTAGTACCATAATCAACTGTTACTTTGGTCGTTCGGAGGAACGATCGACCTAGTATGATCGGGGTATGGAGTAACGATGCAGGTGTGTCCATATCCATGACAACAAAATCAACAGGGAATTTCATTCCATGCACTGTTACAATAACATCCTCTAAAATGCCTCTTGGCCTCTTAATCGATCTATCAGCAAACTGAAGGATCATTCTGTATGTTTTAAGAGGTCCTAACTGAAATTCAGTTAGTAAAGAGGAAGGCATGATATTAATGGAGGAATCGCAATCGAGAAGAGTAAGATCAAATTCCTGATCAATGATATGGCAACGGATGTGAGGTGCTCCCTTGTCTTTCTTTCTAGGAGGGAGGTTAGTGATGGCATGAATTGTGGCCATGGTCAAGATGTGTTTCTCTGTTTCCTTTCGTATGTTCTGCCTTCGTTGACGCTTTTGTGTACATGCCTCTTTCATTCCCTTTTTTATTGTAGGCGTGTATTCCATGGCCTTAAGGAGTGGCATCTTCAAAAAGAAGTTTTGTAAGATCTGAACAACTCCAGGATTAGATAGGGTCATTTTTAATTTTTGAATTTTCTTAGATTTGAGAGTAGAAGGAAATGGCACAGAATCAGAATAAATATGTAAACATTCATTTCATTATTTAAAGTAGAATCCTCATGTATAAAAGGACAACCAGAATCAGTATGTACTATGTTGTCCAAACTAGGTGAAGGAAAAATAGAATCTAAAATTGAACGGGACGCTGCTGCTAGTAAGAGGAAGAATCTGCGACTGGTGTATTCTCCATTGTTGATGGTGATCTACATCTGCCTGGTGATGGTGGTGGTGAAGGTGGTGAAACTCCAGAGTTGGGTGCTGCTACACTGAGCCTCTTGACTGCTGGTGAAGAAGATGATGTATAAGATGATACCCTCTCAGTGGATTGATCTCCCAACCCCAACTGCTGCATAGGCAGCTGCAATCTCCTACCGCTCCTGAGATGAATGGCGTTAGATAAACATGTAAAATCAAGGGACATACCTATCTCGGGGTCCGGTGGGCTATTGGATACCTTCTCCTTGTATCTGAAGTTGTTGGGGTTGTCTTGGACATGTATCATTGTCTTGGTGGTGGTCAGGTCGTCGATCCGCTGAGTCAGTTCATTCATGTTCTTCGTGAACAATGCAAGTTGGTCCAGTGCTGGGTTGACTGAAGGGGCCTCATGTTGCTCATTGATTGGTTGTCGCTGAGGCTGATAGTACAGAGGTTGTTGGTAACCATACGGACTCTGATAATGAGGAGGAGGAGGAGGAGGATAATGTCCATGATATGTAGTCTGTTGTAGGTTAGGATGAGGAAAATACATAGGTTGCTGAAGTGGCCGGCCTTGTCTCCAGTTTTGGAACTATGGTGGAGACTATTAGTGAGGCTGGAACTGCTGGTGCTGGTACTGCTGCTGTCTACCTCGCTGAAACTGGTGGACGGGTCTCTGACCCTGCTGTGAACCCAACTGGCCTTGCCCTGACGGACGGGGCTGGTTTCGCTCAAGGTCGAACCAGATGTCGTTCGCCTCCTTAATGACAGGTGGAGGTGGAGACTGTTGCTCAGGTTTGTAGGATACTTCCTGTTGGTAAGGAATTATCTGATGTAAATGCTATTGAACCTGATCAGGTGTCTGCACGTAGTAGACATGCTGAACTGTGGATGGTCCTCCGCTACTCTGCTGGGTGGAAGAAGTCTGCTCCCTAGTAGAGGTATCGGCTGCTGCACTCACACTGTGAACTGCACTGATCTTACTCACAAGAAGGTCCAGGTGTTTTTTTATCTCATCCAACTTATCCAGTTTCTTCGTCCTCTTCTCGATCACTTGAAGATTATCAAGATCCTTGGATCATTTCTCAATAATGTCCACTTTGGATAGGTTGTTTCCAATGATGGCTAGGTCAGTTCTATCCACCTTATCCGCTTCATGTGCTGCCATCATATTGACAGCCTTGTGGGGTACTATAGGGGAGGTGACGAGGTGCTTCCGAAAAGCACGTGAAGAAGAAAGACCTGCTGAACTTTCCGCCTTCTCCTAAAAAAATTGATAAAGGGCATCCTCGTCCTTGTTGAAGTGTCTCCCCCCCCCCCCCACAAGCGGCATCTACCAGCTTCTGATTTTCTATGCTTAAACCCCCAAAGAAATTTTGCACAAGGTTGATCTTTGGAATATCATGATGGGGGCATTTCTCTGTCAGATCTTTGAATCTTTCCCACCTCATGAATAGGCTCCTAGGGCATCTGGGAGAAATAAGCAATCAAGGATCGCATTTGGTTGAGTCGTCCGAGCAGGTAATATTTGTTCATAAATGCGGACCTCAACTCTTCCCAAGTAATGATAACCTTCCCCAAGTGATTCAACCAATATAAAACTTTGTCCATCAGACTGAATGGGAAGGCGGTCATCTATACTACCTCTAATGGGACATTTGGTTAGTGTACTATTCCACAAATGCGATCAAACTACTGGAGATGTATATAAGGTTCTTCATTAATATTTCCTTGGAATATTGGGATAAGAGGCAAAATAGTAGGCTTAAGCTCGAAATGCCCATGAATCGTAGGGATTTGTATCCAAGAATTTGTCTGTTCTGCTCCTGGATTATAAGCATCCTTTAATGTAGGCTTAGCCTCAGGTTCTATGTTAGGGTCTTCTCCCCCATTCAAACCTCCAGGGTTGTTTCTATCCTCCTCTCTCCTATCTTCTCTTTCTTGTCTCAAATAGAGAATCATGTCTCTCAACGCGGTTTGAAAATTAGCCCGCTCAGTTATCTGGGCTTGAATTTACTGGATGGAGGCTAACAGGGTGTTGTTGATCTTGCTCTGCTCTGACATGGCTCCCTTTCCCATTGGTGGCATCAAATATTCAGTGTCTGACTCTGAAAATGTGCATGACACTCGATTAGTACTCAGAATTGATGGAGTCTCAGATATTAATTCGAGATTAAAGCCAATATCAAATAGTGGGTTTATGGATGTCGTAAAGGGTGAAGTGGAGAAAGAGGAATATTTGGGAAGTGAGTCTCCTCGAATAGAACGTGAACGGCTCGAAGTGTAGAATGAGTTCGCAGAGTCCGAATGAAAAATACTACAATCCAACATCTTCGAAATCAATAGGTAGGATGTGAGAGCATGAAAGTCAATGCAAGAGTGAAAGTGCATGAAGGCGCAAATTGCGCAGAAGGATCTCTATCACTAGCAATCAAACACAATACAAACTCCCAGTTCACCAACTCAACGCAATGTGATGACTGTGAAGGTTCGATCAATTATCTTATCAATTTTTAGAGTTTGGTGAGAATACAATCTATCAGAGCGGTTAAAGTGGGCTGTTAGGAACCCAATGCTCCCAAGAGACTGTCCCAATCTCACAACTAGTTTTTTCCAGCCAGTATGGGTGCAGACCGTTTACCGGCTACCCGATCTGCCCACTCTGCTAAGGAAATCCCGGACCGATTACTGGCTACCCGATGAAGTCCTCACTAGAGAACAACTAATCAGAAGACAGTATTCTGAATAGAGTTCGGGCATGGTTCTATACTAGTGTGTGGGTTGCTCTCTCGCTGCAGATAAATCAAACAAGGAGGGGGTTATTCTCCCCAAAACAATGATTTTCCTTACATTTATTTTAGGGTTGAGTTTTCTTTAGCAGTCTCGAATTTTAGGCAGTTATCACGTGGTTTGAATATTTTCAATGAATCGCCTACCACGTGTCCAATTTCCTTTTAAACTTATGTGAGTGAAAACAAGGAAGGAGATTGAAAATGCCAATGCGCAATTAAACACAATGATGAATGCGGGGGTTAGAGATGCGTGATGAATGCAGGGGTTAGAGATTCGTACCTTATCACCAACACTCTACATGCAGGGTGATCTACGCAGAATTGAAATACAGAAAAATAAACTAACCTATATGCAAATGCAAGTGAACCATCCTAACAATAACTTCTATTAACGGGCAACAACAGGTTAATTTGACTAAGTCCAATTACGCTCTATTCTATAGGTACAGAAATTCTTGTTTAGGGTGTTTGAACCTAATTAAATACCTGGCTCAAGCAAATTAATTAAAGCAATCAATAGGTAGCTCACGAAATCCACGTGAAACAAAGAAAAATAAGGCGATGAAAACAAAACCGATGAGGTCCCCCGAGTGCACCGACACTTGGCGATATAGACCCCGCAATAAATAAATGTCTGTTTTAACAGAGTTCAAATGCTAGATAAAAATAAAAAATAAAAGTCTGTTTTTGGCCTCCTTCAATTCTTCTTCTCCTCCTCTCACGCTATCATGCGGCTCGGTGAGGAATCAAGCTGCCTCCACGTCGCTTGGATGCTTCGGATCGCCTCCTCCGCTCCACAGGCCCTCACAAGAAAAAGGAAAGAAAGAATGTGTAAGAAACATAATTATAAAATATGAGTAAGAAAAATGAAATAAATGCAGTGAATATGAATAATGGAATTAATGAGGAAAAATATAACCAAATATGTTCAACCAAGAATAGCAGGTCAAAAGAGAAACCTAACTACCCCCGCCATGCCTCATCGGCAACGGTGCCATTTTGTTGAGATGGGATGTTCGGGTTTTAAAATCAAGATATGAAAATAAATGCGCAGTGGTTGTTGCAACCCAAATATCCCACAACAAACAAATAATTTTTTTCTTCTCAAGCTACAAAATCAATTATAAGAAAATAATGAAGCGGGAGAAATTTTTGCTACATATTTACATTTATAGCAACAGGATCGAACTCAGTGAGGCTGGAATTCCCGAGGGTTATTCAAATAATCGAAAATCAATTAAAAGAAAAAGGGAATCTCAAATGCAAACTATCTTGGCTTTTTGTGAGTTTTTTGTCATTTTAAATTTTTCTTATTTTTTATTTCTAATTTTTTTATTTTATGATTTTCAAATTTTTAATGATTTTGATTTTTGCCATTTTTATTTTAAAAAATAAGGAACAATATGCACAAGGGAAGAAATACGCACACCATAATCTTTTTTTATTTTTCAAAATAGTTAGAAATGTCCAGAAAATTATAGAGAAAATATTTTTGGGTTTTAAAGGTTTTGAAATGTTTTTGGGAATTTTTGTAGAATTTTCATATTTTTTGTTTTTTTTTCTAAAAATGAAATAGTGGAAAAAATGATAAATAGTGCACAACCTGGTGTAATTTGCAACTTAAAAATATTTTAATTGCCCCAAAACTCTTGGAGACTAATTTTATGCTAAAATATAAAAAAATTACAAATAATAAGTGAAATCATGATTTTTAGATTTTTTTTGGAAATTTCTGTGATTTTTTTAAGATTTTTGATATTTTACATTTTTTGGATTTTGGAAAGAAATAATGCACAAAAATTGTATATGGATTTTTGAATATCAAGAAGAGAAAATGACAATGTTTTTGATTTTTTTAATATCAAATAGAATTAAAAAACAATGAAAATTTTATACAATAACAAGATACACAACAGGAGCATGATTTGATTTTTCCACAATTAATAGAGCAAAACTGCTATTTATTTAAATAAACAAAACATGCAATTTTTTTAAAGTCTGGAAACGAGGGACTGAAAGGCAATTATTTAATGTTTTGCATCAGAAAACAACAAGAAGATAAAATCAGGATGAAAAATGCAATTTACCCAAGAAACACGTGTGCAATACGTGCTTGAATCTGGCGAGGGTTCCTTTTGTAATTCTCAGGAACTCCAGGGAGTCAGATACAATTTTCCTTATTTTTTCTCCTTCATTTATTCTCAAATATGGGGAACAAGGGAAAGGGGGTGTGTGGTGTCGTCGCTCTCTGTCTTTCCTCCTGCTCCCCTCTGTCTTTCCTTCTGCTCAAGAACGGCGGGCCTCGGCGGTGAAGCGGGAGGCGGTGCGGTTGTCGGTCCAGATGGTTTGGCGAAAGGCAAGGCATCGAACTGTGGTGGCGAGACCTCAAGCCGGGGGTGGGCGGATATCGATGGTGATCTAGGAGCGGTTGGAGGAGATCTGGAAAGGGGATACGGCGCACGCGGTTCCCAGATGGAGGAGCTGGTGACGCGCGCACGGGCGGCGCGTCTCGGAAGAGGGATTCGTTGGTTTCGCATAGGGGCATGGACAACGAGCTATGGTACAGGTGCTCCTTGCACGAAGGATGGTGGTGGTCACTGCGACGGTGGAGCCAGGCTGGTGGAGGTGGCCTCCTACGAGCAGCTGCATGTATACGGGAGAACTGAGATGCTCAAGCGGTGGAGGGTTGGAAGGGCGTCGCCTGCAGTGGCTATGTTTTTTTATTTTTTTTTCTTTTTTTTGTAAAATAGAAATAGAAGGAAGAAAAAACTTTTATTTTTTTATTTTATTTAAAAATAGAACTACAGAAATAAATTTTTTATATATTTTATATATTTTTTATTTTTAAATTTTCTTTTATTCCTGCAAAACAAATGTTAGAAAGAAAAGCTATATATTTTTGTTTTTTATTTATAAACAAATTAGGACACGAGCATGATGACTCGAGAAAAAAATCGAGATATGTGAGCAGGTGCGGTTTTGAGAAAATGGCAGATGGAACCGAGTCTCCGACTACCGTGCGTGGTCGGAGGTGAGAGGTTATAGAGGTAGAACGTGCAGTGATAGGATCAGGAAAATGAGAGGAAATATCGGATCGGATTCGGATCAAATCATGGTGTGTGATTCTAAGATCTATTTAAAAAATGACAATGCAAAAAAAATACGAAAAAGTAAACTAAGATTAACCTAGATTAAAAATAAGAGAAAATGATGGATCTTACCTTAGGAGCCGAAAAGACCGTGATCGCCTCAACGAAGGTCGAGTCGCTGTCACCGGATGGTCAGAGGCTAGGCACCCTTCTGCGATAAGAAGACTCTCGGAGAATATGATCCTCTCACCAAAGATTGATCAAGAGAAAATGATGGAGGGGGAGCCAATTGAATAGAGGATTAAATGAATTTGAATTTTTATTTTGAATTTAAAAATTGAATGGAGATAAAGAGATAAGGAAAGAAATTGAAATGAGATAAAGATAAAATTAGTGTTAAAATTATTCATAAAAATTAATTTTTTTATTTTTGTTACTTTATTAAGTTGAATATAAATGTTAATTTTTTGGTGGTTATTTAAGAATAGCAACTACATACATATACTATATACATATGGTGCATTATATACATAGTTAAATAAGGAAATTAGTTTTTTTATTTATTTTAAAATTTTTATTTTTTTATTTTTATTTTAAATAATTAGTAAAAATATTTATAATACAATATGTGCAAATAAGTGGTAAAATTGTACAAACCACCCCAGAACACTGACTTTTCAATCGTAACTCCAAAACTTGCGAAATCATAGCCATTTTAAAGATAATTTAATTTAATATACAAAGGAAGTGAGTTTGGTTCAATTTGAGTTCGTATGGAGCCGGAATTGGTCTTTCAAATATCTCTTAATGGCTTTTTCCAAGTGTGGTTGCTTTTATTCTGTACATGATTTTATTTTGCAAACATTTTTATTTACAATTTTGTTTTTAAAGATTATTTAAGTTTAGGTCAATTTATGTACAACTAAAATAGTGTAAGTATACAAATATACACAACACACATTTGTTTTGGATTTTTTGATTAAGGACTGTATCTCCCCCTACTTTATTTCTTTTCTATCAGGTCAAGTCTTGACCTTCTCTTGGGGTTCGGGTCAGCCTGTATCTATTACATATATATTTTTCCTTTCTTTCTTTCTTTATTTATTTTAGGTTAAAATAGTAATGAGTGTACAATATTTACACACAGATGCAAGCTAGTATGCATATGGAGTTAGTATTATATACATGTGTTTTATAAGAGATTTTAAGCTAAATAAATGAATAAAGTTGATGAAATGCATATTCATCAGCATGTATTCAAACATTTTAAAAAATGTTGCATGTTTTGAAAAAATTTGCATAATGTGAAAATTGCATCAAAAAGAGTTTTGTACATATTCTTTTGTATTTTCTTCTAAATCATAGTTGTACATATTCTGGAATTAAATTGAAAAATGGAGCTTTGTTAAGACCTTAATCCACCTAACTCTCAGGTTGAGACTTTTCAGTTAATTAGTGACTTAATTTTTTGAGACCACTAGGCTATGTTCACATGTCATCTTGGTGAGCCTAAGTAGAACACTTAACAACGCATGCATGATCCTCATAGACAATGGCTTTACTTGGACCTGCACCTTTTACACAGCTCTCTGTGGATGAGGTGATGAGGAAACAGTTTTCTTTGGCTTGGAGTAGTATATGAGGGTAGTACTTCTAGGCAGAACCTCTCATCTTCCTTTATGAAGGGATGTGCATCTCAACTTGGTCTTGTAGCATTGAGGTCTAAAGACAGGAGTTGCGGGTTGCAATAATGCTTCAGAAGAGGGATAGTCTACTGGCTCAAGAAGAAAAAGTCCTTATGTATATGATACACCATGTATATATGTTGTACATATGCACATCAAAAAAAGTGCAAAATCAAGAAAAACTCTAAAAAAGTGGACAGGCCTGATTGAAAATAAATGCATGCCGGAGTGTATACAGTTAAATAAAGCAAAGCTTATGTATTACACCCTCTCATCTCATTAAGCTTGTAGAGGGAGACTTAGCTACATTGGTTGGGCTCCCAGGGATATGTGGCTACACTGGCCATGGTCCATTCTCTTCTTTCCCACTCTTCTTGAGCCGATTGAACTTGAACATAGAAGGGAATACCCCACTCCTTGAGGAAAGAGCTGCTAGACTGAGGAATTAGAGTTACCTTGTTGAGAGAGGTTGTTTCTTTGTCATTTATGAGGTGGGGAGCTACATATCACTTACAAAGTACAAGGAAAGATCATTAGAGTTTGCGTATGTAGACTTGTTTTGATCTGGATTATTGAGGAGTCTTGATCATAGAATGGTGGAACTTAGAGGCTGTTAAGCCTTAAACCTATATCCCAATAAGGTTTCAACAAACTAATAATCCAAAGGTCTAACTGAGATCCATACTTCAATTTAATGAAGATAAGTTTAATAATCAACCTTGATTCTCCTTCTTTTTCTTTTCTTTTCTTTTCTTTTCTTTTTCACTTTTTTTTTCAAATAAGTGTTTGCTAATGGACTAGCAAAGGTAAAGTATAGGAGGGTGATGAATCATTGATTCTCACTCTTTATCCTTTTATTTTAGCTATTTATCTTGGCAAAATAGCATGTAAATACATGTAAATACAATAACATAACATTCAGCATGCCTTTGTTAATAGTGCATAATTGGCATGTTTTTGTACAAAAATAAAAGAATAAAGGAAAAGAAAAGGGAAGGAGGTATTTAAAAATACAGAGTGACCCGAACCCCACGAGAAGGTCAAGCCTTGACCTGATCGCCAAATAAAATAAGTAGAGAGAGATCGGGTTTACTTTGTGTTGTACATACTACTTATATGTATAAATAATTATTTTTGATAAAATAAAACTAAATTATTATTTTTACCTCCTTGTATATATTTCTAGAAATAAAATAAAAACAAAATAAAAAGCATAAAAAAATAAAAGTAAAAATAAGATCCCCCTTTTCTTTGTACAAAACACATTTACATACATCATCTCTACTATTTATTCTATACTTGTAGATAACTTATAAAAATACAATAAAAATTATTTTGTATACCTAAAAATATGTTGAAAATAAATAAAATATAAAATTGGGGTAATTGAGTAAAAATAACAAAAAAATAATTGTACATAATACATAAGTATATTATACATGTATATAATACTATATATTGTATATACACTACTTTATTTTTCATAAAAATAATTAAAAATCACAAAAAAACTTTGAAAAATAATGAACATTTTTCATTTTATTTATTTTTTAATTTAAATTCATCTATTATTTTTAATTCAGTTATCTTTATTTTTCTTATCTGTTTTGTCCTTTAGCGATTTTTGTCTTATCCCAGCTCGCCTCTGATTGGGCTTGGGGGATTTGTTGACACCAGTCAACTAATCCCCGCCATCCCCTTTTTCGCCAAATCGGGTTTCGCTCGGATTTCTCCCATTTCTCCAGACCAGATCCGATCTCCTTCTCACCCAAACTTTCACTCCGAATCACGAGCATGGATCCCTAATCCACGCCTGACGCCAAATCCTGGGATCCACGCCTCGATTCGCGAGCCACATCACCTTCTTCCTAGGCCTTCACGCCTATATAACCTGCACCACCTCGTCCTTTTCCATCATCTTTGGTTGTGCCACCTCCTCCAGCGTACCCGTCCACCTTTCCCAGAGTGATAGTAAGCGAGAGGGAGGGCGAGGGAAGCTTTTGGAGCTTGAAGCCCCCAGGTCCGGCAAGGGAAACCTCAACTCCGTCATAAGGAGCAGAGCCTTTGGCTGCGCTGTCCATCGAGGTCAAGACCACCGTAGACCTCCGTCTGCATCCCCAGGTGTGTTCCACCATCTTCAGGTACCCCCTACACCTCCACTTTCCATCGAATCGATCTTTTCATCGTCGAACAGAGCATCGTCAACCTTCCCCTATTCTTCACATCTCCGCTACACTCCAACCTTTATCCGCCTTGCTCTGACTTCCTATCGCTTCTACGTTCGCTCTGCATCCCCCCACGTGGCTCCAGCCATCGGGTTGGAGTTCCCTACAAGTCGAATCCTTAACGTCGTCAGAGACATGCCCGTTCACCCCCATCTCCTGCTCTTTATTACTTAAGATGCTCTAACCCTTGCCGGAATCACCCTCCAAGCATATATCATATCCTTCAGGGTTTGCACACTAACAGACCTCATCTGGTGGTCAGAAGTACCAGTGGACAGCTCTAGGACGATCATGACTCCCTAGGACCTCTCTCTTGGTCCTGGGACCTTTTGAGCCTTCTAGCAGTTGTGGAGCATCTTCGCCGACCTATTCCACATCCTAGTAGCTTGTGATGACATTGGACCCATGCGGAATCGACGATTGAAACTCGTCAGAGGCGAGTTCTTCCCCGTTCTTCCAAACGTCTCCTCCACTGTCCGATCGGGGTGGTGTCTTCCAGTTCTAATCTGATCCATCCATCCTCGGGAGGTCGTCGACCGTCAGATCCATCAAAGTATATCATCTCCACCATCCATTGCCAAAGAGGTATCCTTGCATCCTGACCGTCCGATCATAAGTGGAGAGCCATCGGCCATTGGATCACGTGTAATAAAGGGTAGTTTGCACTAAGGCCCTTTTTGCTTTTGTCTTTATTATTTAATCCTATAAATATTTGTCATAGTTTAAAATAGTTTGGTTATTTTACATATGGACCTTGGTTATTTTTGATAATTGTGTTTCAGTCCTGTTTGTATGAACTCACATGGCATACCACGTGCTTTCCTGGTGTACTTGCATTATCATCCTTGGACTTCCTTTATGTTATGTTTTGAATGAAAGCCTTCTTATTTTTGCATTTATACCCCTGTGCATGGTTTATTGTGCATGTGCATTAATTATCTTGACATTTTGCATCTTTGGCCCCTAGTTTTCTATCTGTGTTATCATTTGGTCAGTGAACTTTATTAGGATTGCAACTTGGTCCCTACAATCTGTATTTCTTATTTTTAATCAAATAAATACCAAATTAATTCCAAAAATTACATAAAATTTACTGTTAGCTCCTGCTGACATGTAATATTTATTTTGATTTTTGGGATTAATTTCATTGAGTATTTTATTTTCTAAAAATCAAAACCCATAAAAATCTCACTGTTTATTTTATAGAATACATAAAAATTATAAAAAAAATTCAAAAATCCAAAAAATAGTGAGTGTTTGTTTGTGTTTGCTTTACTTCTAATACCAGTTTTGCTATGAAAAACCTTATAAAATCCCTAAAAAGTTCAAAACCCTTAAAAACTTCTAAAAATCATAAAACATTATAGAAAAAATAAAAAAATACAATTTTAGTTCATGTTTGTTCCTCTTTTTTATCTATTTTCTCATAAAATTGTCCCCAAGACATTAAGACACTTTAAGTATTTTTAATTTGTAATTTTGTCCGGGTTGTGTACAGTTTACTTTTTTAGAATTTATTTGATTTTTATAAAATTCCAAAAACATCATAAAACTCTCAGAAAATCACCAAAAATACCTTAATATTTGGAAAACACAAAAATATTTTATTCCTAATTTTTGAGCATTTTAGCTCTGAATAAAAATTGAAAAGGCTTGCTTGTGTGCATAGTTTCCTTATTAACTTGCTTTTCTTCCTTAATTAAAAATCCTAAAAAAATTGCAAAATTAAAATCATTAAAAATATGCATTTTAGCTTCTGAATTCCGACTAGTTCGAAGGATTTCTCGTGCTCCTTGAGTTCGACCCTGGTCGTTATACCATATTAAAATAAATAGCGGAGACCGCTAACATTGTGCTTTGATTGACTTATTTATTTGATTGTGTGGTTCTCTATATTTTTCTTGATTGAGCATTGGCATGCTAATTGGGGTCGCAACGACCCTTTGATTATCTGATTCCCTTACCCTAGTTGGTGAGCCCGCCTCGTCAACTACCTTAGCCAAGTCTCCACCAAGATCTGCAGGTTTTCATGAAGATTGGACCCTTTTTTTGGGTCAAATATTTCTTTGGTAGTTGGTTTCTTTGTGTTTGGATTTTTGGTAGCTCTGCATGGATCTTGTTGTATCCCTACAAATATGTAATCTTTATTTCCGTACATGTTTTGGGGTCTTAGAAAAAATTGTTCCCAGCCGTCCATCCCTTTTTCGAAACTTTATTTCAACCCGTACTCTGGTCTTTAGATTTCCACGCTACAAAGGAAACTCACAGAGTCTTCCAACACCCTGTCTGAGTTGAGCTAAGTGCATAGTGCAATAGTACAAATTAACTCCCTATTCCAGAGTCGTGTCCAAAATGAAGAGACCAGGTTAGACACTAAGAGTCAACCCCTGCACATTGTCATGTTGAACTCGAAGATTTAAGTCAAAGACCTGAAGCTTCTAAAATCCTTTTTCTCGGGGAAGTTTCTCTAAAAATTAGGTAGATTAAGGTCAAGTCCAGACCACTCTCGGTTTTCGCTCGTAACTTGGTTCAGAACCCAAGGGCTTTTCACAAATGCAAATGCATGTAATGCTGGATGAAGTGCAAGTGCATGTACTTTTGTGATTTCTTTTATTTGAGAGATGTATTTTTTTACTACAAGGATTTTTTATGCAAAAATGAATAATAAGTTGTTTTTTTCAAAAAAAATTTTGTTGTACACAATTAGTTTTAGTTGCAAAATGTTTTCTTTTGTTTTTTTTGAAGATTTTACCAGTTAGTTACCCATCCCGTAAATACATATAGACTTACGCGAAAGTACGAGCTATGGGTAAAATATATACACAGTATATATACACCCCCCTATACTTAGTGAGTGGTGTGTCCTCATATCATAAAGAGCATAAAGAAGACATAGCTCGGGCTAAGCATAAGAGAGTGAAAAAAATCATACAAAAATAAAAGTCAGCCCGCCTCCCTATTCTTAGACTGTGAACAACCTGAGTATAGAAGAAGAGTGAAACTGAGGCGGTCGCGAGATGTGAATGAGGAGAGTATATACAGATGGGCATCGGTTCCCCCTTTACTTAGACTCTGGTCAGCCTAAGTACGAAAGAAGGGTGGAAATGAAGTGATCGTGAGAAGGATTGGATGAGGAGAATGGTATATACAGATGGCATAGATCCCCCCCTATACTTAGGCCTTAACCTAAGTAGAGGAAGAAGATGTACAATTAGACCGATGGGGTCAGGAGGGAGGGAGGTTAGCCGATTATTAAGGTGATTTTTGGCCGATCTTTTTATGGGTCTGAGGTGGGAGATTGTAATGATACGAAGAAGATGAAGCATATGATTCCCAACCATTGTTAGTGATATCCTCAGAAAAATCATGAAAGGGAGTAGATGAAGAGTTTGAATCAGATGATATCCAGTCATCATTGGAGTTATCCTAAGAGGAATAGTATTTGAAAGTGGAGGTACTCTAGATATTCTTATTCTTAAGTTGCTTTATCATATTGCGCTTAGTCTTGGGGTCAAGCGATTCGTCCTCGGATGAAAATTCAGAAGTGCTGGTCTTAGTCAGCTGATAAGAGATTATTCCAGTATATTTAATGAGACCAGGAGAATCATCTTTGGATGAATAATAGTGAGGAACAGGAGTTGTCCAACGGGAATCGATGTTTGGATCCTTGCGTAGATAGGGTTTTAGAATTGTCGAACAGACCTCACTCATGTAGATTACCCTTTCTGGACCTGATGAGAAATCTTCAGACAATTCCTCTTCTCGAAGGTCTAAGGAGACTTTCTTTTTAGATGAAGAGCAACAATTTTCTTTCGTGTTGTCTGTGAAGGTGCTCGTCCTGGGAGTGAGGTGTTGACAATAGAATAACCACTGAAAATTTTTCCCTGATCAGTGTATGTCCCATGTATTTGTTCTTAGTTTTCTTAATGTTGGTGCGCTCCTGAGTTGGATTAAATTGGTCAAGGTGGTCAGAGAAGATATCGACCGACTTAGGATGCACACATGCATATGCCTCAGGATCATATAAGAAGTCCTTTCCCATGGTATGAGCAGCGGGAAATGGAATAGTGGGGAGAGTCTATGAACTATTGGTTAGTGCATTTCCCACATATTCGTTCTCAATTGACTTGATGTTGGTGCATTCTTGTGTCAGGTTGATTTGATCAAAGTGGTCAGAGGAAATTTTGGTCGACTCAGGATGCACCCATGCATGTGTCTCAGGATCATATAAGAAGTCAGTTCCCATGGTGAGAGCATTGGAAAATGGAACAATGGGATGAGGCTCTAAACCAATAGTCTCCTCAACAGTCGTTATCTCAAGTGTAGCAGCAGGGTAGGGCTCGTCTACGGCTTGGTGGTTACAGCTGTCGACGGCTTCGTGGGTTGCCTCAGAAAATCGTGGTTTCTTAAAGATCAGGTGAGATCAAAGTGCTCCCAATGCTGTAAAATTGATTTCCCGAGTCTCACACTCAATAATTACCTTAGCCAATTCCAAGAATAGCTTTTCGAGAATGATTGGAGACTGGGTGAATTATCCTTGATGCTCAACATCAATGATCGTGAAGTCTACCTTGAGCGAAGCACCTTGGAATGACTGAAATGGTTCCTCTCTGCCGCTTTAAATATTGATCAGCAAGTTGAACGATGTCTCTTATCTTCCTGATAGGTCCGAGTTTTATCTTGTAAAATACAGAGGTCGGGAGGGTATTGATTTATGAGTCGTCATCGATTCGAGCATGGGTAAATATTATGTCTTTGATTCCACAGTCAAATCTAGGCAATGTGACTCTCGGTTTTTCTCCTCAACACCAAGTAGGTGGCCATTGACAAGATATGTCTTTCAGTCTTTGTTCTTGTCCTGGCTGACTTTTTCATCATTAATTTGCTCATTACAAATCCTTTAAGATTGGGGAAGTGTTCAATGGCATGTATCAAGGGAAGTTCAAAAATCAATCTTTTCTCCAGTGCTTCCCTTAGAACAGGATCCAAATTCTTCAAATCCTCCTCACTTACAATCTTTTATGAATTTTTCTGATTTTTCGATTTTTTTGGTATTTTCTGTGTGGTGTGTCGATGTGCTATTTTCTGTAAATGATGAGGGTTTAAATTTGTCAAGTAAGAGTCAAAATTAGAGACATACCTAAGGGAGTAATATGCAGAGGTGTCGCTGTCAGAGTCGTCCCTAGGGTGAACTTAGTTTATGGGTTTCTGAATCTCCTCAAGGCTTTAAACAGGAGATCCAGTCTTTTCATCTTCCATTTTTATATCCAAGCCACCATAGAATGAAACTAGTCTGTCGGTGAACTTTCTAAATTTATCCTCAATTAATGCATATCTCTTAGTAATCCATGAAATGTCATCATCCAAAAACTTTTCATGATCAATCATGGGAGCAGTCTGTGTGGGTTCTTGTTTTTGAGTTTGAGATCCAATAATCTCATCTTCCATTTTCCTGTATGAGCTGGGAGAAGATTTTCTTGGAATATACAATATATGGTCATTATTTTCTGAAAATTCTCCTCAAAAATCATGGAAGGAGTCTACTCAGTGGGAGGGTTTTGCTGGAATCTGTAAGTCTCATACTCAGCATATAGTGACTCAGATAAGCAATGCTGGTTTGAGTAGAGTTTACTTTCATAATTATGATTGATCGTATCCCCAAACACTGAAGGTATACATGGTGCATATGTGTCGATATCATCTGTTTGGTCCTCTATATGTGTGGTTTGTCTGAAAGAGTGGTATTCTGGTCGGTCAATAGAGATGTGATCATTACGGTTAATCCAACACTAATGATAATTGGGTGCGGACCTCTCCTTGTGGTTTGATCGGGTTATCGGGTTTCCATATTATTCCTTATGGTCAAGTAAAGATGTGGATTTATGTAGTTTTGACCTATCCTAACAAATTTGTAAGGAAAGAATGAAATTGGTTGGGGTCTATATTGCTGCCAGTCATTTGTTTCGATGTTTTTTTCTTCAAATGGTTCTTGGGTTCTAGACAGAAATATGGCATAAGTCGGGTCATCCCAAGATGGCAGTGGTTCACATGTAGGAAAGGTCAGGGGAGATGGGATATATGTGGAAGTGGTTAGAAGATCAGGATAAAATGGTTTTTAATTCAAAGATTGGATCAGATTCATCTGAGGGTCCAATTCTCACGTGAATGTTGGAGGATTCTTGACAGAAGCGGGTTTAGATGCTTTAGGTCTAACTGAGACAAATTCATTTTCATAGTATAGATCAGATGGGTACTCAGATCATTGTCCCATCTTTGTCAAATGAGGTTAATGATGAACTGGCATGGGTGATCTCGGTGCAAGAGCACAAGATATTCACAAGAAGAAACCAAAATTTTGTTTTAAATCAAGGAGAGTGATGGCACAAGTGTGTGGTTTTTGATCTTCTAATTCAATTAAAACACCAATACAAACACAATACAAACCCCGGTTTTACCAACTCACGCAATGAAGCTGCAAGAGTTCGGCAATCTTTTCAATTTTAATTGGTGATAAGTCAATCTTGGAAAATAATTAGCGAGCTATTAGGTGCCAAAAATTTTCTTAAAGACTAGCCCGAATTCTTAGGACTAGTTGCACCTACTTTCAGCTAGTATGGGTGTAAGTACAAACCGCAAAATGGCTACCCGTTACTTAAGGACGGAGCCTTATACAGTGTCCTTTAAACCACCCACTCTGCTAAGGAAATCCAAACCTTTTACCGGCTACCCGTATTTCCTTACTGAGAAGTAGCTAATCGTTTTTATAGAATCAGTAATCTGAACGAAGATTTCGGAGCTAGGCTCTAACCTAAGTGTCGTCTCTCGCTCACTCAGACAAATAGATGAATCCAAGGTCGAGGTTGCTCTCCTGCAAAAAATCTTGATTTTATGAGTTAATTAAAGTCGTCCTTGTTTAGCAGTCCCAATTTTAATTAGGTGATCACTGAAAAACTAGGTGAGCACAAATACATATCTACCGTCCAGTCCAAATTTCCTTTAAAATTATGTGATAAAATAGGAGGGAGAAATTTGGGAAAATCCAATGCACGTGAAATAATGATGTATGCTCAGATAGAAGACCTACAATGATTCCTCGCAATCTCCATGTGGGATGTAAAACAAGAATTGAGAATTATTCTAAATGAATGCAAATCGACAAAAACCGCATCTATCAAAAAGTTCTATTAGCCATGAAGAATTGAGTTAAAATTTTAACTAAATTGAACAATCTAATGTGTGTCTCGATTAAGTGAAGTGTGGTTCAAGGTTCTACGAGCACAATCAATAAAATCCTAGAAGCTGTAATAGTTGTATGTGTGGGTCTAACCTACGAGCCATTCAAGTTTGGCCCCACCCACACTTGAGAGTGAAATAGGCCATGAAACATCACAAAAAAAGTTTGAGGTCTTTTATACAAGCAAGAGTCCAAATGGACACCACTATAAATTAATTACAAAACATTAAAATTGCAGAAAAATATATCCTAGACTCTACGCTCTCTCGCGACTCCACTCGATCTTAATTTTAATGTGGTTTTTCGGAAGTCGGTGAAGATGTGTCGGTTTTTGAAAATTGCTCCACGTACGCTGGGTACCTCCTACGAAAAATAAGAGAGAGAGAGTGTGTGTAAGTGAGTAACTAAAAAATTAAAAATAAAGACAGAAAGTAAATGCTAAAAAATAAATGAAAAATCTGTAGTGACACATTCGGGGGTCAGACTACCAGAATGTGTGGAAAACAGAGCACTAATTTTTAGACAAAAATCCAAGTCGTTCGCCTCCCCAACAACGATGCCATCTGAAAAGTCCAAATACACCCTCTTTAATTGATGTGAATTATTAAGCATTTGAAATATCAATGTGTCATTTTAATTACGTCGAGTATTCGGAATCAGTAAAGAGATAACCACAATTAATTATTCAATTTTTAATCGATGTGCTTTTATGTTTATTTTACTTGGTCAAGTCCCAAGGTCGAACTCAAGGAGGTAAAGGAACAACCTAGAATTATGCCTATCAAAGTTCGTGCATGGTTTTCGAGATGGTATTTTTTTGTATTTTTAAAACAATTTTTTTAGTTAAAGATGTAATTAATTCAAAGAAGAAACAAAATGTGTGAGTTTTGCCAAAAAGAATATGTAACTTTGTTTGGAAATAATGCTATGATGTGTGATGAGATGAGTAAATGTATTTTTTTTATTATTTTTAGATTATGTAATAATATGATGATTATGAAAAGTGAGGATAATTATGGAGTAAGTAGAAGCTAAGCAAGTCAATTCAACCCCCCTATCAATTTAGCAATATGGAAATAAATCTCAGATTATTTTCCCAAAATAAATCCCATCAGATCAAGGACTAATTTATTGAGCATGGAAATTAATGAATTTAAAAACAAGTGCTCAAAATAGAACAAAATATAACTTCAGTTAATTTTTGTCAAATAATGTCTTAGAAGTAGAATTTCAATATTCAATATGATAGAGAATAATTCAAGGTTCAAAATGACACCAAGAATGCCAAAATCCAATCAATAATGCTCAAGTTATGACAGATTAAAATTTTGGGACTTAAACGTAAATAAAATAAATAGAAAGCTCATAATTCTACCCTTTGTGAGGACTTTTCGGCAATTTGATGAAGGTGGTAGGGTCTTTCTGTAAATTTCCCAGGTGGGGGCATATATGTCATTATCAAATCTCTAGTGATCAGTTTCTACAATTTGTCCTACGGTCACGTGCTTCACGCAAGACCGGGATCTTTATGAAATTTGGTTGCACGACGATGGCCTTACTGCAATTCACCTGCCCACGCACGTGAGAGATGTGTGGGGGGAGGCTCGGTGCATGATTCCATGTGGTTGTATGTCATTGCTTTGGATTGATCCAAGGCGAGAGGCTTGGCGATAGGCTTAGACTCGATCTGGTTCGTCGATGAAGATTGATCGACGACTGAGAATTGGGCAGATTTGACAGTCAAGATCTTGCGAGTTCTTGATCTAGCAGCTCCTGTAGATTGATCATGGGTTGCTTGATTTTGCAGGTGGGATGACGGAGCAAAGGCGGAGCAGGGGGTCTTGGCATCGGAATGCGAACGATGGTGGCTGACACACAGCTGGCGGGCGTCAGGGCAGGCTGAGGGGGTGCTCCTCCTCTAGTCGGTGAAGCGTGAGAGTGAGAGGTGACCAGTGGCAAATCTGCAGGCCACCCAGATCTACTGGGGGTGTTATCGCAGTTGAACGAAGGCAGAGGGACGGCGGAGCAGTTCCTGGCGTCTGGGTGCGGTCGATGGTGGCGCGAAGACGAGTCCGATGCTGGTGCTCTGATGGAGGTGGCTCAACGGCGTGCAATCGGAGATGAACGTAGTTGATCAGAGGTGGATGGATTATCGAAGGTGTAGGATGGGAAGTGGATATAATGGAAGGGAACTAGGCTTAACGACCGAGGTCGGAGCAGGGGTAGATGCGTAGAGGAGCACTTGCTGCAACGGCCAAAGAAGTCGGATCTCGACGCAGTGGTTGTCGTCAGAGCTATCACCTCCGTGTGTCGGTGCTCTATCAGCAGAAGTTTTGGAAAGGAGATGCGATGGTATTTAAATAGCGGGAGGGTGGCGATCGAAGATGGTAGGAGATCGACAAATTTGATTGATGGGGATCTGATTAGGGCGAGAGGGTGGAAGAGGAAAGCTATGGGAGATATTGATTCTAACGAGGGGTGATAGGAAGGGGAGTCACGAGATTGAGGGAGGAGTAGCGTCAGCCGAAAAGGGAGGTGACGGAGATCCCAACGGTGAGCGGCACTGAGGTCCGTAGGAAGAAGGGGGAAAGTTCTAAGGAAGGTGACGCACAGGTGTCATCCGATCGACCAAGATCGGACGACCCTGAATATGCCACGTAACTTTTATTTATATATTTAATTATTTTTTAAATTTAATTTTTTATTTTTTTTATAAAATAAATAAATAATAACTCCAAAAATGGGTGACATGTGGCGGCTCCAGGAGCGATCATGTGGCACCTGTAGAAAATTCGAAAATAAATTATAAATATAAATAAAAAATAAACAGCAAATGACCTCAGATCCAAACAGCGTCTTCATGAAATTGCTCGTCTCGATAAGATATACAACTTTTGTAAAGGGATCAAAACTAAAATCGATCATTTGCATAAAGTGATATTTTTGGGGTATCCTATGTACATAGAATACCTTGATTTTTGGATTTTCTATTTTTTATTATTTTTAAAATAGGTAAAAATCTAGAAAAAATATGATAAAGTCAAATATAAATATTTTCACATTAATCTATTTTTTTGTATTTTTATTAATAAAGAAAAAGAAGAAATAAAATAAAATACGAAAATGACAACTTTTGTACAAATTGTTAGTGAATACTCGAACTCAGTTAATTTCTTTGATTTCAAGCTCATTTTGGATTTGTATTTTTGTGAATTTTAATAAAACTTTTATCAAAGAAAATAAATGAAAAAGAAATAAAATAAAATGAATTAACTTTGTACATAAAATATTAGATCAAAAATAGGTAAAATACAAAATGTACAAAAGAGGCCCAAAACACAACTTTCACGTATGAGCTCTGATTCACTTGAACTTGGTCTAGTTTTGAAGGTAACTGAATGTGTATTAGTTCAAAAATTAGTAGGATCAAATCGGACACTTGATGATGAAGATATCGAGATTTTAGTCCGATAATCCTATAATTAGGGTTTGGGTTTTGGTCCACTTATTTCAGTTAGTGATTTTTTGTATTTTTTATTTATTCTTGTAGTAATATGTACACAATGGAGGTGATTTCAGATCATTTGGAGTTAGCATGATTTAGTTAAAAATCCGGGAAGTTACGCTATTCTACAAGTCAATTGGGCTGAGATTTTTGGCTCCTTATTTTATGCAATTATGAGTGATAAAATGCAATTCTTATTATTACGTGCATGAATGTTAATTATGCAGAATAATGGATAAAATGCATATGAATTTTGGGGATTTGAGCTTATTGGTAATTTTTAGTGTGGTGAATCTGAGATTCATCAGTGATTTCTGAGGAGAGGTCAGATCTTGTGAAGTGTTTGGCTCTGTGGCCTCCTCTTGGTCACAGCTGCCAATTTCTTGTTCGGTTGTCTCAGGGTCAAATGTGTTCTCGAGAGTTTGATCATTATGGTCCTGGTTTGGAAATTTTATTTCACGTGTCTTGTAGTCGATAGTCGACCTGGTAGAGGTTAAGAACGACTTTCCCAAAATAATGAGAGACTTAGATAACTTTCTACGGTGCTCAATGTCTATGACAATGAAGTCCAATCTATGCTTGGCACCTTAGAAGTTCATGACGAAGGAAACAATTCCTTTTAGTCTTTTTGTGGATTGATTAGGAAATAGAAAGATCACTCTAGTCTTTCTAAGCGGTCTAAGTTTGAGTCGGTTAAACACGGACTTCGAGGGGATGTTCAGTGTGGAGTCGTCATCTATCCCAACATGAGTAAACTATGTATCCTCAATTTCACAATTAACCCTTGTTAATTGTTTGACTCTACAACTTTTGCTTTTCTTGGTCAACACCATTGAACTGAACATAGTGGTTAAATGAAATTCGGTTCTAGATCGCTTCTTGTCCATCTTCTTATATGATAATCGACTCTTCACAAATATCTGAAGATCAATACATATTCTATGACCTTAGTTAATGGAATCTCTAAGATCGAACTTTTACAGAATGCTTACATTTCAATGTTGTCCATTTTTTTGAATTTTCTAATTTTGAATTTTTTGGTATTTTTATTAGAGTCATGGAATAGTCATTGGATTGATCAGTGGTATCATGTTCCTATGGTGTTTGCATCTGAATATTTTGCAAATGATGTGTCTCAGGTTTGCTTTGTGTGGTCCTTGCTTCTCCTTGGTCGTTCATCATTTTTCTAACCATTTGCACGACATTATCAAGTTGTTCAATTATTGCATCAGCTCTCGAATTATTTTGAGCAATGTCAGTTGCAATCATCTCATGACTTGGAGATAAATAACCGTACTCGTTGTATTGTAACTCCGGTAAGCAATCCTGAGCCGAGTAATACTCATTCTCTATGGTAATGGTTAGGTCATGAGTCCTATTTCCTTGACTATGGATATCCTTTTTAGAGTCAAAGGAAAAGTGGTCATACTCAGGAAGAGAGTTATCCTAAGTAGGGGATGGTTCAAACAATGAATTATCAATCGTAACTGGGAATTATGTTTCTCTTTCAAATTTGATTATACTTATATCAATCCTCAAATTTGTTCACTCAATTATGTTTATATAGTATTCAATTGTTTCTACGAGTATTTCATATCTTAAAGACTCAACCAAGGAAGGAGTGGGGTAGTGGAATGAGGGTAAAGTAGACGATGGCTGGGGAAGAACCGTCTCACAAAGAGGGTTCCGTTGAAATGAGAATGGAGATGAAGATGGTCGGTATATGGTTGTAAACCTGACCCATGTAGTCTGGGTATGAATATCAATATTCCAATATCTTCGAAAAAGGGAAGTGGAGAATGATTCACGAACCTTGATATGTGTCTGCAAGTGCAATGAACTTTAATTTCATACAACTCAATATGCAAAGGAAACCCCTATTTCACCAACTTTATACAATGAAGGCCATACAAGTCTGGCCAATTATCTTTTCATCTTTAAATTAGTAATAAAGCAATCTTTGAGTCTGTTACACACAGGTGTATAGCCTTGATGCCTAGATGTGGTTCTACTAGTCCTCAATCAAATGAGTGATCTATTCAGGCTGCGGATTATATCACACCCTTAAAGGAAATAGTAGACATATACTCCCAAAACATTGACTATTATCGGAGGTAAGCGCTTACAGCCCCCAAACCTGCAAGAGTCGAATCTGGAGACTTAGGGTGCAGGTCCAAGGCTTTGGGATCTAAAATTACAACTATTGTTCTCACCCACTCACAATTTGGAGGTATGTACATGTGCACGAGGATGGGGTTGTTCTCTCACAAACAATGATTTTCAATTTTATTCCAATTATTTTCAGTCAATTTGTTTAGCAATCCCCTTATATTAATTTGATTATAACTTGAATTTATGTGAAGATCGAGACATGTCTACATGACGATTCCAATTTCCTTTAATTCTTAGATGATCGAAAACTAAGGGAGAATTGGAAATGCCATGCAACGGGAAACACGATGATGAATATAAAGTTAGAAATACTTACAGTGCTTACTCGCAATCTTCATGGGGATGCAAGAAAAAAATGAAATTTCCCTAGACAGATATTTGTAATTAATGTAATTGTGTGGTTCTAGTACTACGAGAACAACAATAAATCCTATTATCTTTAATAGCCGTGGTGCAATCCTAGTATTACATCAATCACCACAAAAAAATACGGGCTCGATGGTCGAGTGTCTAGTGTTTGAGTAAAAACACGAGTCTTCAAATAAAGACCACTGAAAATAAGCAAATTATTACAAATTTATTACAACAATAAATGAATAAAACACACACTCTCTCTCTCTAAATAAAATAGAAAAAATCTTCATGCCTTCCTAGCGGGCTTGGTCCATAATCTCCCACCTCCAGTCACTCCGAGTTACGTCGACCTTCAAGAAAGTCGCTCCAAGTCCACCAGGTGCCACACATGAAAAGAGAATGTTAAATGTTAGAGATATTCACATGAAATATGTATAAATAAAAGAAATAAAAATTCTTAAAAATAAAATGAAAAATATGCAAGAAACCGTGGCTCAGACTACCCGAGGATGGAAAACCTAGAATCTAAATTATTTAAACATTAACCTTAAACCATATACCTCCCCAACAATGACAACATTTCGACAATCCCGAGTTTGCCCTATTTAATTTTTCATTTATTTGTAACTTGATAATTCGAGAACTGTTAAAAATAATCACACAAAGAAAAAATATAGGTAATTAAATCTTGATGCGATTGGTTATTTATGTTACTTGGGTAATTCCCAATGTCGAACTCAGGAAGGTAATATGAGGTTTTAGAAGTAAATTCCAAATAATACAGATAATTATTTTTCAAAGAAGTGATGTTTTTAGTGTTTTTATATTTTTTTATATTTTAATGGGTTTTAAATATATAAGATGTAATTAATTGATTAAATAAATATGATGCATGAACTTTTAAAATATTTTAATTTAATATAAAGTGATGATATGCAATTTGTGAAATAATTAAATGAATTTTAAATGATGAATGATGTGATATAATAATGCAAAGATACAAGCATGTACAAGACAACCAAGCCAATCAATTAATTTAATGAGTTATTGAAGCCTCCCCTTTAATGGTTAATGTCATAAAATAATTATTTAATTAATATCAATTAAGTACGTGAATTAATTCCTCAAGTGTTCACAAGTTATTTAGCATGAATAAATCAATGAATTAAAGTACATGTGCTCAATATAAGGAATAGACTCCTCAAATAAATTGATATCCAAGAGTATCTCAAAATGAATAATTAATTATCTTATATAGTAGAGAATGAAATATGCTTTAAAACAACACCAAAAACACCAAAATATGATGAATGATCCTCAAGTTATACTCAATGGAAGTTCTCAATATATTTGTAAATAAAATAAATAAGAATAGTCTCAAATATATCCTTCTAGGGACCTGGATGCAATTCTTGATAGCTGGTTGGTCGTCCTTGCATTTTATCATTCTGTAGGGGCACACATTTAATTCTCTAAAGGCGTGAGGACACCTATGTAATTGTCCCAAAGTCACACATGCAGCGCGCATGACCAAGACTCCTTTGTGAATCTAGATACAAGGGGTACAACTATAAATTACCCAGACCTCGTGCAGACGACACATGACCTAGTTCGGCTCGGGTACCGAACCTCCACGCATCATGTCTTCGTTTCTCTAGTGATGCTCAAGGCTCGAGGCTTGAGTGGAAGTCTCGGGATAGATCTGGAGCATCTAATGAAGCTTGATCCGGTGACTGACAATTGGGCATAAATGGTTGTCTAAGATGTGTTGTATTCATGATCCTTTGGTTGTTGTATGTTATGGTCCTGGGGCTCTCGTTTTCCTTGATGATTAGTTGGACTATGGTGGTTGTTATTCTTGATGTGGCAAAGATGGAGATGGACGAGGTGGAGGCTTCGGTGTGTGGTGGAGGACAGAGCTCTATCGATGAAGGGTTGCGGAGGAGGTAGAAGGGAAAATGGATGGTACTGGAGATGTTTCTATGTCGTTGATAATCGTTGATGCGGAATGAAGGTCGAAGGTCAGATTTAGATGCAATGGAGATGAGGTATAAACAACAAATGGAGAAAATGAAAGAAGGAAAAGAAGAAGATTTTTCCTGGGGATGTGAATCTCATAGGAGCTCCACTAATTATTGCCTTAGTGCTCTGCAGAGGAGTACGGAGTTCAGTTGCTCTGGGGAGGTGCAACAGCATGATGATGGACCATCGTAGATCATGCCATAGAGGATTAATCTTTGGAGATACTGGGTGTTATCACCACCCTGATGCTCGACTCTCTCTCTCTTGATTGTTGGTAGATAAACCTCTATGGTCGGAGGTGATGGCTTTTATATAGGACATGGAGGAGGGAGAGTCATTGGGTCATCGCTTGGAAGGAGATAAGGGGTGTTCGGCTGGAGTTCACCGGATATGGAGTTGGGAATTGGTTAGAGTCATACATGATGTGGTGATTTGGGTTATTACTGAAGGTGTTGGACGATAGATTTTGATTAGGGTGGTTAGAAGGGATAAAAGGATAATGGGGGTATGACGAGGGTTGTTAGTGTCATAGAGGCTAATGGGTGTTAGGTTTTAGTGTTAAGAGGAGATCTCAAGATATGGAGAGCAGTAGAGCTGGCATCGAGGATTGACCAAGGAGGAGGCGGAGAAGACAAGGCAAGGCAACGTTGGGAGGAGGGAGCTGGAGGTTAGGTATGAGGGTAGAACCGTTGGATTGACATCGATCTAACGATGGGAAGGTGTCACATGCCATGCACGTGGGTGAGAGAAGGGTTAGATGGGATTGTTAAGGGTCATTGGATCGAAATCGATCCAATGATCCAAATCAAGGGCGCAAAAGGATAAAGGGTGAAGACCAATGGGATAGGGTTTGACTAGGGTGCTGACAGGGGCGAATGGGGTGGCACCACGTGGCGTGTTGACCATTGACCAGACTTGAAAAATGAAAGAAAATTAAATAAAAATAGCAATTGGACTCTCATGCAAAAATGCCCAACATGAAAATTGTTCATTTAATGCAACCTACAATGGTCGTGAAGGAATGAAATGTGAATGAGACCAGTTGTGCAAGATATGAATTTTTTAGTGATATTTCATGTGTATAAAATATCAATTTTTAGTTTCGCAATATTTATTTGATTTTTGTAGATACATAAATACATGCAAAAAAAATAAATGAGATGTAAAATGATGCAATGAACTCAAATGTATTTTTTTGGATTTTTGTGAGTTTAAAATAATTAGAAATCGAGAGGTATATACAGATGAATTAGTTAGTCAGCTCAATTCAGAATGTGTCCTTTTCATTGCTTTTCTGATTTAGTGGATTTTAAATTATATGTAATTAGTTAGAATATGAAATGAAATAAAGAAATGAAAATGAAATACATCAAGAAGTATCAAATATGTACATGAAATAATAGGTATGATGACATTGGAATCTATCTTAAGGTCCAACAAGAAAGGCATACTTAAGTGTAGAGGGAGCGACTTCAGCTCTAGTAATGTTGCATTGTTAATCAAATCAAATTGAACCGTCTCTGAACCTGGTTTTGTGCTGCATGAAGGTGAAAATATCTCTGTTGTGCTTGCCACCAACATTGCTATATTAGGAGTTGGATCACCAAAAAAACACAGTAGTTCTACCAAAGACTCATACTAATCGTCATCTATACCCCTTGACTATTCCAAGGAAGATGGAACCAGCAAATTCAAAGGGATCTCTGAGTCATCAAGGGAATATGAGGACACATAACTCAAGAATTCCGGCAAAACCCCACAAACTGCATTGTGAACACTGTCCTCTCCATATGAGAGGGTTTCACTCAGTACAACTGGGGTATATTTCCATATACCACTTGTGTTAACTACTTTGCAATCTGCCTCTAAAGATGAAGAGAAATCTTTGCTGGACTTTGAGTTATGTCATTGCCATTTCGTCTGCTTCATTTTAAGTTTCACCTCTCCACCTAGAGAGAGGAACTTCATCATTCATGTCTGATAATCGAATGAAACTCCAATGGTCCTAAAGAAGGGCCGCCCAAGAATGATCTGTGAATCTCTCCAATGATTAGGGATATCCATCTCAAGGACAGTGGAGTTCACTTTGTAATCTTGTCCCTCAATCATGATGATAACGTTCTTGACTTTACCCTTAGCCTTCTTCAAGTACTTGTCTACAAACTAGACTAATGCTCGAGATTTATGTAAGGATCCCAACTCAAGTTTCTCAGGTACGACAACAGCCCTTCCGCTCCTGAGTGGCATATGATTAATACAATAAAAAAGAAGAATCTCGTGCTCAGATCGAGGTGAGTTCGAGTAGTATACCTAACAATACCGATGTTACCGATATGTCTTTTTTAGGCTGTTGAGATTAGCCTGAACTTGGGTAGGAATGGATGTAGACATTGCAGATTGCTCATCCTTCTAATGGGATAAGCGATTAATGTCAACCCGCATATCCTATATCGTGCTCCTATAATAATGGAGTTCCTTGATAATCTACCTCTGGAAATCCATAGGTCCTCACGAAGGTGACTGCTGCTAAGAAGAAGAAGAAGAATATCATGACGACTGGCCCTGATGGCCCTGAAATCGCTACAAGGGTGGGTGATGCTTAAAAGATGGGCATTGTTGGTTTGAGTGGTACATTGGCTAACAGACGTACTATTGTTGTTACCTTGACTGCCAAGAGTGGTAGGCTCCAGGGCTCTACAATGTAGGAAGAGGTGCGAGAGTGAAAGTGGTGTTATAAAAGTAGAGGGATGTTGATAGGAAGGACGGTCCCCCACACCTTCATGTAGGGAAGGATCCTATGAATACCATACATCGTTCACCTCCCATACCGGAGATTGATCCTCCAAGTCTGTCTCTGATGGCGACTGCTGGTTTTGTGGCTGGGTAAAGGAGTGGTATTCGACCCATTACTGGGGTTGCCCTGATATCAGTTGTTCATGTACGTGATGCACGTGGTAGATAGGAGCATCGGATGCAGACACAACATGTATCTTCATCTAGGATACCTTCTTAGTCAAGTCTTCCATCTGCTTCGGTAACTTGGATAAACTGTTGTCAAGTTCATTAATCCTCATGTTGAGTCTCTCCACCACTATCAACTTATCTACAATGATTCCCATGTTAAGAATCAGATCCTCGGAGATATTGACTACAACCTTCTTTCTCCTGCTTGGTAAGAGTGTGATGGGGGACTTTGAATAAGCCCTACTAGCAGTCTATGAACGACTCATCTTTGTCATCTGCTCGAATACCTTCCTGACGGTATCCACACCACACGAAGCATAGCTGCCTCTATAGGCAACGCTCACTAAACCATGCACCTCAGTGTTAAGATCGCTACACAAAGACTGAATTAGGATAGTATATCAAATCCTCACATCTCTCCCATGTATCACAAAATGGCTCATTCGGCCTCTGAGAGAAATTCGTAATGTTTTCTCACATCTGGTTAGTTCTACTCAAAGGGTAGAACTTCATTAGGAAAAAGGTCCTTGAAATGGGTATAGATAGTTACGACTACCCCCAAGTTCTTCATCCAATAATATACCTTGTCTTCAAAGGTGAAATGTAAGCCTTTAAGACTTATATAATCTTGACTAACCCTAGAATGCCTAAGGTTATCACAAACCAACTCAAAGTCCCTAAGGAATGTGTATGGTTCCTCATATGCATTCCCTGTGAAATGAGGAAACAAATTTAAGAACCACACTTCAACTCGTATTCAACCTCATGCTGGGTTGGACTTAACCAATTCTGAACTCTATACTACTCAGGATTATATGCTGCATCCATCGGCGCATCAACCCCCAAATTTAGTTGTCCTATCCATGCTCTTAATAATGTGTTATTCTATTCAGATGCTACTAACCTAGCAAGAACCATCTGCATCTGGTCCTCATCTCCTCATCCTCACTATTCTATTTCTTTGGAGGCATATTATAAGAATATTCTTGAATTCCTTTAGAAAATAGAGGTATCAGGTCAGAAGAAGAAGTGAAAGTGATCCTATACTCAAGAGGGCCATGAGTCAAGGTAAATCCATGGAGTGGAGTTCCATGTATCTTGGAAGATGTGATCTTTGGAGAGCACCGAAAGATTCGTGAAGTCCAAACAAAAATCTCCCTAATTGTGCATTTTCCAGGTCAAAAGGAGACGAATATGTACATGATTGAATGAAGGAGAACTTGTACTACGGTGCACTTGAATGTGTGGAACCAACTCACACAATACAAATGCAATTCAAACCCCGGATAATTTCACCAACTTTACACATGAAGGTCGTAAAAGTTCGCCCGAATTATCTTGTCAATTTTAAGTTAGTGATAATCCAATCTTTTAAACATTACACACAAGGAGCCACCTTATGCACAGTTGTGCTCTTGTATGCTCTTAATCAATGAGGTGATCTATATGTGTTGTTAGATTCAATATCACACCCCAAAAGAGTCACTCAAGCTTACACAATCGAAATGTATTTCTAAGGTCAGAGGCAACCACTTGCAGCTCCCAACTTCACGAGAGTCGAACCTGGAGACTTAGAGTAGAAGTCCAGGGATTCATTCTCTAACCTTAGGGAATTTATCCTCACCCACTTTGTTTGGGGGTAAGTACCTATGTCCAATGAAGGCTTTACTTTCCTGTAGTACAATGTTGTTTTTATTCCAAGTTAATTTTTCAATCACCTTGCATAATTCATTCTCTATTTTAGACTTTAGGTTATCACTGAATTAATGTGACCACATAGGAATATGTCTAACGTTCAGTCCTGTTTTCCTTTAACCTTATGTTTGCTAAATAAGAGGAAGGAGTCGGAAAACAAAATGCATGTGAAAATCAATGATGCATGCAGTCATTTAGAAATACTTATAGTGCTTCCTAGCACTCTCCATGTGGATGCTATACTAAACGTTTTAAAATATCTAAACTATATGATGCAAGTCAACAAAATGCACCCTAAACAAAGTTCTATTAGCGAGAAAGAAGTCAATTTAAATTTGGTTAAGTCCAGCGAGAAAGAAGTCAATCTAATAATGAGGAAGGTCACATGCTTGTTACTCAGAACGATATAGAGACTAGATGGAAGTAGTATTTCCATAAGCTTTTCATTGAGGAAGGAAATAGAGAGATCACTTTGGGTGATCTAGCTAGTAGTGACAGTTACTTGAATCGTGTGAGCTATAAATGAATACAAATAAATGAAATAGAGGAAGCTTTAAAGGTTATGAGACCTGGGAAAGGTGTAGGACGAGATGACATTTCTGTAGAAGTATGGAGAATTTTAGGTGAGCATGGTTTGATCTGGCTTATAAATTTATTCAATGTTATTTGGGGAAGCAAGAAAATGTCTGAAGATTAGATGAGAAGTATCATGGTGCCTCTTTATAAGAACAAAGGGGACATTCAAAATTGTTCAAATTACAGAGGTATCAAGCTGATGGGTCACACTATGAAAATTTGGGAACGTATGATCGAAAGAAGGTTGAGACAAGTTTCCAAAGTAAAAGAAAATCAACTCAGATTCATGCCAGATCGCTCAACCATTGAAGCCATCCATTTTCTGAGGAATTGAATTCGAACTGTCCTATAGACGATGATTGTCTGATTGTATATATATTAAGCTCGGTGATAATCTAAGCATTAAATTAGGACTCATTAATGAAAGGAGACCTTCATAAAATAGAGTAAAATTCACCTTGGATTATGAAGGCAAACCCATCAAAATTGTATACTGGATGGATTTTTGCATGTGAGAGATGAAGACGTATCCCTCGGATGGTGCCCAAAACCCATCTTAAACATTACATAGTGGTCTTATATTTTGGATGATCGATAATAAAATCGACAATATTAAATGACCAAGGCTTGTTAATCTTCATGTGTGAGTTGGTGAAGGTGTTTGCTTGACTGGTTGAGCCTTGATTGTGTATTCTTCACAACCCTCCAGTAAACCCTAGACTCCATATTCATCTCTGAAGATTCATCCATCTTGTAAATTCACATCCATAGATCCATATCTGCATAATGAGGCTAAGTATAGGGGGAACCAAGTCTCTCTGATTGTTCACCTCATGTCCCTCCATCTTCATTTAATATCTTTATGCTTAGGCTCTTCTCAGCCTAAGTATATAGGGGGGTGAGTCTCCATCCATTTATTCACTCATTTGACCCCTCTTCTTGGTCATCTTCTTATACTTAGGTTATTTTTAGCCTAGATATAGGGGGCGACCCAAGTCAGTTCATGTATATCACCTTATATTCTAGCATGAGTTATGGCTTCATATCACTTAGTGCTATGAGGACATAGCAAAAGCTAATTATAGGGGGTGTACCGTATATGTTTCATATATACTTTAACCATAGCTCATATTTTAAAAATTTTCAAACTTTTTGGGGCTAGGGTATAGTATCTTTTGAACTGATTTGTGTAAAAATGATTGTAAATATTTTGAAAAAAAATCTCACTATGTGATATTGTCTTTGAAAAATAAATGACTTGGTTTGAAGAATGGGATTTTACTTGTTTTGAAAAACATTTGAAAATGTTTTGAAAATCTATATATTTATGTGATAGGGTTTGGAAAATCTTTTCAAAAAATCTTTTCAAAAATTTGAGGGTGTAGTGAGACTAATTTGTGTTTATGAGTACTTCTAACCTTATTCAAAACCTATAAAAATTGAAAATTCAAATATCACTAAAACATTAACCAATTGCGTTGGTGTATCCCTAATACTTTTCACTAGCATTCAAGACTTGAGGAATAAATAAGCTTTGGTTTATAAGGTCCTTAGAGACTGGGTTAATCAGCTTTAGTCATTAGGATTTTAGACTTAATAATCCACACTTCCCTGGTTTGAAAGATATGGGTGCTATATTGCACACTTCATCTTTACCTTAAAGAATATGACCCGCACATCACTTGCATAACTACATTGATGATGAGATGAGTTGATGTTTCAGTTGAAGAACTAGGATTTGAGATGTGGATCTGGGCTTAATTTTATGATACTCGAGGATGGGATAAAATCTATGAAGGCTTCATGAAACTTGAGTGTCAGCAACCCTAGCCAGTAAGAGAATAAGTTCTCATGCTATCTCTTGATATTGACCTATGTGTCAGGATGTGATGAAACATAAAAATATGTTGATTAATATGTGTCAACTTGGTAAAAGCGGTGTAGCTAGCCAAAAAATCAAAGAAATGCAAAGAAAAGAGAAAGAAAATATCTCATATGACAAAGTCAAATAAAAAAAGCTTCCATCAAAGGCGAGCGCTCCCAACCTTTTCATAGAGTCCACTTGGACCGAAGCTATTAGGATCATAAGAGTCAAGCTAGCACCCCAAAAAGAGATCTGCATCGTAAGTGATACAAGTTTGGGTGTCGAAGGTATATCAGATACTCAAAAGAGACACTCCCCAGAGTATTCCCAAAAAAACAAGTGCATTCAACTCTGAACTCTCTTGATGGACACACTAATCGACATCCAAAAATATACATGGGTTTCATAATAAGTCACTCGAGAGGATCTGTGTTCCACTGAGAGGGACACAAGAAATTACACAAACACATGCCATCTATCAACTGGACTTCTACAATCATTTTCAAATCTGACAACTAAAGAGAAAGAATACTGAATAACCTGGATACACTCATCTCCCTTATACTTAGGATGAAGTATATCATCAGTATAATACAGATGAATGAGATAAGTGTTATATGGAAGAAAGAATTGGAAGAAAATAAATGAAAAGAAGAAAATTAATCAAAAATATTTCATGTTGCATTATATGACTCGGCTGATGCTGTAGCTTGGACATCTTCTTTAAAAACAACTTGAACAGAATCGACAACAGTTGGGAATGTGTCATGCTCTAAATACGGCTTCAACAACTGACCATTGACGATGAAAGGTTGTGCGTCAGGTAACAATTCTAATATCAAAACACTTCCATTGTCACATACAGTTCTAACTCTATAGGGCCCTATCCATTTACTTTTCAATTTTCCTGGAAAAATCTTCAAATTCACATTGAACAACCACACTTTCTGTCCAGGTTCGAAGGTATTTCGTTTGATGTACTTGTCATTCCAATGCTTCACCTTCTCTTTGTATATTAAGTTGTTGTCAAACACGTAATCTCGGAATTCCAGGAGATTATTCAGATCCAAATTTTTTATGACCACCTTTTCTTTGAGTTGAGGTTGCAGGTATTTAATGCCCAAAGAGATTTGTGAATTAATTCTACGAGTAGGTGGCAAGGCTATCCATAGCAAAGATGATAGGGTGACTGATGAACCCGAAAAATGCCTCCTTAGTAATGTTGTATTATTGTAGTACATGAGACATATTTCGATTCGTCAAAAACCACAGCTTTCAAATATGTGGTAATTATTTTACTTGGTAAGTGTACCAAGGTCGAACTCAGGGACATGAGCCTCCTAGTTTATTCATAAATTCTAAATCTAGGGCTTCATATGTAGATGCATTATGCACATATGCAAATATATATCATGCAAATAAAATGATGTAGAGATAAAGTGATATGCAAAGATAAAATAATATGATGCATGTAGTTTTTATTTAGTTTTATGCAGATGCAATATGAAATGAAAACAAAGAACTATGCAAACAGATAGGTGTGCGAAATACGCCCAAAAATATTTATATACAAGAGGAATAGAAAAAGGGTCGATTTCAAAGTCACATTGAGCAGTAAGGATAATTACTGGAATTTATATTAAAGAGTAGGAGACAATATGGATCTCAGAATTTATCAAATTCAATTAAGTTTGAAATCAAGGAATTAATATGCCATTTAATAGAGGATGAAATTAGCAAAAAATGAGATCAAAATCAACTGAATCGAAGTTCGAATGCTCAAATTATGAATAAAATAGTACAAGGGCTTAATTGTAATAAAATGCATAAAAATAAAGGATGAATAATTACAAATAGGTCCATGTAAGGACCTATTGGTAATTTTTAAAAGTCGTAGGGTCCTCCCTATAAATATTCCTTGTGCACGGGGGCATTTATGCAATTCTGACTATTGACTAGGCCTCACTGCAATTTGTCCAAGCACGCACATGATGCACGTGCGCCTAGAACTAGATGTAATTCTGGAAAACCTTGAAAATGGAGTTGTAATTTACCCAACCCCCATGTGCGTGGCTCACGAGGGGGCTAGGCTCTGGAGGCGTGCGAAGGCTCAGCCCACGTGGATGGATTTGAAGCTTCAGGTGCTGGCTCGGACTGCCCGAACCTCCTTGCCTCAGAGTAGCGACAAGGCTTCTTCTAATTCGTCCGATCGTGAGGATTGAACAACAACCTTGCTCCGTGATCCCCCGCTCCCATCATAAAAGGCAATGCTACGATGAACGATTAAAAGCTCCTCCGAGCACCCTCCATGACCTTGATGGTTGAAGAATGATGCTGGAGGACTTGCGAAGGTGCTAGAGGTGAGACAAAGGCCCGACAATGGCCGGAATGGTCGGTCGATGAGGCATCACCGAGAGATGGGTTATTGAACGGAGCATAGACAAAGGCTTTGGCCATTGAAGAAAGGGAAACATGGAGATGTTAGTATAGCCAAAGCAAATCGTGTAGGGGATTGTGAGTAAAGTGGAGGTCCCATAGAGGTGGGTGGAGGGGAGACCACTAGTCCTCTTCTCCAGCGAAGTAGATAGGAAGAGGGTGCGGTGGATGGGCTTCTGGAGAAGGGAAGAGGGTGCATTGAGGGGTCGATGAGGATGTTGGTGGCATTGCGAAACTAGGTGGATGGTCGTGCAATGGTGGATGACATCATGTGTGGTGTAGTAATTAGGATAAAATCATGAAATGAAGGCGCGAGAAGTTACCTTGTCGGAGATGGTCAATGGATGGATGAGGAGCTTGGGCTGAGCATCCGAAGACACCCGAGTCGTCGTTTGAGCTGGTCAGCGACACCATCGAGCTCAGCTACCGTCGAGGAGGAGGAGCATACATGGCAGATGCCATGGATCACACTGGGGCATTGAAGTCGTTATCGCCTCGACAAATGCCCCCTGCTATCACCGGAGGGCAGAGGAAGCTGAGACTCAGCCCCCTTGATTGGTAAATGAGGTGGGAGTGAGGCAGAGGGTGTCTATTTGTAGGTGGAGCTCCATTCATTTCTTGGTGTAATGGTGGTGCTTGTAACGCTCGGTATGAAAGCGTGGAGTGATGGACGGAGGTGTTGATGGTCACACGAGGATGGCGGAGTAACGACTTTGAAAGATGGTCGTTGGGGAGTGGAGAGGATATTGGAGAAGATGGGTAGAATAGGTAGGGGTCGACGTGGTTGCGAGGTATAAGCTTGTAAGAGAGGCATTAAGAGGAGGAAGACAAATGAGGACTATTGGATTTTGTGATCCAACAGTCCAGATAGAGGCACGGGTGAAGGGTTTAGATCAGATCTGGTGATCTGATCTAGCAGTTGGGGAGTGGGTTGGGGTGAATGGTTGAGATCTGATCAGGGATCAGATCAGAGGGTTGATGGAGCTGCGCTGGGGGATTGTGGAGATGAGTTCTGGGTAACTCATCTAATGGTCACTAGAGGAGGGTTGATGTGGAGGCAGAGGGGGTGTTGGATGCTAGGGCATCCAACAGCTCAGGATGAGGCGAGAGTGAGTGGTCAGGATGAGATCTGATGGTTGAGAGGATAAGGGAGATGGGTAGCTGTGATTGAAGCAAGTGAAGGTATCCAATGGCTGGAAGATAGGCCGGGTGGGTAGCCCAGAGGGCACCATGTGGATGCACCAAAATAATTAAAAAGAGGAAAATACAAGAATAATAAAAAAGAAATAAAAGGAACTTGAATCAACAAAAAATGAAAGCATGAAAGTTGTAGATCTAGATGAGATCTACAAGTTTCATGTTGAATACGAAGTCAAAGGAGGTCATTTGTACACAGGAGAATTTTTGAAGTATTTTTAATGGATAAAAACAATGCATTTTTAAGGATTTTGTATTTTCTTTGTATTTTTAAAATCTTTTTAAAGCCAAAACAAATATGTACAATATTTAATCTAATTTTTAAATGAGAAAAATAATAAAATTTTAGTATTAAATACAATAAATAGGGTTAGTACTTTAGTGTTAATTATACACAGAATATATACAACACAATAAAAGTTAATATCAATGAATTAATTGTGATTTTTATAGAATTGTTTAAGCTTTGAAAATAATACATGGATTTTAATATGATGTATCTGAGATTCATCAGCGACATGCCCAAGGGAGACTTGTAGGCAATTATGTATGCCGAAGGAGCTGAATCCAGGAGTTGTGACCAGTTCTTTCTATTCGTCCTCACAAGTTTCTCAAGGATTGTCTTTATTTCTTTGTTGGATAATTCAACGATGCCATTTGACTTAGGATGGTAAGGAGATGCAACAAGATGATCGATGGCCTACTCCTTCATTAATTTCTTGATCTCGTTTTTGATGAAGTGACCCCATCTAAAAATAGAATTTTGGGTATCTCGAACCGTGAGATGATGTTTTCCTTCAAAAATTTACAAATTGTTTTATTGTCTGTGTCTCAAGCAAGGATAGATTCAATCCAATGACTCACATAGTCCACGAAGAGCAGGAAGTATCCGTAGCCCTGATTTTTAGGAAACAGACTCATGAAATCAATGCCCCATGCATCGAAAACATTAAAGATCTAGATGAATTTCAGGGGCATAAAATCTTTGATACCAAGGGTTTTTCCCATCTTCTGACAATCAGTGTAGGTTTTGACATATTCATTTACATCATTCAATAATGTTTGCCATTAGAGGACACACTACAGTATTTTGGTTGTCGTTCGACTTCCAGAATGGTGTCTACCATATTCAAGCTTATGACAATGCTCAAGGCTATTTGTGTACTCCTACTGAGGAATACCCCGACACCAAATGCAATATGCTCCTTTCCAAAACAAGTATGGATCCTTACATTGGTAAAAATGAATATTGGACATAAATTTGTCCTTCTTGATTCTCTCCCAATCTTGTGGAACTACTCCATACATGAGATAATTCACAATCTCGGCATACTAAGGGAGAGACCTAATGTTGAGGATAGATTCATCAGGGAAGGTCTCTGTGATCAGTGTGCTGCTCCGCTGAGTATCTTAACCTTCAATTCTGGACAGATGATCTGCTACCACATTTTGAACTCTAGGTTTATCTATGGTTTCCAAGTCAAACTCCGAGAGGAGAAAGATTCATCTGAGTAGATGTGATTTAGCATCCTTCCTCTGTTGTAGATATCGGATAGCAGAGTGGTCAGTGAAAACAATAATTTTTTATCCTAGAAGATAGGATTTGAACTTCTCTAAAGAAAAGACAAATACCATCAATTCTTTCTCTCTAACTGTGTAATTTCTCTATTCTTCATCGAGTGTCTTGATGGTATAGTGAATGGCGTAGAACAATTTATCTCTTCTTTATCCTCGGATAGTCTCAACTGCAAATTCTGAAGCATCCTTGCTAAGATGGATCAGGTTGGGCTGTGGAATGTCATGGTGGGGGCACTTCTCTTGCAGATTTCTGAACCTCTCCCGAACTTCATCGATGGACTCGTGTGGTTTCTAGGATAAGTTGTTGATCCTCGCTTGCAACTAATTGAAACGACCTAAAGGATAGTATTTCTAGAGAAACGTAGACCTAAGTTCCTCCCAGGTCATCACGACCTTCCCCAGATGATTAATCCAGCATAGATCCTTATCCTGAAGGCTGAAGGGGAATGCAGTCATCTTGAATACTTCTAATGGGATGTTAGGGTAGTGAGTAGTGTGACAGATGCGAGAGAATTGTCAAAGATGGATGTAGGGCTCTTTGTTGGTATTCCCGTGAAAGGAGGGAAGAAGATCCAAGAACTCCAGCTTCAATTCAAAATGTCAGTGAACTACAGAGATCTATATCCACTCTGTCATCTAGCCAGAGCTAGGATTGTAGGTCTCTTTGAGAGTAGTCTTGAGAGCCTCCCTCCTTGGCTCATATGTTGACCCTCCACAATGTCCATCTCCTTGTTCACCACAATTTCCTCCTTCTCCTCCTCCTATGTTTTCTCTCTCCTCAAGTCATTCAACATATCTTGGAATGCGGTCTGGATAAGAACTTGATCTGTCTGTTGCTGGATGGACTGGATTGAACGGGCAACTGTGCATTCAGGGTGTTCTAATCTGGTTGTCCATGATCTGGTTGATTCAGTCCATTCCCCTTCCCTTTAGGATGCATTTCTGATTCAAACTCAGAAAAATGTATCTGAACAGGTCTAGGGTTGGCACTTGATCTGCACATGGAAATGCATCCTGATCAGACTGGCAAACTATGGCACCAGATGGAATGGATGATCTAGAATTATGGTTAATTCCATATGTGTGTGAATGTAGCATTTGATAGGAACTGAAATCGATCTCCATCCACAGGGGATGAATGGTGGGACAAGAGTGATCCCAGTTTATTTGAATAAAGGAAGAAGTTGAGGAGTATAGAGATCAATTCGCAAGATCTGAACCAGATTCTCAAGGATTGCATCGAATTATTGAAGATGTCGAGTTCATGAATCAATGTGGGTATCGGCGAGGTCCTAACTAAACCATCAATGAGTCGACATCTTGGATAGAATAAGAATAGATGGAGAACGTAATACGGTAGCGAACAATAGATTAAGTGAAGAGGAAAATAGTGGAAGCTCAAAATGAGAAGGGCAAGAAGAAATGAAAACAGATAAATTGAAAAAGTCTGCAAGTATGCAAGACTGGATCTTTGACCTAAATTCTAAATCCAAACAAACATCAAAGCAATGGATTCACCAACTCACATAATGTGTAGCTGTAAGAGTTCATCTATTTTTTTCTTTTCAATTTTATTTTGTTTTACAGACAATCTTGTAATGAGTCCTTAGATGCTAACCCTATAGGAGAGTGAGTACTGCTAGAAAAGTATCACGTAGTTTCCACTTCCTTTGTAACATATAGCTTGCACTTTTTCAAGAGAATCCCTATTATTGGATCTAGATCCACAACTCAGCCTAAGAATAGAGGAGGAAGCTAATAGGCAAAACCAACACTTCCCCAAAAAATTAGGTACTCGGGCGCATGACTATGAGACAGACACACCCGTGAAGGCATGGCCTAAGATTAATACTTTGGACTAGGTCGGATGTTCTACATAAGGTGAGAACACCATCATCGACAAGGCCCTACTCTCCTACGTATGATATAAGCGCCAACGGTTCATGAATCCAGTCAATAACAAGGCAGTATTCAGGTTAGGTTTTGGGCTCTAATATTTATGGGTCGTGCCTCACTCAGTCTGAAATGTACTTGGAAATAATGTGGGCTTTATGGACCCCAAACAATGAATGTTCGTTACGAATTTTAATTTTTAGTCAAAGTTTATTCAATAATCCCCTTATTTTAATTTTTGGTTTCCACTTTTTTGAGTATTTTCAAAATATTTCACCTAACAAACTTTTTATTTTCTTTAAATCCTAAGTGATACAAAACTAGGAGAGAAGACAGAAGAGTCGTGCAAGTGGACACAAGGATGGAGATCTTACCCTTGTATCTAATGATGCATGCTCGGTGAAAGGACTTACAGTTCTTCCTAGCTTTCTCCATGTGGGATGCAAGACAAGAAATTTAAATCTACACTATATGAGATGCAAGCCAGTGAAATGGCCTTAAGCGGGAATTGCTATTAGCGTGAAGAACCAGATTAAGTTTGATCTTGGTCCAAATGTAGACTATAGGAACATGCAGATATGGGGTGCTTGGACCTAGATTAACCGATCAATCAGTTCCTAAAATATAAGGGCTCATTCACATAAAAAAAAGAAAAATAAGGTGGAAAACTAGGAACATGGAAAAAAAATAAGTGGAAAATAGGAAGAATAAAAAGTGAGAATGCGAGAAAAATGCGAAAAAATCCGATGAGGCCCCAAGGTGAGCAATCACCCAGACAATGCAACTCAAAGAGAGTGAATGTTCAAGTGTCCTTGGGTACATTTATTATTATAATTAATTATTTCAAAAATAAAATCTCTCTCACATAAAAATAAAAAGAAAATATATACTAAAGTTGTATGCCCTGGTCTCTCTCTCTCTCTGTGTCTCTCTTCCTTGCTCTTTCCAATTATCTCATGAAGAAGGAGCCAATCTCCTCATAGCTCAGGTGCAACAGCTTCCTAGAAAGTTGCCTTTGTTATGCGGTGTTGGACATGCAAGCCCACAGCATGCCATTATACAATAAATGTTATTGCATGTATCATTCCCTGATTTGAAATGAAGAATAACTAATTTGCGTAATAGGTCCCTTAGTACAATTAGTGTTATGTACCATGGCCATCTTAATGATCATACAGTTGTTGATTCAATTATTGAATCATAAAGGCTGGTGCTTGGATGAGTATCTAAAAAGTTATATTGAAGACTCATCAAGCACCACCAAATGATTATTAAGAGATCATCTTCAGCCTGAGTAGAAGATGGAAATCCTTTCTCTTTTGGTTGATATCTAGCAGGTCTCTGGATGTAGGTCCTCTACATAGGAATAGAGATTCGGAGGTGTCAGATTAGTTAGGTCAAAGAGTTGACTTAATGAGATCAAGATAACCAAATACCTATATCGTATGCTATCATAAAATAGGCACGCATCCTCCGACTGGTGCGAGATTGTTACTATATGTCTAAGTATGTACATCTGGAAGAATGATAGGTTGATGGCCTAATCAAGGTCTATACACTGACGCGTTGGTGTGCATACAAGGGCATATGAGTAATATGATTTCTCAAAGGGATCATACAGGTTCATTTATTGAACTGTAAGACATGAGCTCACGCATGAGATATGAGGAATCAAATTCCGTGCACAGTCATCTTGCTTTGGAAGCTTGACTGAATTTGTAGGTTTGATATATGCCTCTAGAAAGTATATGATCAAGACCTGGGTATGATATATGCTTTTGGAAAGTATATGATCAACACCAACTCCCAATGATCGAATGAGAAACTTAATGATAAAACCCTGAAGGATACTGTCTAAATACATCTAAAACTTCAGGTTTATTCTAGGTCTTCCAGTATGTAGGATGTATCGGTATTAGGAATTCCTGAGGGTGATGAGATCATAAACGATTTTATAATCATGATGCTTCCATTCCTAGGGAGTGATGAAATGGGTTTGGATTTTAGTGACTCCTCTCAATAGAGAAGTAATCTGATCTTGTTCCAAATGTTATTGCGCATATCATTCCCTGATATGAAATGAAGAATAAATAATTTGCATAATAGGTCCCTTAGTACAATTAGGGTTATGTACCATGGCCATCTTAATAATCATATAGTTGTTGATTCAATAATTGAATCATAGAGGCTGGTGCTTGGATGAATATCTAAAGAGTTAGATTGAGGACTCATCAAGCACGGTCAAATGATTATTAAGAGATGATCTCCAGCCTGAGTAGGAGATGGCAATCCTTTCTCACATAGGCTGATATCTAATCGACCTCTTGATGTAGGTCCTCTGCATAGGAATAGAGATTCGGAGGTGTTAGACTAGTTAGGTCAAAGAGTTGACTTAACGAGATCGAGATAACCAAAGTCCTATATCGTATACTATCACGATATAGGCACGCATCCTCTGACCGGAGACAGATGTGTTACTATATGTCTGAGTAATTACATTTGGCAGACCAATAGGTTGATGACCTAACCAAGGTCTATACACCGATGAGCTGGTGTGCATGCAAGGGCATATGAGTAATATGATCTCTCAAAGGGATCATACAGGTTCATTACTGAACCGGAAGACATGAGCTCACTCATGAGATATTGGGAAGGATCAAATTCCATGTACGGTCATCTCGTTTTGGAAGCTTGACTGAATTTGTAGGTTTGATATATACTTTTGGAAACTTTATGATCAAGACCTAGGTATGATATATGCTTTTGGAATGTATATGATCGATACCAACTCCCAATGATCAAATGAGAAAACCTACTGATAAAGCCCTGAAGTAGACAGTATAAAGTCGATCTAATACTTCGGGTTTATTCTGAATCTTCCAGTATGCAGGATGTACAAGTATTGGGAATACCTGAGGGTGATGTGATCATAAACGATTGTATAACCATGACGCTTCCATTCCTAGGGAGTGATGAAACGGGTCTGGATTTTAGTAACTCCTCTCAGTAGAGAAATAATCTGATCGTGGTTGAAGATTGGATCTACGGTCTTGATTTAATCAAGCATCTATGGGAGGTCCCCGAGATCTGGATTTGAGATGTGATCTCAATATCCAAGTCACTATACGTGGATCAGTACAATTGCCATGTCCTTATCTCCAAATATCTGCGGAGAAAGCGCATTATCCTTAAAAGAGTTCATGGATAATTTCATTGTTGATATATGTATCCGAGCATCGAGAAAATTGATAATTAAATATGATTTAATTATCATGGATAATATGAATTTGATTCAAATTATAAGGAGAGTTATCTGAGATAATTAAATGTGATTTAATTATCAAAGATGTGAATAATGTGAATGTGATTCATATTATTTTGGCACATGAGAATAGAGATCAAAGATGATTGAATACGATGTAATTATCATGTATATGAATAATATGAATAGCACTATCCATATTAATCATATATATATTATAAATGTGATTTACAATATATAAGAGAGAGCTATTTGTGATTTAGATTTGTTGATTAATTATTGATGTGAAATTGATTCACATTGGATGATTAATTAAAATATAATTTACATTTTGTTTTGGGATGTGAATGTGATTCACATTTTTCCAATGGCATGATTACAATATTTCAGAAGATAATTATGAATTATTTTTGTGAAATAATTTGCAACAATTGTTGTTGTAAATCCTGGAGATATCATGAGATAATGTGTCTCATGAGATAATGAGATCTCATGAGATGTTGGTAGCCATCCCCCCTTTTTAGGGGATATGGTTTATCTCCTCATTATCTCCAAGTATAATTAATTGATTTGATTTGAATTTAAATATATTAATTTATCAATATATATTAAATTACATTAAATTAAATTAATTGTTGTTGTGTTTTTACAACAAGATCATAACCATTGAAAGAAACACAAATCAATCTCAACCATTGATTGTGTGTTGTACATGGATTGGGATCCATGTACTCCCAAAACCCTATATAAGAAGAGGCATCAATTGCTCTTCATTATACAAGATAATAATGAATGCTCTCTCTCTCTCTCTTTTCTCCATACGCCAAAGCCTCTCTCTCTTATATTGGTCGTCTACCATGGAGCCATTGTGAGAGTCGTCATCGACGCAGCATCGTCGTTATGCTGCCGGATCATCTACTCGTGGATCTCCATCTCCTTCGGTGCGTCTCTCTCATGAAGAAGATGTTGGATCTCGTGTGACGAGATCAAGAGATCCGTCGCTTGGATCATCAACATGGATTGCGAGGAGCACGTGATTCATCCCCGCGCTCGCAAGCATCTCCTCCGTCGGATCGGGTTTGAGACAGGAGGTCTCTTTATTTAGAGACTCGATCGCAACCATGCTTCAATAGGTAATCCTATTATTTTTTTGTGGTTTAGATGAAATGATCCAAGAAGTGTTCTTGGATTATGTGGTTTCGTCACATAAAAATTTTAATTTCCGCTTCCCGAAGCGAGTAGTACGACTGGTCGCTGCCGGTCGCATTCGATGCGATCATCACACTTCCGTGATGAGCTTGAGGATTTTTCCCATATCCTTCAAGTGGTATCAGAGCCAGGTTTACGGAGCTTTTAGATATAATCCATGAACCTACGAAAATTTAGGCTCGTTTTGGTTCGTGAAGATTTTACCATTTCAATTTTTGCAGCCCCTGTCTTGTGATAAAATTTCGCCCTGTTTAAAATGTCTAAACAAGAAATTTAAATTGGATAATGTTCATCATTCATTAAGGAAATAATAGGATTTGAGTTTGCGTGATTTGGAATCCGATAACTCAAGTTATGATGTTTTTAATAAACATATATCCATTGTTTCAGGAATGATGCTTAGTGACGTAATTAAAGAGTTAATTACATATCCTAAACGCCTGGAAATGCATAATTATCACTTGAGTTCTATTTTAAATCAAATTGGCGAACAAAATAAATTTAGTTTGCATTAAATGGATTTAAATTGATCGAGTTACGTTAATTTTAGTGAGTAGGCGTCACTGCTGGAAATTAACAAACATGATCATGAATCTTGTGATAGTCATTCAAATAAATTGATGAAATTTAATTGTTATTTTTCTGAAATGATTATTGATAAATATTTGTGAAATATTTAAAGATGATAATTATTTCTTTGAATGACATTGCATTTACCAAAATGATAAGATAGTTGATCTTGACCACAATTGGTTAATATGAAAATTCCAACAAACATTGTTTTCATGAAAAATCTAGTTTATCCTACAATAGTTGTAGGACAACTTTTACATGCAAAACCTTGTTGCTTGAATAGGATTTGGGATTTGTTTAGCAAATCACATTATAATAGTAATCAAAATGGTTTTGACTATTATTATTATGGTATAATCGCGGTTGAAAAACTGATGATCATCTCAAGTACAAAGTGATCTATTTTGCAATATCCTTTCCCGAGGGGGATATGGTGCCTAGTCAGGGAGCATTGGGTTAGCAGGTTGCACCGTGTGTGGTATGTCCCAATCCCGTCGGTACTGGCCATGACAGCTGGTAGGGTTGATATAATGCTTAAGAAATCATGATGTATTTCTAATTATTAAAATTCGAAATAATACATATTTGAGATAATACCATAATTCAAGTAACAACTAAGAATGTCTGTTGGATATTAATTGGATCATTAATTTAATATGATTAGATTAATTGGAATCCAATTAAAATTAAGACACTCTATTTTTAATAGAGATGTTACTTCCCTTGGAAGAATTAATCATACTGAATACGATTCATAATGATTAATTAGAATTTGAATATGATATGGAGGATCACATAATTGACATCCATGGTCTCCCGTCAAGGCGAAGGGTTCCGTCGCCAGATATTGTATGTAGGAGATGCCTTTCTGAAGTGACAGCTCATGCATACAATCCATTTAGATCGGGTACTTCTCTTATCGAAAGAGTAAGGTCGTATACGTAGTGACCCCAATATCGAGTCCTCATATTATTGGGGCAATATTGGATTACGTATTGTGAGTATTATGCATGTTGATGGTTGATTCAATTAATGACGGGTCAACATCACCTTAGGGGTGGTGGGCCCGGGTGTTAAAGACCGAATTAGGAGCAAGTTGGACTTGCAAGGTGGAATGTGTTCCCACTTCTTTTTATCGGAGTCACAAGTTCTCACATTATTGGGATATAACAAAGATAAGGAAGGAGATCCCATATCTTGCTGAGATATAATGGTAAGTATATCTCTTACATTAAAAGTGATTAAGGGAATGAACTTTCAGTGTTGACAAGGCAAGACAACTTTGATATAAAAACTCCTATATCAAAGTATATATAATATATATACACTTATGCAATTTTCTTATATCAGATAATCCTTCATTAAACCCACTCAATGTTATACTCAATAATAACCAGTAAAATATCATGGATTGGACTCATGATCTAGATATTGTACTTGTAATTGAAAACATAATGTATGTGGTTGCAATGTGTAAGTTTCCTCATATTAATGAGGAATGACAATTAAATAAGATAATAAGACATCACCTTAGGGTTCGTATGTCTCTATAGTTTTGATCCTTCATTGAGTGTACTTTGGAAGTGACATGTCGATGGTGATCGTAATTGTCGAATAATCCTTATAAAATCTAAGAAGATATTCTGGCATAAATATGTGATCTTGACATTTAATCATGAGTGACATGGTTCTCTACATCAGGCAGAATGGTAGCTCTATAATAGATGATGTATTCAAAATGTTTGAATACCTACCTGAACCAATGTTTTAAGAGTTTAGATGGATGTAGATATGATGAGTGTCATCATTCTACGGTCTATACTATAGTCATTCATGAAGCTTCATAATATTCATATTGTATGAATTTAATGAAGAATGAATAAATGTTGAAATGCTCTTACATTGAATTCTATTTGAATTCAACATAAGAGATCCTTAGTCTTAAGCAATGCCAATACTGCCAAGATGAGAAGGTAGCGTAGTTTATAGATAAAGGTAGCGTAGTGGAAGCATGGGTCAGACCCAAGATGAGAAGGATAGTCAAAGAGTTGACCGTACTTTTATGACTTCCATATGACATCCTAAGAGTTGGATGAATGCCAATACTGCAATAAGATGATGAGTTGATAGTATGATTGTCAAGTCTTTCTAGAATCCATAGTGAAGGACTCAGATAAAGCATCAGAATAATCTACATATAATCATTGACATTGACTTACTTATTTGATAAGATAAAGTCTGATAATTGTATCCCAATCTTCTAATGACACTTGCGATTGGTTGCATATGTTTTAGAAGACTAGAATTTGATCTTCAGGTTTAATAGTCATCTACATGGATATTGATGCAATTGTTGCAACAATCTCTATTGGATATACAGACTTCATTATTTCTGTGGGAGCCCTTTGTCTTAGAAAATGTCTCTGTGACCTGGATATTAAAATACACTCATAGTTTCTTGGAAATAAACAAAAATTCCGGAATAAACGTATCATAAAGAGTTATGATGGATATATTTCAGATAGTAATCTGGCATCTAGTGGACTCTACTAAATTATAAAATTAATGAATGGTTCATTAAGATTTCTAAAACTGAAAATTAAACCTTTAAAAGATCAATAGGAGGATTAAGATCATTTGATAATGATCTGGCATCAAGCATTGGACATATGTCTGATGATGAGATCAATGGACTAGTAAAAGATGAAACTTTAGAATGTCTTAAACTTCAAAACTTACATACTTATAGATATTGTATTCAAAGTAAAATGTCCAATACACCCTTCTTTGGGAAAGGTATAAGATGTCGAGGTATTCAAGATCTAATACATATTGATGTATGTGGATCATCTATATCAGAATAAACATTATGGATATGTAATATCTATTAATGATTATTTATGATATAAGATCTCTTTCCTTCACCATTAGAAACCTTTGAAATGTTCAAAGATTTCATAATTTTGATTTGGAACCAAAGTCTGAAGGAAGATGGAAATGAATTTGATCTAATCTAGGTAATCATTACCTATTAGATGAATTCATGGTATACCTTATGGAAAAAGGAATATCATTCGTATCTTACTCCTCCTAGTAAACCTAAACTCAATAGAGTTGTAGGGAGATACAATTCGATCATGTGTTACATAATTTGATCAATGATGAATTTTAGCATAATTATCCCTTAGTTTTGAGGTATATATGTGTAGTAGAGACTACAATACATATCATTTATAAGGTTCCATGCATGTAACCTGGAATCGAGCACTAGAGAGTGCTACTTCAATAGGAAAATAAAGGATGGTATTAGATACTACTTTATGACCTTAAGATTCTTAAAAGATCTCATCTCTGAGAATGTGATTCTTAGAGGTTTAGACTCTTTAGAATCAAGATGAAAATGAAGTAAAGGAACTCATTGAATCTTGAGATGATAATGAGGGTCCTGAAATCAGAAACTAAAAGGATAATAAAGATGAAACATTAATACCTCTTCAAATGAGTTTGAGGATGTATTCCATGTGTTGGTTAAGTCTGACAATGATCGGACTTCATGTGATGAAGCTCTTGAGGATCGTGACATGGAAAGATGGATGTTAGCAATAAAAGTCTAAGTTAGACTTCATATACAAGTGTTGTATATGGACCCTCGAGAATCCACCTATATGGGTAAGACCCATAAAGGTGTAAATGGATCTTCAAGAGAAAGGGAACCTGATGATAAGGTAGATACCATCAAAGCTCGGTTCGTAGCCATGAGCTACACACCGGAAGAGAAGGCATTGCTTGCGATGAGACCTTCTCTTCAGTGACCATGCTTAGACCCATCCGAATATTGCTAACTATAGCCGCACAACTTGACTTATACATCTTCGAGATGGAAGTCAAGATTGCATTCCTCTATGAATACCTCTCCAAGGATATTCATAAGTCATAACCCCAGGGCTTCATGGTTGAGGAAAGCAAGGTGTGCAAGTTGAATAACTCCATCTATTGACTCAAATAAGCTTCTTGTAGTTGGAACATAAGATTTGATGAAATTATAAATGTTATGATTCAAATAGAATCTTGATGAACCATGTGAAGCTTAGTGGGAGTACCAATGTGTTCATCATGCTAAATGTAGATAATATCCTAATCATTTGGAATGATATAAGGATGATAACAAGTGTTTTATAGACTGGCTATTCCTTATCTTGAAATATGATTTCAAGTATACCTCTTAGATATTAGTTCTGAAGTTGTTCAGAATCAAAGAGAAGAGAGTATTGGGAACGTCACATTTGTAGTACACCTTGGACATATTCCATTCTTGGAAGATCCAAGAAAGGCTTCCTTCCTTTAAGATTTAATACTGACCTATCTAAAGGGATAGTACCTCAAAGAGTTGAGGAAGTGAATGCTAAAACTGGTTGCCCTTTGTGCATCAGTCACGAGAAGCTGAAAGTATGCTAGATGTGTACAAAAGCCAGATATCTGCCATGCAGTGGGAGTAGTAAAGTGTTGCTAATCCTACTATGGAGAGAAAACACTTGATTGCAGTAATAACAAAATCTCCATAGATGACAATATTTTTTGAGATAGTGATCTCAAAGTCTTATCTTCAAAAAAAACTTAAGACTTTATAGATAGAGATCTAAAAGGTCTTAATTGTGGATACCTTAAGAGATAGTAATCTCCAGGAATAAGGGTATTCTGATAAGGATTATGAAAATACTGGTTATAATAATTATTGAGCAATAGTATCAAGGACACTATAACTGCTTTGACTAGATTGAGTATTGGTTACAGAAGATGCAACATTCGCATTAGATGCAAGCACTGTTACTGGGGATATGCAAGTGTCGTAAAAGGACTTGTCATAGTCTCACGAGAATAGAGTGACTGATCAGCTTACCTAGCTATTTTCTAAATAGCCTGTGATTGTCACATAAGTGTGGGTTTAAATGATTAGCCCATTAATGGCTCTTTGGGCTAGTGGGAGATTGTTGAACATGCGAGCCCACGGCGAGCCATTATGCAATAAATGTTATTGCACGTGTCATTCCCTGATCTGAAATAAAGAATAAATAATTTCCATAATAGGTCCCTTATTACAATTAGGGTTATGTACCATGGCCATCTTAATAATCATACAATTGTTGATTCAATAATTGAATCATAGATGCTGGTGCTTGGATGAATATCTAATGAGTTAGATTGAGGACTCATCAAGCATCGTCAAATGATTATTAAGAGATGATCTCCAGCCTGAGTAGGAGATGGCAATCCTTTATCACATAGGCTGATATCTGACCGACCTCTTGATGCAGGTCCTCTGCATAGGAATAGAGATTCGGAGGTGTTAGATTAGTTAGGTCAAAGAGTTGACTTAACGAGATCGAGATAACCAAAGTCCTATGTCGTATACTATCACGGTATAGGCACGCATCCTCTGACCGGAGACAGATGTGTTACTATATGTCTAAGTATGTACATTTGGCAAACCAATAGGTTGATGACCTAACCAAGGTCTATACACCTACGCACTGGTGTGCATGTAAGGGCATATGAGTAATACGATCTCTGAAAGGGATCATACAGGTTCATTACTGAACCGGAAGACATGAGCTCACTCATGAGATATTAGGAAGGATCAAATTCCGTGCACGGTCGTCTCATTTTGGAAGCTTGACTGAATTTGTATGTTTGATATATACTTTTGGAAATTATATGATCAAGACCTAGGTATGATATATGCTTTTGGAAAGTATATGATCGATACCAACTCCCAATGATCAAATGAGAAACATATTGATAAAACCCTGAAGTAGACAGTATAAAGTTGATCTAATACTTTGGGATTATTCTGAGTCTTCCAGTATGCAGTATGTACATGTATTGGGAATACCTGAGGGTGATGTGATCATAAACGATTGTATAACCATGACGCTTCAATTCTTAGGGAGTGATGAAACAGGTCTAGATTTTAGTGACTCCTCTCAGTAGAGAAATAATCTGATCTTGGTACAAATGTTGGACATTGATCTGAATGTGATTCAGATACAATGAGAAGATTAGATCTATGGTCTTGATTTGATCAAGCATCTATGGGAGGTCCCCGAGATCTGGATTTGAGATGTGAAATCAATATCCAAGACAATATACGGGGAACAATACAATCGCCCTATCCTTATCTCCAAGTACCTGCAGATAAAGCGCATTATCCTTGAAAGAGTTCATGGATAATTTCATTGTTGATATATGTATCCGAGCATCGAGAAAACTGATAATTAATTGTGATTTAATTATCAAAGATAATATGAATTTGATTCATATTATAAGGAGAGTTATCTGAGATAATTAAATGTGATTTAATTATCAAAGATGTGAATAATGTGAATGTGATTCATATTATTTTGGCACATGAGAATAGAGATCAAAGATGATTAAATACGATGTAATTATCATGTATATGAATAATATGGATAGTACTATCCATATTAATCATATATATATATTATAAATGTGATTTACAATATATAAGAGAGAGCTATTTGTGATTTATATTTGTTTATTAGTTATTGATGTGAATTGGATTCACATTGGATGATTAATTAAAATATAATTTACATTTTGTTTTGGGATGTGAATGTGATTCACTTTTTTCCAATGGCATGATTGCAATATTTCAGAAGATAATTACGAATTAATTTTGTGAAAATAATTTACAACAATTGTTGTTGTAAATCCTGGAGATATCATGAGATAATGTATCTCATGAGATAATGAGATCTCGTGAGATAATGAGATCTCATGAGATGTTGGTAGCCATCCCCCTTTTTAGAGGGATATGGTTTATCTCCTCATTATCTCCAAGAATAATTAAATGATTTGAATTGAATTTAAATATATTGATTTATCGATATATATTAAATTAAATTAAATTAATTGTTGTTGTGTTTTTACTACAAGATCATAGCCATTGAAAAAAATACAAATCAATCTCAACCATTGATTGTGTGTTGTACATGGATTCGGATCCATGTACTCCCAAAACCCTATATAGGAAGAGGCATCAATTGCTCTTCATTATACAAGATAATAATGGATGCTCTCTCTCTCTTTTCTCTACATGCCAAAGCCTCTCTCTCTTATAATGGTCGTCTACCATGGAGCCATTGTGAGAGTCATCATCGATGCAGCATCGTCATTATGCTGCCGGATCATCTACTCGTGGATCTCCATCTCCTTCATTGTGTCTCGATCATGAAGAAGATGTTGGATCTTGTGTGACGAGATCAGGAGATCCATCGCTTGGATCATCAACATGGATTGCGAGGAGCACGCGATTCATCCCCGCGCTCGCAAGCGTCTCCTCTGTCGGATCGGGTTTGAGACAGGAGGTCTCTTTGTTTAGAGACTCGATCGCAACCACGCTTCAAGAGGTAATCCTATTACTTTTTTGTGGTTTAGACGAAATGATCCAAGAAGTGTTCTTGGATCATGTGGTTTCATCACATAAAAATTTTAATTTCCGCTGTCCGGAGCGAGTAGTGCGACTAGTCGCTCCCGATCGCATTCGATGCGGTCATCACGCTTCCGTGATGCGCTTGAGGATTTTCCCCATATCCTTTAATCTGATCTTATTCCAAATGTTGGATAATAATCTGAATGTGATTCAGATGCAATGAAAAGATTAGATTTACAGTTTTGATTTAATCAAACATCTATGGGAGGTCCGCAAGATCTGGATTTGAGATTTGATCTCAATATCCAAGTCACTATATGGGGAGTGTACAATTTCCCTAACCATATCTTCAAGTATCCACGGAGAAGGCGCATTATCCTTGAAAGAGTTCAAGGATAATTTCATTGTTGATAATGTATCCGAACATTGAGAAAATTGATAATTAAATGTGATTTTATTATCAAGAATAATGTGAATTTGATTCATATTATGAAGAGAGTTATCTAAGATAATTGAATGTGATTTAATTATCAAAGATATTAATATTGTGAATGCGATCTGTATTATTTGGGAACATGAGAATAGAATTACAAGATGAATAAATGAGATTTTTAATTATCATGGACATGAATAATTTGAATAGCACTATCCATATTAATCATATATATTATAAATTTAGTTTATAATATATAAGAGAAAGCCATTGGTAAATAACATTTACAATTTAATATTGATGTGAATTGGATTCACATTGGATATTAATTGAAAATGTAAATTACATTTTATTTTGGGTTGTGAGTGTGATTCACATATTTCCAATGGCATGATTGCAATATTCACAAAATAAATTCAATTTATTTTTGCAAAATAATTTGCAATAAGAGTTGTTGCAAAATATAGAGAAAACCATGGATCAATTAGCCTCCATGGAATAAGGAAAGAGGAGCCACCTTCCATATGGAAAGGGGGGACAACCACCCTAATCCTATTAGGAGTGATAGTTGTCCTCTCTCCTTTTGGAAGGAGGCTTGCCTCCTTCCTATTTCTCTATGGATGACTGATTTAATTATGTTACTTTATATTGATTATTTATTCAATATATATACTTGATTTAAATAAATTAATTATTGTTGTGTTTTACAATAAAATCATGTCCATTGAAAGAAACACAAATCAATCTCTACCATTGGATTTGTATTGTCCATGGATTGAGAAATATGGACTCCCAAAATATTATAAATAGAAGGGTAACCCTAGCTCTTCAATTTTAGACAACAACATATGCGCTCTCTCTCTCTCTACATGCCAAGTATCTCTCTCTCTCTCATTGTGGCTTTCCAGCATGGAACCTTAGAGAGAGCCGTCATTGCCACCACATCGTCGTTATGTTGATGGATCATTTGCTCGTAGATATCCATCTCCTTCGGTGCACCTCGCTCATGAAGAAGACATCAGATCTCATGTGACGAGATCAATAGATTGGCCGCTTGGATCATCAACATGGATTGTGAGGTGCACATGTTTCATCAGCGCGATAGCAACCGTCTCTTTCGTTGGATCGGAATTGAGACAGGAGGTCTCTTCGTTTAGAGACTCGATCGCAACCATGCTTCAAGAGGTAAACCTAATACTTGTTTGTGTTTTAGATGAAATGATCCGAGAAGTGTTCTTGGATCATGTGGTTTCGTCGTTTTATTTTTTTAAATTCCAATGCCCCGAGAAACTAGTTTGATTAGTCGCTCCCGATCGCATATGATATGACCCTCATGCTTCCGTGATGCGCTTAAGGATCTTCTCATATCCTTCAAGTGGAATTAGAGCCATAGGTCGGAGGTTTCGGAAACTATCCTTAAATCTATGACAATAATGGCACTTTAGAGTTTGTGAAATTTTATCATATTCTGTTCATGCAACCCTATTTTGTGTTATTTGTTCACCCTATTTAAATTTTTTAAACTCAAAATTATCACTTGGATTATGTTCCCCATTAAATAAGGAAATCGTGGGACTTGAGTTTGCGTGGTTTGGAATCTGTTTGCTCGAGTTATGATCTTTTTAATGAACATGTATCCATTATTTCAGGAAGATGAATTATGACATGTTTAAAGAGTTAACCACGGTTTTGATTAACGTGCAAATCACTCGGGTTATTTTATAAATCAAATTATCAAACTATAGAAACTTTTTCTGCATGATTTGCATTTAAATTGATTGAGATATGCTAATTTTGGTAAGTGATCAAATCGTATTATCCTGACCTGAGGCGGATATGGTGTCTAGTCAGAGAGCATTGGGGTAGCAGGTTGCTCCGTGAGCGGTCTGTCCCACTCACGTCAGTACTGATCATGACATCAGTTAAGGAAAGGATAATGCTTGAAGCAATCATGATGTATTTTTGTAATTATTAAAATTCGAATAATACATATTTTGAGATTATATCATCCTTCAAGTAATAATCAAAATTGTTTATTGGTTAACTGATTGGATTAGCAATTGATGTAATATTATTGAATTAAATACTCTATTATGAATAGAATAGTATTTCCCTTAGAAGAATTAATCATGTGAATATGATTCATAATGATTAATTGAAATTTGAACATGATAAGGAGCATCATAAAAGTGACATCCATAGTCTTCTGTCAAGGTGAAGGGTTCCATCGCTAGGGATTATATGTAGGAGACGTCCGTCCAAAGTACAGCTCCTGCATACAAGTGCATCTAGAACGGGCTCTTTTCTTCTCGAAAGAGTAAGGTCGTATGCATAATGACCCCAATGTTGGTTCCTCGTATTATTGGGGCGATATTGGATTGTGCATAGCGAGTTCTAATCATGTTGACGGTTGGTTCAATTAACGACGGGTCAACATCACCTTAGGGCTGGTGGGCCCGGTTGTTAAAGACTGAATTGGGAGATGGAAGTTATACTTGTAAGGTGGAATGAGTTCCCACTTCTTTTTATCCGAGTTATAGTATCTCATATTATTGGGATGTAACAAAGATAAGAAAGGAGATCCTAGATCTTGCTTGAGATATAATGGTAAGTATATCTCTTACATTGAAAGTGATTAAGGGAATGAACTTTTAGTGTTGACAAGGCAAGTAACTTTGATATAAAAATTTCTAAATCAAAATAAAATGTGTGTGTATATACATGCAAATTTCTTATTTTAGATAATTCTCATTAAATCCACTCAATAGTATACTCAATAACAACCAGTAAAGTATCATGGATTGGAAACATGATCAAGATTATGTACTAGCAGTTGGACACATAATGTATGTGGTCTCAATTAAGAAGTTTCCTCATAATGATTAGGAATGATAATTAAATAGATAATAGGACAACAACCTAGGGTCGGTATGTTTCTATAATCTTGATCTCTCATCGAGGGTGCTTTAGAAGTATCATGTCGATGATGGCCTGATGAATCTGCGATTCGTCATCTTTATTCATTTATTTTAGCTTAAAATCCCTTATAAAACACCTGTTTATAACACTAACTCCATATTCTTACTAACTTGCATTTGTGTGTAAATATTGTACACTTCATACCATTTTAACCTAAAATAAATTAAGAAAGAAAGAACGGAAAAATAAAGAAAAGAACATAAAAAAAGGAAGACTGTATATATGTAATAGATACAGGCTGACTCAAACCCTGAGAGAAGGTCAAGATTTGACCTGATCGACCAGGAATAAAGTAGGGAGAGATAGGTTCCTCAATCAAAAAAATCCAACAAAATTGTATGTTGTGTATATTTGTATCATACACTATTTTATTTGTACATTAATTGACCTCAAATAAAATAACTTTCAAAATCAAAGTTGTAAATAAAAATATGTTCTAATTAGTAAATAATTGTATAATTAAATCATGTACAGAATAAAAGCAACCACACTTGGAAAAAGCTACTAAGCACTAATTGAACGACCAATTCCGACTCCATATGAGCTCAAATTGAACCAATCTCACTTCTATTGGATTCTTAATTAAATTATCTTTAAAATGGTTGTATTTCTATAAGTTTTGGAGTTATGAGTAAAAAGTTGGTTTTTTGGGGTGGTTTGTGCAATTTTCCCATGTTTTTTATTCATATTGTATTTGTATATATTCGTAGATATTTTTACTAATTATCTAAAAAAATTAAAATAAAAATAATTTAATTAAAAAAAACTAATTTTCTCATTTACCCATGTATATAATGTCATAAATGTATATAGCATATGTATATATTTAATTTTCTAAACTAACTTCCACAAAAAATAAAAAAAATAAACTTTAAATTTTCTAATAAATAAAGTGACAAAATTTCAAAAAAAAATAGTTAATTTTTGTATATATTTTTTGACACTTATCTTTTTATCTCTATCTCATTTCAATTTCTCTTATCCTTATCCAAAAAGTCTAAAATTCAAATTTAAACTCCGTTATCTTTTCTATTTATATGGCTCCTTCTCCCTCATTCCTACTTGATCAATCTTTGGTGGAGAGGAGACCAATCTCTGAGAGATATTATGTTGAAGAAGGGTGTCCATCCTCCGAGCCATCCGATGACAGCGCATCGGCCCTCGTCGAGGCCATCACGGCATATCCGACCTCAAGGTGAGATCTAACTTTTCTGTCATTTCTTTAGTGTAACCGTAGCGTAGTTTTTATTCTCATCAAGTTCTTATATCACTAAAAATCCCAAAAAAATCCATATCACTTTTCCGCTCCGAGTCAGATTTTTCACCTCATCGCGTGATCTCTCTATTTTCACGTTCTATCTCATACAATCTTCCACCTCCGGTCACGCACGGTGACTGGAGCCACGGATCTGTCTTCCCCTTCACCATGATCTGGAACCTTTCACACATCTCTTTTATTTATAAATAAAATGGATAAATAAAAAATCACATAATTTTGTTTTTCTTTTCTCTTAGTTTTGCAGGATAATCATAGAAAAAATAAAAAAATTATTTCTTATTATATTAGAAAACAAAAAAAATATAAAAAAAAATCTTTTTTTGTCTCTGTTTACATTTTCTATTAAAAATAAAAAATCCTTTTATTATCATCTATTTACATATAAAGAAAATAAAAAAATAAAAAAATAATCCAAAACCGCTCAACGGCACTCACGACCGCCCGCCTCCAAACCCGCCACCACCAGCGTCGTGGTCATGCGCCTCTATGTGGAAGCTTATCTTTCGCACCTCCCTGTCGCCTGCGGGCCGCACGGAGCCCGGCACCCACGACCGCTGTAGCGCGACGCGACTTCGTCAACCTGTAGCATGTCGCCTCTAAACACACCACCTTTTGCAGATCCGCACGAAGCCGCCTTTCTCCGGAGTCTCTGACATCCAGCCGAACCTCTACCAGGCCTGCCACCACCGTGCCTCCTTCCGCCTCTTTGAGGAGGCGCTACCCGCTCCTTCCAGAACTGCGCGGCGGCACGGGCCAAACCTGCCACCACCTGCGGCGTGTGGAAGCTCCCCTTTCGTGCCTCCTCTACACCCGCTTGTTGGGCCGCACTCCTGACCGCCTGCCGACTTCCAAGGTACCGCCAAGCCCTCTTGCCGAGCACTACCGACCAGCCCACGCGCCTCCGAGCCGCATGGGAAGTGGCCGCTCGCTTGCATCTCCCCCATTTTTAAGAACAAAGGGCCAAAGAACCCTAACTTGGGGTTTTGAAAAAATAAGAAGAAGAAAGAAAGAAATTTTGGAAAAAATAAGTTGAAACCCTCTGATCTTTTCAGAATTGTAAAAATGCTCCTGTGCTTCAGAAGATCATGTGCGTGGCACATGTGTAGTGGGTAATTTACACTCTCCTTCTCTATGTTTATTTCTTATTACATTTTGATATAAAAACCTTTCAGTAATTACATTTACATCCCTGTGTTTCCAGAACTTTTTTTGCATGGTCTTTTCATCAGGAATAAATGTTATTTGTGCTTTGAAAATTTTCAAAAAAATTGTGTATGCTCCTGCTATGTGTCTAAACATTGTATAAACTTTTCATTGCATTTTGTTGACTTTTGGTTTTTAAAAAAAATAAAAAATAGTGACTTTTTGCATGCCCGAAATTTGAAAATTCATAAAAAAATTAAAAAATTCATCTAAAAATTCCAAAAAATTACTATAGGTGTATTTTTTTATTATTTAATTTCTATCCATTCTTTTGCTTAGATCATTTATAGAACCCCAAAAAATTGTGAAAAATGAAAAATCTTATAAAAATCGTATAAATTTCCAGAAAAATCCAAAAATTTCGATTTCAGACTCTCTTTGTAGATATTTTTATTGAGGTTTACTTAAAATAACTTTTAGGAGTATTGGGCACTTAAAATATTTTTAAGTTGCAAAATACTCTTGGTTGTGCATTATTTTCTTTATTTTTCATTATTTGGTTTTTATAAAATTACAAAATATCAGAAAAAATTGAAAAAATTATCAAAAATATTTTAAAACATATAAAACACAAGAACATTTTCTTCATAATTTTCTGAGCGTTTTTATATAATTGAAAATTACAGAAAGACTTCGTGTACGTATTTCTTATTTTGTGCATATTATTCTTGATTTAAAAATAAAAAAATTGCAAAATTAAAATCATTAAAAATTTGAAAATCAGAAAATAGAAAAATATACATAAAAAATAAAAATTTAAAAAGAGAAAAAATCCACAAAAACCAAGGATAGTTTGCCTTTGAGATTCCTGCTTTTTCTTTTAATTGATTTTTTTGGTTAATTGAATAACCCTCGGGAATTGTAGCCTCTCTGAGTTCGATCATGTCCAATATACAGGTAAATAAGTAGCAAAAAATTGTCTTGATTCATTATTTGCTTTTAGTTAATTTTGCAGCGAGAGAACAAAAAAATTGTTTTTTGTCACGAGATTTTTAGGGATAGCAACGACACTGCCATATCATTAATTTTCGATCCTCGAAGGCCTGTGTCACAACAAAATGGCGCTGTTGCCGGGGAGGCATGACGAGGGTAGTTAGGTTTCTCATTTGACCTGCTATTCTTAGATGTACATATCTGTTTATATTTTACCATTCACTTCATTGTTCATATACACTGCATTTGTTTCATTTTTTCTTTCTCATATTTAATAATTGTGTTTCTTACACATTCTCTTTTCTTTTTCTTGTGACGGCCCGCGGAGCGAAGGAGGCGATCCTAGGAGAGCCGAAGCACCCAAGCAACATGGAGGTGGCTTGATTCTTCACCGAGCCGCAAGATAGCGTGAGAAGAGGAGAAGAAGAATTGAAGGAGACGAAAAAGAGAGAGAGAGATAGAGGGAGAGATTTTTTCTAGCATTTGAACTCTTATAAAAGGACATTCATTTGTTGCGAGGTATGTTTCGCCAAGTGCCGATGCACTTGGGGGACCTTACCGTTTTTGTTTTCATCGACTTTATTTTTCTTTATTCCCTACGGATTTCGTGAGCTACCTCTTGATTTCTTTTATTAATTTACTTGAGCCAGGTAATTAATTAGGTCCAAACACCCTAAACAATAATTTCTGTACCAATAGAGTAGAGCGTAATTTGGACTTAGTCAAATTAATTTGTTCTTGCATGTTAATAGAATCTATCATCTAGGACGGTTCACTTGCATCATATAGGTTAGTTTATTTTTCTGTATTTCAATTATGTGTGGATCACTTGCATGTAGAGTGTCGGTGACAATGTACGCATCTCTAACCCTTGCATGCATCATTATTTTTAATCGCGCATTGGCATTTCCGATCTCCTTCCTTATTTTCACTCACATAAGTGAAAAAGGAAATCGGACACTCAGTAGGCGATTCTTTGAAAATATTTTAACCAAGTGTTAACTACCTAAAATACGGGACTGATAAAGAAAACTCGACCCTAAAAGATACACAAGGAAAAATCATTATTTTGGGGAGTGTAAGCCCCTCATTGTTTTGTTAGTTTGTAGCGAGAGAGCGATTCACACACTAGGATAGAACCACGCCCGAACTCTTTTCAAGCTACTATATTGGGTTAGTCGTTCTCTAGTAAGGATCTCTCCGATAGCCAGTAAAGCATCCCGCGACGTCCATAACAGATTCAATTGATCAGGTAGCCGGTAAATGGTCCGCAATTCATACTGGCTGGGAAAGATCTAACCTTAGGATTAGGCCAGCCTCTTGAGAGCATTCGATTCCTAACAGTTCGCTCTAACCGCTCTGATAGATTGTATTCTCACCAAACTCTAAAATTGACAAGATAAGTGACTGAACCTTCACGGTCTTCACATTGAGTTGAGTTGGTGAACTGGGGGTTTGTATTGTGTTTGATTGCTTGTGTGCATACTCGATACTTTTGTGCATTTGCGCCTTTTTCTCTATATCTTTTGACTTGACCCTCGTGTTCTCTCAATCCCCGTGTTTTGTTTCGAAGATGGTCGATTGGAGTTATTTTAATCCGATCTTCGTGGATACCTCATATTCTACAGACAATCCACCTTCCATTTTCCAGGAGGACTTTCCTCCTAATTTGTGTGCATATCTGCCTAACCCATTATTTGAGGAATCGGAGGACTTTGATTTTCACCCACCCTCATTCAACCCACCGGATCCTGGGATTTTGGAGTCACCTTTCATGATTTCCACACTTGAGACACCGAACCAGATGCTGGAGCATATGAATTCGAGGATTAGCAATCTATTTAACATAAATAAGATCCAAAACACTGCTCCACTATTTGAGGATATGGATTCACGTGAGGATAATCATGAGAGCTTACAATCGCCCAAAATACAAAAAAAATGAGAAAATTTTGAAAATCCAAAAAGATTCTGGGAGGCACATTGTTGATTCATTTTGTGAGGAGAGGACCCAAATTCCCGATCATTTACCCAAACAATCATCCACCACATGTCCCAACCTTGACCCCGAGGATTCCATTATACAGACTGCTCTTGGCAATCCTCATGTAAATGCTGATTCCGATCTCCTTCCTTGCATGGATGAGGTCCAAAAATTCAAAAAAATGTTGACTGAACCCGAAGTGGTGGTCACCCTTCATGAGATCATTAAAGCCCCACTTCAACATGTTATGACAGATTTATCTACTCATCAACACAAGAAGAGAAAGTGAAGGAGAAGATCTGAGCGTCACATCTTGACTATGGCCACTGCCTATGCCTTCTCTCACCATCCACATTTTAAGAAAGGGAACACTACCATACCTCTTGTGAGTTGCTCCATCTCTGAACATTCTTATGATAACACACTCCTTGATGGTGGTTCTTCAATCAATATAATGCCCTTCTCTATGGTACAGTCTCTTCAACTTGGGCCTCTCAAGAAATCCAAGATGATAGTTCAATTTGTTGATGGATCTATTAAGAGGCTGAAGGGTATTCTAGAAAGCGTTGTCATTCTTATTCAGGGCATGAATTTCACTTTGGATTTTTTTGTATTGCCCATGGAGACCTCCACCCCTGTGGAGCACCCTCCCATTATCTGGGGACGGCCTTTCCTTGCCTCTGCGGGAGCAGTTATTGATTTTGGTTCAGGAGAGATTCGCTTCTGTTCTGATGTAGGGAGTCGTGTTGAGCACTACACCTTATACTGACCAGAGACCTGCATCCCATGAGAGTCCTCTCGTGTTAGCCAAACCCAAGGAATTTGACCTCGAGGATAATATCAGAGATTCTTATTATATGTTGGATAATAATGAAACCCAAGAATTCATCTTGAAGGAGGAAGACTCGGAAAGCATAGACCTTGGAGTTCCCCCTTCTTGTATGTGAAGATGCATTGATGACATCCACAGAATTTAAACGATAGACACCCTAGAGCGGAAGGCATACTCTGAGACTAGACATGATGGACATGATTTGACTACTTTCATTGATGAGTCTGTTCCTATTCACCCTGATTCAGATGAGATCGATCAGGCTAAATTTGATTTTATTGCTTTTATAAAGGAATTTGGGCCTTTTGATAAAGATGATGATCTGGTAGAGGCTCGCCAGGCTGAAATTGATCCTACTTTTTTTTTATAATGATTTCGAGCCATTTTACTTTGATGTTTGCAAGACTTCTCATGCATAACATGACGACACTACTTCCAATAACCAGTTTAGGTCTGCACAATCTGAAATCGCTAAGGATACATTCTTGGTCAATCATGATTAGTTCATATCTAATGATAACCCCAATATCGACCAACACCTTGTCAAATCCATACCTCAGCGGTCCCGCAAGAAGGTTCGTTTTCGACCTTCTTGACCTTTGTACATCCACTCCTCTTTTATATCCTTTCGTTTCACTCTTTCTTCTTCTGTTTTATCATTCACCCCTTTTCTGTGTGTGTGTGTATGCTATACTTAGGATGTGCTTTATCCTAAGTGTAGGGGGGTGAATGATTTGTGGTGTTCATATTCGTCTTGTTCATCACTCTTGTTGTTGTCTATACTTAGGGATACTCTACCCTAAGTATAGGGGGGATGATGTTGTTCATATTGTCTTTTTATTTTTGAGTCTGTACATTCTCTTCATCGATTTTCCCCTTTTGTACAATCTACTATACTTAGGATTACTTGATCCTAAGTATAGGAGGATCACCAACTTCTCTTCTTTTTATCTTTTCTTTGAATCGTTGTAGCATAGGATTCTTTTCACTTTTCTATACTAAGCACGAGTTATGTCTTCCTTTTTGACTCTTTGATTACTATGAGGACATAGTTTGAGCTAAGTATAGGGGGTGTCGTATATATTGTATATATACTTTAGACATAACTCGTACTTTTAAATATGTTTATTTGGGGGATATATATATAGTTTTATAAAATCCACGTGTCTAAAAAACCAACAAAAAAAACAAAAAAAACAAAAAACAAAACAAAAAATAAAAACAACAAAAAAACAACAAAACAAGAAAACAAAAAGAAAATAAAAACGAAAAAATTTTTTGTATATACTTGCATGCATTTTACTAACCCTTTTTCCTTTTTGAAAAAAACTACAAAACCAAAAATCTATAAAAACTTGCATAATTCAAAAAAATCTTTCTTTTACATCTGCATTTTTCTCAAAAAAATCCATAAAAAGTTCAAAATTAGAAAATTGTTTAAAAAATGTTCTGTTCACATGTACATCGTTTTTTTCAAAAAAAAACTTATTTGCATTGTTCATATTTTCTTTCATTTGCATGTGCATTTTCAGGATAGTATTGACATTTAAACTATGTTTGGAATAAAATTGAAGAATGGAGCTTAGTTGGACCTTAATCCACTTAATTTCAGAGGAACCTTATAAGAAATGGAGTTAAGACTTTTCTGGTCCTAGTGACTTAATTCTTTGAGTCCATAAGACTATGTTCGCATGTCATCTTGATTAGTCTAAGTAGAACATTTAACAACACACGCATGATTCTTTCAGACCGTGGCTTATCTTGGACAAGCACTTTACACGTAGCTCTTCATGGATGAGGTAGTGAGGAGGCAGAATCTTTTGGCTTGGGGTGGCATAGGAGGGTAGTACATCTAGGCGGAACCTCTCGTCTTCCTCTAGGGAAGGAAGTGCGTCTCAACCTGGTCTAGCGATGTTGAGGTCTAAAGACAGGATGATGTGGGGTTGCAATAATGCTTCAAAAGAGGGATAGCCTACTAGCTCAAGAGGAAAAACTCCTTATGTACATGCTGCACCTTGTATATGCTTAAAAAAAGGTATGGAAAAATGCAGAATCTCCAAAAGTGGATAGGCCTGGTTGAAAAGTAAAATGCATGCTGGAGTGTATATACAAGGACTAAAAAATCAATAAGAGCTTCAAAGATAATTTTTTGTAAGCTTGTAGCAGATGACTTGGATACACTGGTCATGCATCCAAGGATAGGTAGCTACAGTGGTTACTGTCCATTCTTTTCTCCATCCCCTCTTCTTGAGTTGGTTGTACTTGAACTTAGAAGGGAATATCTCCGCTCCTCTAGGAAAGAGTTGCTAGACTGGGGAACTAGAGTTACCTTGTTGAGGGAGGTTGTTTCTTTGCTACTTTTGAGATGGGGAGCTATACTTCACTTACACCATACAAGTAAAGATTCATAGTCATAAGAATTGGTGTATGTAGACTTGTTCTGACCTAACTGTTGAGGAGACCTGAATAGGAGTCCTGTGGAACTTAGAGGCTGTTAGGTTTTAATTCCATTTCCCATTAAGGTTCCGACACACTAATAATTCAAAGGTCCAACAGAGCTCCAAACTACAATTTTATGAAGATAAGTTTAATACTCTATATTATCCTACTTTCTTTATTTTCCCTTTCTTTTTCTTTTTCTTCACTTATTCTTTCAAATAAGTGTTTGCTAAGGGACTAGCAAAGGTAAAGCATAGGGGGATGATGAATCTGCGATTCGTCATCTTTATTGATTTATTTTAGCTTAAAATCCCTTATAAAACACATGCTTATACCACTAACTTCATATTCTTACTAACTTGAATTTGTGTGTAAATATTGTACACTTCTTACCATTTTAACCTGAAATAAATAAATAAAGAAAGAAAGGAAAAATAAAGAAAATAAAATAAAAAAGGAAGATTGTATATATGTAATAAATACAGGCCGACCCGAACCCCGAGAGAAGGTCAAGATTTGACCTGATCGACCAGGAATAAAGTAAGGGGAGATAGGGTCCTCAATCAAAAAATCCAAAAATTTTGTGTGATGTGTATATTTGTATACTACACTATTTTATTTGTACATTAATTGCACTCAAATCAAATAATTTTCAAAACCAAAGTTGTAAAAAATGTGTTCTAATTAATAAAAATAATTGCACAACTAAATCAAGTACAGAATAAAAGCAACCACACTTGGAAAAAGCCACTAAGTACTAATTAAAAGACCAATTCCGGCTCCATATGAACTCAAATTGAACCAATCTCACTAGTTGTATTTTCATAATTTTTGGAGTTACAATGAAAAAGTTGGTTTTATGGGGTGGTTTGTGCAATTTTTCTATGTATTTTGTACATATTGTAAATATTTTTACTAATTATCAAAAATAAAAATAAAAAATTTAATTAAAAAAACTAATTTGCTCATTTAAACATGTACATAATGTCATATATGTATATAGCATATGTATATATTTAATTTTCTAAACTAACTTCCACAAAAAATAAAAAGTAAACTTTTAATTTTCCAATAAATAAAGTGACGAAAATACAAAAAAGTTAGTTAATTTTGTATATATTTTTTGACACTTATTTTTTATCTCTATCTCGTTTCAATTTTATCTCTTATCCTTATCCAAAAAGTCAAAAATTCAAATTTCAACTCCATTATCTTTTCTATTTATATGGCTCATTCTCCCTCATTCCAACTTCTTCGATCTTTGATGGGGAGGAGCCCGATCTCTGAGAGCTATCTTGTTGAAGAAGGGTGTCCAAATTCCGAGCTGTCCGATGACAGCGCGTCGGCCCTCGTCGAGGCCATCACGGCATATTTGACCTCAAGGTGAGATCTAACTTTTCTGTCGTTTCTTTAGTGTAACCATAGTATAGATTTTATTCTTATCAAGTTCTTAGATCATTAAAAACCCCAAAAAAATCCATATCACCTTTCCGCTCCGAGTCTGGTTTTTCACCTCATCTCATGATCTCTCCATTTTCACGTTCTATCTCACGCAATCTTCCAGCTCCGGTCAAGCACGGTGACCGGAGCTATGGATATGTCTTCCGCTTCGCCACGATCCGAAACCATTCACACATCTCTTTTGTTTATAAATAAAATCGATAAATAAAAAATCACATAATTTTGTTTTTTTTTCTCTAACCTTTATTTTGTAGGATAATCATAGAAAAATAAAAAAATATATTTCTATTTACATTAAAAAACAAAAAATATAAAAAAATCTTTTTATGACTCTGTTTACATTTTCTATAAAAAATTAAAAAATCAATCAGTTGTTTACATATAAAGAAAATAACAAAAAAATAAAAAAATAATCCAGAACCGTTCTGCGGCACTCACGACCACCCGCCTTTAGACCCGCCATCGCCAACGGCGCGGCTGCGTGCCTCTGCATGGAAGCTCCTCTTCCGCACATCCCCATCTCCTGTGGGCTGCGCGGGGCCTGGCACCCATGATTGTCGTCGTGCGACATGACTTCGTCAACCTGTAGCATGCCGCCTCCAAACCCACCACCTTTTGCAGATCCACATGGAGCCGCACGAAGTCGCCTTTCTCCAGAGTCTCCGACATCCAGCCGAACCTCCGCCGAGCAGGCAAAAACCGCGCCTCCTTCCGCCTCCGTGTCGAGGCGATGCCCGCTCCTTCCAGAACCGCACGGCGGCGCGGGCCAGACCCGCCACCACCTGCGGCACGCGGAAGATCCTCTTCCGCGCCCCACCTCCGTGCGTGCAGTGGGCCACCCTCCATGCCTGTACTCCTAAATGCCTGCCAACTTCCAAGGCGCCACCAAGCCCTCCTGCCGAGCACTGCCGACCAGTCCGCGCTCCTCCTCCACGCGCCTCCGAGCCGCGTGGGCGGCGGCTGCTCCCTTGCATCTCCCACTTTTTTAAGAACAAAAATCCAAAGAACTCTAGATTGGGGTTTTGAAAAAAAAAAGAAGAAAGAAAGAAATTTGGAAAAATTGCATTGAAGCCCTCTGATCTTTTCAGAATTGCAAAAACACCTATGTGCTTCAGAAGGTCATGTGGGTGGCACATGTGTAGTGGGTAATTTACACTCTTCTTCTCTCTGTTTATTTCTTGTTACATTTTAATATAAAAACTTTTCAGTAATAACATTTACGTCCATGTGTTTCCAGAACTTTAATTGCATGCTCTTTTCATTAGGAATAAATGTTATTTGTGCTCTGAAAATTTTCAAAAAAAAATGTGTATGCTCATGTTATGTGTCTAAACGTTGTATAATTTTTTCATAGCATTTTATTGACTTTTGATATTTAAAAAAAACAAAAATAGTGACTTTTATTTTTAGAAAAATCAAAAATATTGACTTTTTGCCTTCCCGAAATTTGAAAAATCATAAAAATTTGAAAATTCACCTAAGAATTCTAAAAAAAATATTGTAGGTATGTTTTATTATTGTTTAATTTCTATCCAATTTGTGTGCTTAGATCATTTATAAAACCCCAAAAAATTATGAAAAACAAAAAATCTTATAAAATTTGTATAAAATTCCAGAAAAATCCAAAAATTTTGATTTCAATCTCTATTGTAGATATTTATTTGAGGTTTACTTAAAAATGATTTTCAGGAGTATTGCGCAGTTAAAATATTTTTAAGTTGCAAAATACTCTTGGTTGTGCATTGTTTTCTTTATTGTTCACTAATTGATTTTATAAAATTACAAAAACATCAGAAAAAAATGAAAAAATTATCAAAAATATTTTAAAACATATAAAACACAAGAACATTTTCTTCATGATTTTCTGAGCATTTTTTGATATAATAGAAAAGTACAGAGTTGGTGTGCGTATTTCTTATTTTGTGCATATTGTTCTTGATTTAAAAATTTAAAAACTGCAAAATTAAAATCACTAAAAATTTGAAAATAAGAAAATAAAAAAATAGAAAAAAAGAGAAAAATTCCACAAAAACCAAGGATAGTTTGCCTTTGAGATTCCTGCTTTTTCTTTTAATTGATTTTTTGTTTAATTGAATAACCATCGAGAATTGTAGCCTCCCTGAGTTCAATCATGCCCGCTATATAAGTAAATAAATAGTAAAAATTTCTCTTGCTTCATTATTCGCTTTTAGTTAATTTTGCAGCTTTGTCACGGGATTTTTGGGGATAGCAACGACACTTCCATGTCATTAATTTTCGATCCCCGGAGGCTTGTGGCACAACATGCTTGTAATTGTCAAATAATCCTTATAAAATCTAAGAGGATGTTTTGGCATACATATATGCTGTCAACAATTAATCATGAATGATATGGTTCACTGCATTATGCAAAATGGTGGCTCGATAAGAGATGATGTACTCAAAATGTTTGAGTACCTGCCCGAACCAAAAGTCTTTAAGAGTTGGAAGTAGATATGGTGAATGTTATCATTCTAATGTCTATACTCAAGTCATTCATGAATCCTCATTATATTTATATTGTATGAATTGAATGAAGCATATGTAAATGTTGAAATACTCTTATATTGAAATCTTTTGAATTCAACATAAGAGATCCTTAGTCTTAGGCAATGGTTGTTTATAGATGAAGGGAGCACAGTGGAAAAATGGGTATGACCAAAGTAAGAAGGAAGTTCAAAGAGTTGAGTGTACTTCTGTGGTTCTCGCGCATATGACATCCAAAGAGTTGGATGAATGTCAATATTGCAACAAGCCGATGTATTGATAGTATGACTATCAAGACTATCTAAGATCCTAATGAGAAGATCTTGGATAGTACATCGGAATAATCTACATATAACCATTGAAATAGTCTTTCTTATTAGATAATACTAAAGTCTAATAATTGTATCTCACTTTCTAATAACACTTGCAATTGGTTGCATATGTTTTAGAAAACTGGGAAATTTGATCATAAGGTTTAATAGTCATCCACATGGATATTGATGGAATTATTGCAACAATCACTATTGGATAGATAGACTTCATATTTTCAGTGGGAGAGCCTTTAGTCTCAAAGAATGTCTCCATGACCTAGATATTAGAATACATTGATCGTTTATTTCTAAGTATTGTAAATAAACATGAATTCTGGAATAAACCTTTCATAAAGAGTTATGATGAATATATTTCAAATAGTAATGTAATATCTAGAGGACTCTACTAAATTAGAATATTAATGAATGGTTAATTAACATTTCTAATACTGGAAATTAAACCTTTTAAGATCAATAGGAGAATGGAGATCATTTGACAATGATCTAGCATGAAGCCTTGGACAGATGTCTATTGATGAGATCAATAGACTAATAAGAGATGAAGCTTTAGAATGTCTAAAATCTCAAATCTTACATAATTGTGAATATTATATTCAAATAAAAAAATGTCCAATGCACCCTTCTCTGGGAATGGTGTAGATGTCAAGGTATTTAAGATCTCATACATACTGATGTATGTAGATCATCTGTATCATAATAAACATTAATGGTATGTGATATCTATTGATGATTATTTGTGATATGAGATTTCTTCTCTTCACCTTAGAAACCTTTGAAATGTTCAAAGATTTCACCATTTTGGTTTAGAACTAAAGTTTGAAGGAAGATGAAAGAATTTGATCTAATCAAGGTAGCAAGTACCTATTAGATTAATTCAATGAACACCTTATGGAGAAAGGAATATCATTCCTATATCAATCCTCCTAATACACCTAAACTCAATAGAGTTGTAGGGAGATGCAATTGGATAATGTGTGACATGATTTGATCAATGATGGATATTAGCATATTTGCATCTTAGTTTCCAAGTATATATATAGTAGAGACTACAATATATAAGGTTCCATGCAAGTAAGCTGGAATCTAGCACCAGAGAGTGCTACTTCATTAGGAAAATAAAGGATGGTATTGGATACCTACTTTATGACCTTGAGATTCTTAAAAGATTTCATCTCTAAGGATATGATTCTTAGATGATGACTCTCTTAAGAATCAAGATGAAAATGAAGTTAAGGATCTCATTGAATCTTGAGATGATAATGAGGCTCTTGAAATCAAAAACTAAAAGGATAATTAAATATGAAGCACTCATACATATTAAAATAAGTTTGAGGATGGATTCATGTGTGAGTTAAGTCTGACAATGACCTGACTTCATATGATGAAGCTTCCAAGGATCATGACATGGAAGATGGATGTCAGAAATAAAGTCTAAAGTAGACTTCATATACAAATGTTGTATATGGAATCCCGAGGATCCACCTATAAGTGAAAGACCAGTTAGGTGTAAATGGATCTTCAAGAGATAGAGGGAACCTGATGAGAAGGTAGAGACCTTCAAAGCACAGCTCGTATCCATGAGCTACACATCAAAGAGAAGACATCGCTTGCAATGATGCTTGCTCTTCAGTAACCATGCTTAAACCCATGAAAATATTTCTAACTATAGCTATACAACTTGACTATGACATCTTCAAGATGGAAGTCAATATTGCATTCTTCTATGAATACCTCTCTAAGGATATTCACATTAAGTAGCCCCAGGGCTTCATGGTTGAGGAAAACAAGGTGTGCAAGGTGAAGAACTCCATCTATGGACTCAAATAAGCTTTTTGTAGCTGGAACATTAGATTTGATGAAATTATAATGGTTATAATTTCATATAGAATCTTGATGAACCATGTGAAGCTTGGTGGGAGTGCCATTGTGTTCATCATGTTAAATGTAGATGATATCCTAATCATTAGGAATGATATAAGGATGATAATAATTGTTTTATAGTCTGGATATTCCATATCTTGAGATATGATCTCAAGGATACCTCTTAGAACCTAGTTCAACGGTTGTTTAGAAGCAAAGAAAAGAGGATCATGGGACCGTCACATTAGTGTTACATCTTGGACATGTTCTATTTTCTGGAAAATTCCGAGAAAGGCTTCTTTCCCTTAAGATATGGAACTGACCTATCTAAAGGGATAATAACTCAAAGAGTTGAGTATGTGAATATCAAAGCAATATGCCATAGTGCATTATCTTTGGGAAGCTTAGTGTATGCAAGATGTGTACAAAAGTCAGATATCTGCCATGTAGTGGGAGTAGTAAGATGTTAATAATCTTATTATGGAGATAAAACACTTAACTGCAGTAATAGCAATATCTTCAAAGAAGACAAGATTTTTGAGATAGTGATCTCAAAGTCTTATCTTCTAGAACTTAAGACTTTATAGATAGTGATCTAAAAGGTCTTAACTGCAAATGCCTTATAATACATAAGACTTGGTCTTAGTCTTGGGAGATAGAGATCTCTGGGACATTTTGATAAGGATAATAGAAATTACATACTGGTTATAACGATTATTGAGTTGTAGTGTCGAAGACACTGTAACTTCTTAAACAAGATTGAGTATCGGTTGCATAAGATACAACATTCACATTGGATGTGAGCATTGTTACTAGGAGATAAGCAAGTGTCGTAAAAGTACTTGGTGTAGTATCTTGGAAACAGAGTAACTTATAAGCTTACCTAGCTATTTTTCTAAATAGTCTATGATTGTTACATGAGTGTAGGTTTAAATATTAGCTCATTAATGGCTCTTTGGTGAGATTGTTGGACATAAGAGCCCACAGTGATCCATTATACAATAAATGTTATTGCAAATATCATTCCCTGATCTGAAATGAAGAATAACTAATTTGCATAATAAGTCCCTTAGTACAATTAGGGTATGTACCATGGCCATCTTAATGAACATACAGTTGTTGATTCAATTGTTGAATCACAGAGGCTGGTGCTTGGATGAATATCTAAAGAGTTAGATTGAGGACTCATCAAACAGAATCAAATGATTATTAAGATATGATCTCCAACCTGAGTAGGAGATGTCAATCCTTTCTCTTTTGGAAGATATCTGACCGAACTCTTGATGCAGGTCCTCTACATAGGAATAGAGATTCTGAGGTGCCAGATTAGTTAGATCAAAGAGTTGACTTAACAAGATCGAGATAAACAAAGACCTATATCGTATGTTGTCGTGATATAGGCACGCATCCTCTAACCGGAGATAGATGTGTTACTATATGTCTGAATTTGTACATTTGGCAGACCGATAGGTTGATGGCCTAATCAGGGTCTATACACCGATGTATTGGTGTGCATACAAGGGCATATGAGTAATACGATCTCTCAAAAGGATCGTACAGGTTTATTTACTGAACCGGAAGACATGAGATCACTCCTGAGATATTGGGAAACAAATTCTGTGCACTGTCATCTTGCATTGGAAGCTTGACTGAATTTGTATGTTTGATATATGCTTTTGGAAAATATATGATCAATACCTTGGTATGATATATGCTTTTGGAAAGTATATGATAGATACTAACTCCCAATGATCGAATGATAAACTTAATGATAAAACCTTGAAGGAGACGGTCTAAATAGAGCTAATACTCCGGGTTTATTCTAAGTCTTCCAGTATACATGATGTACAGGCATTAGGAATACCTGAGGGTGGTGTGACCATAAACAGTTGTATAACAATGATGCTTCCATTCATAGAGAGTGATGAAATAGGTTTGGATTTTAATGACTCCTCTCAATAAAGAAGTAATCTAATCTTCTTTCAAATGTTGGACAATGATTTGAATGTGATTCAGATGCAATGAAAAGATTAAATTTAGGGTTTTGATTTAATCAAATATCTATGGGAGATCCGTAAGATCTGGATTTGAGATTTGATCTCAATATCCAAGTCACTATACATGGAACGTACAATCGCCATGTCCTTATCTCCAAGTATCCACGAAGAAAGCGCATTCTCCTTGAAAGAGTTCAAGGATAATTTCATTATTTATAATGTATCTGAGAAAGGAGAAATTTGATAATTAAATGTGATTTAATTATCATGAATAATATGAATTTTATTCAGATTATGAAGAGAGATATCTAAGATAATTGAATGTGATTTATTATCAAAGATGTGAATAAGGTGAATGTGATTCACATTATTTGGGTGCATAAGAATAGAGATCCAAGATGAATAATTGAGATTTAATTATCATGGACATGAATAATGTAAATAGCTCTATACATATTAATCATATATATTATAAATTTGATTTATGATATATAAGAGAGAGATATTGGTAAATAACATTTACAATTCAATATTGATGTGAATTGGATTCACATTGGATATTTAATTGAAAATGTAATTTACATTTTATTTTGGGTTGTGAATGTGCTTCGTATATTTCCAATGGCATGATTGCAATGTTCCCATAATAAATTGGATTTATTTTTGTGAAATAATTTGCAACAAAAGTTGTTGCAAAATATAGAGAAAATCATGGAGTAAGTAGCCTCCATGGAATGAGGAAAGAAGAGCCACCTTCCATTTGGAAGAGGGGACGACCACCCTAATCCTATTAGGAGTGGTGGATGTCCACCCTCCTTATGGAAGGAGGCTTTCCTCCTTCCTCATTCTCTATGGATGATTGATTTAATTATGTTAATTTATATTGATTATTTATTCAATATATATTTGATTTAGTTAAATTAATTGTTGTTGTGTTTTACAGCAAAATCATGGCCATTGAAAGAAACACAAATCAATCTCTTCCATTGGATTTGTGTTGTCTATGGATTGAGATCCATGTACTCCCAAAATATTATAAATAGAAGGGTAACCCTAACTCTTCATTTTAGACAACAACATATGCTCTCTCCCTCTCTCTCTTCCTCTACATGCCAAGTCTCTCTCTCTCTCTCATTGTGGTCGTCCACCATGGATCCCAAGAGAGAGTCACCATCGTCGCCGCATCGTCGTTATGGTGCAGGATTATTTGCTTGTGGATCTCTGTCTCCTTCGGTGTGCCTCGCTCATGAAGAAGACATCGGGTCTCATGTGACGAGATCAAGAGATTCTCCGCTTGGATCATCAACATGGATAGCGAGGATAATGTGTTTCATCAACGCGCTCGCAACTATCTCTTCCATTGGATCGGACTTGAGACAGGTGGTCTCTTCATTTAGAGACTCGATCGCAACCATGCTTCAAGAGGTAAACCTAATACTTGTTTGTTGTTTAGATGAAACGATCCGAGAAGTGTTCTTTTATCATGTGGTTTCATCATTTTAATTTTTTTAAATTCTGCTACCCCGGGACACTATATGAATAATAGCTCCCGAATGTATATGATGCGATCCTTACGCTTCATTGATGCGCTTAAGGATCTTCCCATATCCTACACACGATCCCTCATAAGAAATCAACAAAGAAATTGGTCAGACACGGATAAACAATTAGAAATAAAAGGTAGAAAATAGAAATAGATAATATGCACGAAATTCCTATCCTAAGCGTTACTCCCCGGCAAAGGTACCATTTGTTCATCTGGTCAAATGAGAATCCTAGCATTCGATCTTGGAGGGCTTGCGGTGTCCGATAAGTCGAATCCAACAATTGTTGTATCGGCGCCTCTCTCGACTCTCGGATCCCAATCAACCAATCAATACAACAATCAACCCACAATCAATGATAAATCAATGAAATTTATGCAGGATGAAATTTATTATACCCTGCAAATAAATGTGTATAGAAGGCAAGTGCATGGGTCGAACCATTGAGAGCAAATACATGAGTAGGTTATTTGTTGTCTAAAATTAAACAACAAATGTTTTTGTACTTTTTGGCTTTTTCATTCTTTGTGGGTTTTTATTATATATAATTTTTATGGATTTTATGTTTTATTTTTATTTTTTTTAATTTTTATATATTTTTATTTTTTTTCCTGATTTTTAATTTCTTTTTATTTTTAACGATATAATATATATAATACTATGTATAATATAAATGCTATATGTGGTATACATGTCATAAATATATAAAAATACAGAAAACACAAATAAAAGTAGTCCTTTTTATTTTTTAAAGGTTTAAATATATATAAGGTGTTTATAACTAATAATAGTACTAATAAGTATATAAAAGTAATAATATATATATACTATTTAGGTTTTCTGTTTATAAATATAACTATATAAATTCAAAAATTATAAAATAAAATGTTTTATGTTTTAAATATGTTTCTCTGTTTTGTGATTTTCTTTTATTTTTTTACTAATTAACAGGTATTTTAAATTGATTTAAAATGTCAAAAAAGTGCGTTATAATAATAGGTCGGATTGTTTTGAGTTTAAAAATAGATAATAAGTCCACAATTATAAAAAAACTATTTTTAATATATAAATATTATAATATAAATAAAAATAAACAATAGAAAAGTAATTTTTTTTACTTTTATGGATTTTTTGCAAATTTTTATAAGGTTGGTAGGGTTAAAGATTTTTAATGTTTTATTTTAATATTTTTGCAATTTTTGGTTTGGAGTTAATATATATACTAATATATTGTATATATGTTTTTGGAATTTTAGTACGGGTATATATTTTTTTATTTTTAAAGCTAAACTGGGAATAAATAGCTCCGAAATAATTTTTAATAAATAAAATGCAAGAAAATGCTAAAATAAAAATATGGCATGAACAATAGTAACAGAAGCATTTGCTACATTTTTCCCGAATTTTACAAGCACATGAGCTTTAAAAAAATATATAAATGTGATAGAATAAATAAAGTCTTGCTAGGTGTATTTAAGCAAAAAAAATAAAGTGATGGGGCTATGTGTAAATAAACCCAAAGTTTAACATGTATTCACAAACTTTAAATACTCATTATAAATTATAAAAGTCAGGATGCTTTCCCTACAAATTGCCCGCCATACTTGGTCGCCACGAGAGGTGAGATGGCACGGACTCAAATGTAATATCCAATAACTACAAGGAGGTTCGTGCAATTTTTACACAAATTTTTACACTTAACTAATATTTACAAGACCAACTTCTAAATACAAAAAGGGAAGGGTTCTACTTAGATATTTACCCTTTACTGTGCTTCATCCCAGATACATACTACATCGTTTAAATTCAAGGGCTCAGATTATATCTGGGCCCGCTCCTTGATCTAACGGTGCTTGATGCGGTTCAAAGAACTCAGAAGAACGGCTGCTCGAGCGAGCTTAGATCTTGGAATCCATCCATTTCCATCCACCAATCTCCTCGCCAGCCGTTACTACACCTTCCTAGGGACCTCCCAAATCTACAGGGCATGTCAAAGGAGTTCGGGGTCCATCGGAGGGACCCTAGATCTTCAAGGTATCTGAGGCCATGTTCCGAACCTCGGAGTTATGGCTTTACTAGGCTCAGGCTCCTATACAAAAATGATGAGGGGACCGAGGGCTATCTCCTTATCCCATTACTGAAGCTGCTATGCCAGAAGATGAGCAGAATGAAGAAGCTCTGGAGAAGGCGAAGGGAGGAGCTTAGAGTCTCTGATTAGGTACTGATTGATAGGTGGAAATGTTAAGGGTTTGATAGAGAAAGCGTTGAGGATGAAGATGAGGGTGAATAGGGGTCGGAACAACATCGGGTGATGATGAATTTGGTGCTGGAGCCTAGTGTTCCAGCGATTTTTTAACTTAAAATTAAACTAAAATACAAGAGCATTATCTAAACTAAGATTAAATCTAATCTATTGAAATGAAATGCACTAAGAAAACTTAATCTAAAAAACACATACCTGTGGGAAATTGGGAGTAGAGAAGCTCGACTGGTGGAGCTCCGACGAACTTGGATCTCATAGCCTTCACCTTAGCTACTTCGACAAGGATAGAGAGGCACTCTCTATCACCTGGTGACTCATTCTATTGGATCCTATTGGGGTTACATGCGAGGAACATGGATCAAAAAGGGAAAAAAGATCGGTTGGTTACGCACATGGTGAGGGGCAAGAGGCAAGGCGATGGCGTGAGGAAGAAGGGTGGTAGGTGGGAGCTAGGGTCATGGTGAGATGGAGGGGAGTATGTGAAAGAGGTTTATTGAAGGTCCTCATGTCCATCGAGCCATGAGTCAATGCCAAAAAATGGAGAAGTCAGAGGTCTCGTGACCTCTAATAAATGAGGCGGAGGAGAAAGGGTTGTTGACCGGACGATCAACAGTACAAGGCGCCTGATTGGTCCACGTGGACCAATCGGGAAAATCCTGGAGGTAAAATCCTTATTAATTCATTGAAAATAGTAATTGATTTTATTAAATTAAATTCAAAACACAAAAATGTGTGTTTATTTATTTATGTAGTATTTTATTATGATTTTTATTTATTTTTACAAACTAATTTATTATATGTTAGCATTTACATGTATATACATAAGGTATATACTCTTGTATTTAATACATTTTATTTTTATTTTGTATTTTATATTTTATTATTTTATTGTATAATTTTTGTATTTGTAAATTACTTAAATACATATTTACATATTTTTGGTTTATTTTTCTGAATTTATTGATCCACTTAGGTAAATAAGTATATATATTATATAAGTATATCATAGGTATAGTTTGCCTATATATTAAAGTAAATTATCTATTTTAATGTATTTTTAAGGATTTTATTTTATTTTTATTATTTACAAGTATTTTAAATCATATTTGCAAATATATAAAAATATAATAAAGTGAAAATATAAAGAATAAATATATTGAATATTATATACAGGTATCTTGCACAATGAGGGCTCAAAAGCCAACTTTTGCATCTTAACTCCAAATTAAATGAAACCACCTTCATTAAATAGATAATTTAATTTTATGAACAATAAAGTTGAATTTGGTTAATTTTGGATCTGTATGGAAAAGATATGGGTATGTAAAATTTTCTTGGTGGCTTTTTATTCTGTGTCTCGGGCACACTGTGCATTATTTTTTATTGAAATAAATTTTGTATTTTTCTTTGTATTTTTATGTACAAATTCATGTAGATGGTTTATTGATTTAAGGTATAAAAATAAAATAATAAAATGGGTTCCAAAATGAATATATTGAAGAATAAACATTAGTGTTTATGTTTTGTATTCTGTACAATTGGTTACCCTATCTCCCCCTACTTTATTCCTTGTCGACCAAGCCATCATGATGATTTGGTCTCGAGGTATAGGGTCATTCAGTGTCTTTAACACTTCATTTTTTTCTTTTCTTTCCTTTATTTCTTTAGTTTGGTAATAAATACAGTATTTTGTACAGTATTTATTATCTATTTATTGAGTGTTATTTTGCATAAATTAATTCTATATACATACATTTAGCTATGGATGTAAGGCCAAAATGAAAGAATAAAGGTAATGAAATTATCTCGTCCCCGAGACTTGGCATGATCCTAACTGATTTCCAATCCTAACCTTAATGTATAAAAATCTCAAAGAGGATCAAATCCATAAAAATCTCAAAGAAAGCAAAACTCATAAAAATCGCAAATGGAATTTGACTATGGTTTCGATTCCATACATGCAAATAAATGAGGATACTTTTCCCTCATATCTGCCTCAGTCTCCCACATCACCTCATCGATGTCTTGACTATGCCACAGGACATTGACTAAAGGGATCTGCTTTCACCTCAACCTCTTGACTGCATGATATTTGAACATGCTCCTCAGGGAAGGAGAGGTTCGTCTCTACCATCAAGTTCTCGTAGTTCATCATGTGCTTGGAATATCGGATGTACTTTTGAAGATTCAACACATGTAACACGTTGTGAATGCCCTCAAGGAGTGGAAGAAGGGCTACTTTGTAAGTCACCTTCTCAACTCAGGCCAAGATCTCGAACGGTCCCATATAGCGCGATGTGAGCTTGCCTTTGACACCAAATCGTCGAACGCCCTCATCGGAGATACCCATTAGAACATGAAGTCCCCAACATGCGATCATGAGGAATACTCCAAGCACACAAGGTTGGTTAATAAATCAATCTTTTATGATATGGATATAAGATATTATACTTGAAAATCAAGGTCTCGATGTTGCTCGTCAGCATAGCTCTTTTGACAGCTTTATGCAGTCAGCAGTTTCTTCCTGGCAGTCCCCCCAACTCTAGATGTCTCCTCTATGATCTGCATGGTGAACAGGGTGTTGTCACCCACCTAATGCCAACACAAGGGAATGGTGCATCGCCTCCTGTACAAGGTCTCAAAAGTTTCCATGCCTATGCTGGTGTGATAGGTGTTGTTGTACGTGAACTCAACTAGTGGAATGTGATTCTTCCAGGATCCTTTCTATTCAACGACACATGCCTGTAGCAAATCCTTTAAAGTCTAAATGGTCCTCTTGGACTACCCATTTGTTTGTGGATGTTAGAATGAACTCAGAAATAGCTCAGTCCTCAAGGTTCTCATGAATTCTTCCTGGTAGTGTGAACTGAAACGTGAATCCCTATCCGACACTACCTCCATGGGTATCCCGTGCAGCTGAATGACATGTTGGATGTATAATTTGTCTATCTCAACTGGTGTACATGTCACGTTGACCAGAATAAAATGGGATGACTTGGTCAACCAGTCAACGACCACTCAGATCGCATCATGCTTGCATGGGGTGCACGACAATGACGTGACAAAATCCATGGAGATGTTCTCCCATTTACATGTCAGGATGGAAAGAGGTTGTATTAAACCAGGGGGTCTCTGGTGCTCTACCTTCACCATTTGAAATGTAAGGCATCGGCTTGCATGCTCGGCTATGTCTCTATTCATGTGCTCCCGCAAAAAGTGTTGGCAGAGCTCTCAGTACATCTTGGTGTCACTTGGATGTATATAAAGTCTCGAATTATGTGCCTCATCCAAGATGTCTCTCATCAGCTCTTCATCATCTGGGACACACACATGTCCCCCTTCCATAATGGATTCACGGACTCGAGATTGTCTCTTTATTGCTTTAACCGAGAGGAGCTACATCTCACTTACACTATACAAGATTGACTCATAGTCATAAGGGTATGTGTATGACATGGAAGTGTTTTGACCAGTCTTTTAAGGAGACCTGGGCAAATTTGTATGCTTCTTAGAGGTTGTTGAGTTTCAAGTTTGATTCCCAATAAGGTTACGGCCAAACTTAAAATCCAAAGGTCTGACTAAGCTCCAAACTTTGATTCTATGAAGATAATTTTCAGAGTTAAAATCAATCCAATTTACTTCTTTTTCTTTTCTTTATTTTCTTTTTCTATACTCATTGGTGTAAGTGTGAGCTAGAAACTAGCAAAGACCAGTATAGGGGGTAATCAATCTCCATCTCATCACCTTTATTCTTTCATTTAGCCTTAAATCTCTAGCTAAATCCATGTATATAGCATTAATTTTTACAAAATAACACTCAATAATTGACATATAAATATTGTATAAATACTGGTATTTAATTCCAAAATAAAAGAATAAAGGAAAGAAAAGAAAAAGAGTGAAGTGTCAAAGACATTGAATGACACTAGACCCCGAGACCCAGTCATCATGATGACTTGGTCGACAAGGAATAAAGTAGGGGGAGACAGGGAGGACCAATTGTATAGAAAACACATATAAACCCCTAATTTTTATTCATTAATTATTAGCTTTTGGGGCCTATTTTATTCTTTATTATTTATACCTCAATCAATAAACTTTGAACAAGAAAGAAGTATATAAAAATACAAAGAAAATACAAAATTGATTTCCCTCAAACATAATACACAGTGAACTCGGGACACTCAAAATGAAAAAAAATGCAAAGAAAACTTCCCAAACCTTTATCGCCTCCATACATATTCAAAATTGACCAAACTCACCTTTATTGTTCATAAAATTTAAATATCAATTTAATGAAGGTGGTTTCATTTAATTTGGAGTTGAGAAGCAAAAGTCAGTTTTGGGTACAACTTGTACTGCATACATCCATATAATATTCATTATATGTATTCTTTGTATTTTTAACTTCCTTAAATTTTTATAAATGTGGAAATATTATTCAAAACACACGTAAAAAATAAAATAAAACCATGAAAAATATATTAAAATAAAAAATTACTAAAATATATAGAAGAACTATACATATATAATATATGTACAAAATTATTTAAGTAGATAAAAAATCAAGTAAAAAACTAAAAATGTATAAATTTGTAATTAAATAAATTATTAATATATAAATTATGTACATAAAATAATAAAGTATATAGTGCAAAATAAAAATAAAAGACCCAAAATATAGGTATATATACCTCTATATCTACATGCAAAATTTAAAACATAATAAAGTAACTTGTAAAAATAAATAAAAATCATAATAAAATACTACATAAAATAAAAAAAACATTTTTATGTTTTTTCTAAAATTAATAAAATCGATTATTAATTTATATTGAATTAATAAGGGAATTCTTCCCACTAATTTTCTGATTGGTCCACGTAGACCAACCAGAGCTCTTCCCACCCCCGATCAATTGGCCTGCCTTGGCATCTCTGACTTATCAGAGATTGTGAACCACCTCACTTCACTCATTTTCCACAAACCTCACAACAATCTTTTCCTTCTAATTTTTCACGCGACCTCTGCTACAACTCATCTTCTTACACGCCATACCCTTAGATCCCTTGTACATACATCCATGCAATCAGAATCGCCAACATTGGATGCATTCTCTACTCTGTGTATAAAAAAAACCATCTGCCCCTTTTTGAATTTCAATCACCCTTCGGGGTTCGTAACCCGAAGAGGACCTTCCTGGTTGAGTTGGTTGTGACAGCACTGACTCCCCAGCCTCATCGGCATGGATAAAGGCCTTGATGACGCAATCCCATGGCCGGAGCTGCAACTCCTCCATGCCTCTGCACCTTGGTCTAAACCCCATGTTCGAGCTATTTTTATTGCATTTCTAGTGTAGTTTTTAATCTATCTTTTAATTTACTCTTTATTTTACTCAATTAGTTGTTAGTTTTACTTGATTTCTAATCTAAGTGTATGTTGGAGATTAGAGCTTTGACCATTGCTTCATCTCGTATACACCTTGTTTGACTTGCTTCATACCCCATCTCCTTTCCCTTCACTTTCTCTTTTTCCCCACTCCACCAGCCATCTCTAATTCTTCGTGGATCAGAAATTCGGAGCTCGTATTCCACCTATGTTGGAGCTCCTCCACCCCACTCAATCCCCCACGCAATACAATTTCAAATGGGTCGGGGATGTTCCCCTCGAGCTCAGAAATGTTTTCGTGTAGATGTTAGGCTTTGGAAGGCCATTTGGAGTTGAAATCGATGAAGAAATCAGCCAGCGGGTGCCGCGAGACGATAGTGAGCTCTAGGTCCTCACCGTTGGGACCTGGACCCCTTTGAGCCCATCTCTAGGGGCGAGAGGCTTTTAAGAGGCCCAGGAGATGGTCAGCATCATCGGAGGTGGCTGAGACAAGGAGCATTCATCGATCAAAGGTTGGGAGAGGTGATGTTCTTGCGTGTTCTTCCAACCTCCTTCACAACCATCGGATCACACATGCGGCCCAGATCTAATTTGGGATGTTGAGTTTATACAAAACAGTACCTCATTTCCACCGCTCAATCCACTTAAGTGTGTCTAAGTGGAGATCCACGAGCCCCACATCTATGCTCCTTATGAGGTAAATTTCACTCAAACCCCGTCGCTTCTTTTATTTTATTTTTAATCTTGTAAATATTAGTTTCAGCGTAAATATTATTGCAAATATTGCAACGGACCCCAACCATTCATTTGTATTTCATTTTGCTCCTTGTTAGCTCACCTCACGTGGTCCCCACGTGAGGCGGGCTTTTTGCACAAAAGTCCTTGCTTTTGTTATTTGTAATTAATCTTATAAATTATGAATATAGTGTAATATTTCTTATAAAATTTGCACGTGTGGAATTGAACTTATGTATAATTGCATTTATGCCCTTCCAAGGGGCGTGAAATATATTTATTGTTGTTAAATTGCACATGTGCCCTTGTAACTCATTTATCTAATTAAATGCATTTAAACTTAATTTAAATTTCAAATAGGTCCTTATACATGTTGCATTTCATTTTCTTTTCTCTTTTTAAAAAATGACTCATGCTTGTCATTAATTTTAGGAAAATTATGGTAGATGCCTAAAAACATGTACATTTATGCTCACATTTTTAGTTTGACAATAGTAGCCTTTTATTTATTGTCTAAGTATTAAAATACCAAAAAAATAAAACACTTCTAAAAATTACAAAAAAAATATATTATAAATATTGTTGTATATTCTACCATATATCCAAAAATCAATAAAAAAATATATAATGAAAACCTTTAAAATTGCAAAACCAAAATTATGAATATAGTGTATTTCATATCTTATAGTGTATTAGCAAAATTAATTTAAAAATACAAAAATAGTTTCATATCTTATATTTCTATGTATTATATAGACCATCGATTAAAATAAGTTTTGGGAATTTTTAACGTTTTTAAATATTTTTAAAATCCAAAACAAGTTTGCCTCTTTATATAAGTCACTATTTTGTATATTTTAAAAATTAAAAAATACCTAAAATTAGCAAAAAATTATAAGAAAATATACAAAAATAGATAAAATATAAAAAACCCAAAAGCAGCTTATTTTATGTTTTTAAATATACATAGCTATATTTAAAACTCTAAGACCTTATGTATATTATATATCTTTATATTTACGTATATACTTATTATAATAATTATTATTAATTATAATTACCCTATATATATATTTAAAACCCTTAAAAAATAAAAAATATTGTCCTTGTATATATTTCCTATATTTGTGCATTTTTACTTATTAAATATATCATATATGGTCTTTGTAACATACATATTACTATATAGATATACGTACTTATTATATCTTTAAAAAGAAAAGGCGATTAAAAAATGTAATTTTTAAAAGAAACTAAAATGTAAAAAATAAAAATATAAAAAATATATATCAAATATTAGAAATCCATAAAATTTAAATATAATTAAAAACCAAAAACAATAAAAAAGAGAAAGACAAAAGGAAATAAAAAGGAATTAATTTTGATTAGAGATAAATAGGATTAAATATGTCAACCTATCAAGTTTGCTCTCTGTGTTCGCCACTCTACATAGTTGCGCTATATACATAGTTTGTAGAGTTATAATAAATTTGAACTCACCTTGCATTCAGTATTGATTTAACATTCATCGTGGGTTAACTTTTGTTTGATTCAGGTTTTGTGAGCGATCTCCTCAACGACGGTGTTCTCACCTTGTGAGAATATCAAACCTCATAAAAGCTCATTTCAATAGCGACTTCTTAGAGGAGCTACTACAAGGTGAGTGGTGTCACCTTGGATCACGCCGGCAAAGGACTTGTCATTGCTCGACGACGATGCTCTTCCCTCACTGTCAAGGAAGAGAGGCGGAGCTCAAGGCATCTGCATACATGCTAGCGGATGAATGTGAGGAGGGGCAGAGTAATGGTTTTGATGGAAATGTTAGGGCTCGCATGAAAATCAAGGGAAGGTGGAGATGGTTGGGGTGTATAATCATGGAGGAGAGGAGGTATGGTGGTTGCAAAGGGTGAGGTGGACATAGCAGGGGTGTTGGGTCGTGGGGTGGAGCGACAGAGAAAAGGAGGTGGAGGCGATGGTCGTCGACCACGTGCAGAGGAATCAAGGTGGTTGAAACTTATGAGGGTGGAAGATGGCCATCTACGATTGTTCAAGCAGTCGTGATCAAACAATCGTGGACGCACCACATGGTGAAGAAATAAAATAGAAAAAGAAAAGGAAAATAAATAATAATAAATAATAAAAGGGAATTAACCAGGGTCGTTGGATGAAGAGGTATCTCACCCAGTGGCCTGAGATGAGGGATACTTAAGTGAAGATGTGGGGGATGCGTGGTGACTCTAGGAGCTACCACATGTCGGCCCTACAAAAATCAGAAAAAAAAATCAACTGAAAATAAAAATAAAATATTAAAAATATCAAATCAAAAAGTGGTCTTCATGAAAGTTGTCCATCTCGACGAGTTCTACACGTGAAGAAATCAAAACCAAAAAAATCATTTGTACAAAATGTATTTTTGAAGGTGCTCTATATACATAAAATACTGGATTTTTGGGTTTTACAACTTTTTATAATTTTAAATAAGGTAAATTTCAAAATAAAATCAAATAAAATATAAAATAAATGTTTACATACTAGTATATTGTTTTGATATTTTTAATAATTAGAAAAATAAATAAATAAAATAAAAGGTACTTATATACAGACTATATATATAAACTCAAAGTATTTATTTTCTTTGATTTCTAATTCAATTCTGATTTGGATTTTTTCCCACTTTATTAAATATAAATCAAAGAAAATAAATGAAAAGGAAATAGACTAAAGAGAGTTATTTTTGTACATAAAATAATAAGGTCAAAATCAGTCAACGTGTATAATATACAATGTGATCCCAAAACCCAAGTTTCACATATGAACTCTTATTCTTTTAAATTTGGCATCAATTTGTCGGTAATTGAATGTACATTATTTCGTTGAGTAGGAGTTCATAGGGAATGTATGATAGAGATATTCACATTTATGGCTTTTTGTCTCTAAATATGGGTTTGGGTTTATTGAGTTTATATACAAGTTAGTTTTTTTTATTTTTTCTTTTATTAATGTTAGTAATATGTACACAAAAAAGTTGATTTACTTTATTTGGGGTTAGTGAAAATAATTAAAAATATGAGAAGTTATGATGATATACATGTGATAATGTATACCAAATTTTTGGCTTCTTATTTATGCAATTACAAATGCTAAAATATACGCATGCGTGAATTATAAAAATGCAATATAGATAAATATGCAATTATTGACTTGGAAACAGAGCTCTATTTTTAACTTTTAGAGTGATGAATCACCAAATCATCAACCCCTTATACTTAAACCTTGCTCGTCCCCGGTCAACTAAAATGAATGCATAAGTGAAATGAGATTGGGTTCCATACCAAGGTCATGAACAAAAGGTGAAAATGGAGCTCAACTCGACCTTTTAATTAATAATGTGGCAGAACTCCTTATGAGAATTATTGTTTTAAGAACAACAATAGCCAAGTTATATAAGTCATTATCCAGACCTGACTCAAAAGTCATCTTAGATCAACCTCCTCCCAAAGCATCCCATATGAACATTGAATAATTGTCTTTAGTGTGTGAAGGGCGTTAGCTCTTACCATCCAAGATCCTGAACTACCATGCAATCTCCTCCCCCAATAACTCGTCCTTGGGGAGTCGGGTATTTCCTTCTAAGTTCATGAACATACTAGTTCACAACGAGTGGAGGGAGAAGTACATAAGAAAGGGAAAAGAAGTGAAGGATGATCAGTGTAGTCAGCTCTCCTGTGAAGGTTGGCCAGTCTAGCCAAGTCTCCACCATATCTGCAGGCTATCTAAAGCTTGGACCATTGTGGTCAAATGTTGTTATTTTTGGAATTGGCTTCTTTTTTTGTAGGAATTGTGGTTGCTCTGCATTGATCTACCCCAACGGATTTAGAATCTTTTATTCCGATCATGTTTTGGTGTCTTAGAAAAAATTATGTTGGAAGACCATCTCTCATCTGAAGCTTTATTTCAACCCGTCACTCCGATCTTTAGATGTCCACACTACCAAAGAAAAAGATACACTGACTTCCAACACCTCATATGAGTTGAGCTAATTGCATGGTGTAGAGTACATATTAGTTCCTTATCCAAGAGTCAACTCAGAAATGAGGTGACCAGGTTGGACACTGAGAGTCAAAGTCTAGACATTATCTTGTGAAACTTAGATCATTAAGTCAGTGACCTGAAGTTTATAAAATCCTACTTCTTAGTGAAGTTCCTCAAAAATTTAAGTAGATTAAGGTCAAGTCAGGTCCACTTTCAGTTTTTACTTATGACTCAGTTCAAAACCCTCTAACTTTCCACTTCGCATATGCATGATATGCTCATGAAATGCAGATGCAAGAAATGCACGTGAATGAAATGCAAGTTTTTAATGAGGAATTTTATTATATGGCAAGAATGAATGAGAAACTATTTTGTTTGAAACGCTTTTTTGTTATACAACTTATTTTACAATAACTTACAACAGAAGTATTAATTACAAGAGTTTATACACACTATATATGTTTTACAAGTTGTATACACTATAAACATTATACAACTTTACATGTATTCTACAAATTGAAAACATTTTTAATTAATAATTTTTTACCATTTTACAAAGATTACCCACTCTGTATTTATAAAATATTATATACATAAAATACGCTACAGTATGAACTATGGGTAAAGTATATATGTAATATATGCACCCCCACTATACTTAGCGTGTGTTATGTCCTCAAAGACGAAAAGCGAGGAAGAGACATAGGTTGTGCTAAGCGTAAGAGAGTGAAAAAAATAAAAGTATAGAAGTTGACATGCCTCCCTATACTTAGACTCGGGTCAGTGATGAACGTAGATTTCGCATCTTTAATTATCTAAAATTATAGTATAAGAGGAGAAAAATGATTCAACAAAAACCATAATCTTTGAATGTTGTGGAGAATTTTTACTTGGCAAGTCTACCAAGGTCGAACACAGGGAATGGTGATTTTTAGTTGGGTGTTTTAAATTAATTCAAATAATTAATTAATTTCTAAGTGAATTGATGTGTTGAAAAATTAAATAGAAAATATGATGATGAAAATGGGATGCAATGCGAAGTAAATAAATAGAGAGGGCTAACAAGTGCAGGATCTGTGACTTTGATTTTAGTTCCAAATAATATTAATCATTATCCTCGAACTTAAATCACGGATTAAAAGATATCAAATCCACGAAGATGTATCAAATTAATTCCAAATGCAGGCAAGAGAAAATATTTTTATGAATAATCATGCAAATTAGGAGATAAGAAAATCGATTCTATTGATAAATCTCCATCATCTCTCTAATCTAATCCTCAATACAATTTGATCACGTAGAACAATGAGAGATCAAATTAAATCCTTCATAATCACACACTTGCAAGAATTAATTCCTCAATTTGTATTATCAATAATTATGAGAGGAATAGACAAAAATATCCTCAAATGGGCCCCTGCATATATTGAATCCCCAAATAATGATCCACGTTAGTTAGAAGAAGATTAATTCAATTTAAGCCCTCAATGGAATCCCTAAAAAACAAATCATTAATTTACTCCATAAAAATAAGGCACAAATATTTCAATTATTAGCCTGCATAAATAAAAATGTTCCACAAATAATAATCATCATAAAATAGCATCAGATCTGTTCATAAGATATATAAAATGAAAGAGCGTAGAACAAGCTTCAAAATGACATATTATGCATAAAATTGGAGTTCATATGCAAAAGAATGATAAATTGAACTTTTAGGGACTTAAATGCAATAAAAGTAAAGATATTTCCTCAAAAAGGTCCTTGGAGGGACTTATCTGTAATAAAGAAAACCCGCCTGGGCCTTTTTGCAAATTGCCCACGTGTATACGCGCGGAGCACATGACTGTACTAGCAGGGGAGGTTTTCGCAATTCTCTGGAAGTCAAGGGGCATGGATGCAATTTACCCCCTACGCACGTGCAAAACACGTATGCGTGAGGTTCAGGAGGTTGGCAGCAGGCTCGGCTAGCCTCGGATGATGAAGCTGAGGGTCGAGAAGGTAGGGCTGAGGCTTGGGCGCCTGAGGCTACGTGGCAACGGTAGGGAGGCTCGGGTGGAGCCTTGGGTCTGTGGCTGAGGTGGCGGCACTCGAGGCTCCACGTGGCGGCGATGGAGTGCTTCAGAGGCCCCGATCCTCGAGGCGTTGGCTGAGGCCTGGGGGTGGTGGTCGATATCGCTGGGGTAGGACCGTTGCCTACGGGTTACACTCCCAATCCAACGGCGGATGGTATCGGGGCTCTTGTCGACCGAGATGAGGGGGAAGGCCTTGGATGAGCACGGCGAAGCTGCGGGCGTAGGGTGGTTGGTGTCTACAGAGTCGATGAGGTATGGGGGCGGTGGAGCTCAACCAGGCGACAAACTCCTAGGAGAGCTCCGACGTAGATGGTGCGAGGATCGAGGAGGCATGGGGGTGGTGCAGGTCGTTTTGAGGTCGCACACAGGTGGAGGCGCGAGAGCTGCAGCGGGTTGAACGTGTGGTAGTCATGGTTGTCGTGGAGGGCGGCGGAGCGAGCCAAGCAAGGCGCTGCTCCTGAAGGCGAGCGGCTGAGCGCGATTGAGGCGAGGCTCGTCGCTGGGAGGTGACGTCGGAGGTAGTTGGAGCTCGGTGATCTCCATCATCGAAGCGAAGGCGGTAGATGGAGGTGCACTAGGCCTGCAACGTTAGCAAAAGCAAGAGGGAAACGGGGAGGTCGAGGTGGAGGTCTTGTTCGAGCGGAAGGAGGCGAGGACCTAGAACTCCATGTCTTTGCAAGACCTAGAGGCGGAGTGAAGCGAGGGAGGTGGTGGAGAAGAGGAGGGTGAATGGAGAAAGGTCGGCGAGGGTCAGAGGTGCGCGGCTGAGGTGTTGGGACCCTTGGAAGGTCCGATGGTTCGGTGAAGGGAGTGAATGAAATTGGTGAAATTGACAAGAGGCGGGTGGATAGGAGTACCTAAGAGCATGGATGGTCGTATCATGATATATCGATGATATATAGACGATATCAGTATCGTCAGGCGATTGATATATCGATATGGCTGATATTGGACCTTCCAAGGCCATTTTCTTCACAATATCAGTTCGATATCGGTGATATGGCATCGATATATCATCGATATATCGTATCAAGACGATACCCATACCGAAACCTATATGGCCTTCCCTGTCTAGGAGCTCAGGGACGAAGGAGGATGGGTCGCTTGAAGGAGGAGCTTCTTCTCCTAATTATTCGCTCAAGAGCCCCAACGAGAGTAACTCGAGCTCTACAGTTGGATGGAGAGCCGTTGCATGGATGGAGATATGTTGTGGATCTCACCGTTCTCCTCTCATCTTCGCTGGCGAAGGGATCTTTTGCAGCTTGTCACCTACGAGGGTAGCGGGCTGGAGAGGTTGATATTGGATATGGTGGATGACGTGCTATGAGATCGACCTTAGGTATTTATAGAGGATGCGAGAATGGTCAAGGGTCGTAACGGTGAGGGGGTGGCCGCCGGAGTTACGCGAGAGGGAGGAGACGCAACGACGGCTGGGCAGAGGTACGAGGCGCGAGGCGGCCGTTGTGAAGAGGGAGTGGCGCTGCTAGGAAGGCGAGGGGGGACAGGTCACGTGCCTTGCATGTGACCTGTCTGGAGAGGGTAGTCACGTGCCTAGCATGTGACACAGGGAGAGAGGTGAGAGAGTGGAACATGGGTGCCACGTGGCACGCCCAAGGGCTGCCACGTGTCACCCCAAAAAAATTTAAAATAAAAAGAGGAAGAAAATAGAAAAGAAATATAAGGAGACCTCGGATCGAAAAATTTCCTTCATGAAATATTTTTGCCTCAACGAGATCTACAATTTTTATAAGGATCCAGGAGCAAAAGAGGTCATCTATACAAAGTGGTATTTTTGGTGGTTCTCCATGTGTATAGAAAATTGACTTTTTAGAGTTTTACAACTTTTTTGGTGGTTTAAAAGAGGATAATAATTATAAAAAAATATGATAAAATACAAGAAAATTATTACACACTAATCTAATTTTTGGATTTTTTAAATAAGAAAATAGGGATATAAAATAAAAGTAAAATAATACGAGATTTTTGTACAGACTCACAAGGGTTACTCGGACTCAATCAGTTTCTTTGATTTCAGTCTTGATCTAGATTTGTATTTTTTGCCCTTTTATAACACTTTCATCAAAGAACAAAAATAAGGAAGACACAAAATTAAAAGGGTCAATTATGTACATAAAAACTCAGGTCAAAAATAGCAATGCCCAAAACCCAACTTTCACATATGAGTTCTGAATTTACGAAGTGGTCTTGTTTTGAAGGTATTTGAAAATAAAGTAGATTAAAAGTGAGTAGAACAAAATCGGACATTGTATGAGGGAGATAAGCGTGTTTTAGTCCGTCAGATGTGAAATTAGACTTTGGCATTATTTGTCACTTTTTTGAGTTAGTATTTTTTGTATTTTTTATTTATTCTTGTTAGTAATCTACACAATGGAGTGGTTTCAGGTCAATCGGAGTTAGGATGAATTAATTAAAAATAGGGAAAGTTAGCAGATTTTTAGGTCAATTTACACTTGGATTTTTAGGTTCCTTATTTTATGCAATTATGCATGATGGAATGTGAATACTATTTACACATGTATGAATGTTAGTGTTGTAATATTAATGAATAAATGCATATGGATTTTGGAGAACATAGCCTAATTGACCAATTTTAGCATGATGAATACGAGATTCATCATACCCCTATGCTTAAACCATGCTCGTCGGTGAGCATCAATGAATGAATGACTTAGTTAGATATATCCCTGACTGTACATGTGAATTTTTAAGGCTCAATTCATTGAAGATCCATAATTTGAATGATCTTAAAATTATGGGCTCAACCATGCTTTAATCAAAAGGAATCCAACTTCTATATTTATCAGACTCTCTGTTTGTACATATAATATAAGGATATGACTTTTAGTGTACTGCATTCATGAGAGTTGAGTCGAGATGTCATCCAAGGTCCCAGTCTAGGAGACTCTCCTCTAGGCCTAATCCTCAACACTAGGGAATAATTCGGTTCTTGATTCAATTAAGCGTCTCATTAGTTTGTCGAACTTGAAAGTATAGATGGATGGCCAGATGCTGGAGAGCATTGTGTGTATTTTTCTCTCCCTCACATTGGAACAAGGGGCCTCTCGAGTGCCTTATTACTCAACACATGTATTTTTTGTTGTTGATCAATTTGTCCGCTAGGAGAATTTGGAGGCATCTGCACTTTTTTTATAGGAGTACACTGGGGTGTGTCTCTTTTGAGTATCTAAGATACCTTCGACACCCAGACGTGTATTACTATATGATGCAGAGCCCTTTTATGGTTCTAGACTGACTCCTTGGTCCTAATAGAATTTGTTCCAAGTAGTCAAAAATAGTTAGGAGTGCTCGCCTTTGGTGGAAACTCATAGAATTTAACTTTGTAATGATTGAGATTTTCTTTCAATATATTTTTCTTTTCTTTTCTTTTTGGCTAGCTCCACTACTTTTACCAAGAGTTGGCGCACACTGATCAACAATTATTTTGTTTCATCACACTCTGGCACATAGGTCAATATCAAACAATAGCATGCAAACTTGTTTACATACTGGCTAGGGTTTTGCTGACACTCAGGTTTCTTAAGCCTTCATTAACTTTATCCCATCCTCGAGCATCATTAGATCGGGTCTAGACTCAAATCTCCAATTCTAGTTCCTCAAGTGATAACTCAACTCATCTCGTCATCATGCAGTTGTGAAAGTGATGAGCTAATAATATTCTTTTGAATGTAGAGATGAAGAGTGAAATATAGCGCTCAAATACTCAAACTAGGGAAGTGTAGATTATTAAGTTCGAAACTCTAATGACTAAGGCTGGCTAACTCAATCTCTCAGGATCTCAGAAATCCAGTGTCTTCAAATCCTCAAGCCTTGAGTGATAGTGAATGTGTCAGGAATATACTAACCAAGGAATGCATGGATGTATGAGATGCTTAATGAAATGCAAGACTATGATTGATTTTCTTTAATGCAAAAAGATTTTTGTTTGTTGTTTTTTTTGTGTTTTTTTTGAAAATCAGGTATTATTTATAGAAAGAATTTAGTATTATATACATAATATACACAACTTGTACCCATCCCCGATGTTAGATGAAACAATTAGAGTATGAGCTATGGATTAAGTACGTAGAATATATACAAATACACCCCCCCCCATACTTAACTTGTGCTATGTCCTCATGGCACAAAGTAAAATGTAGACATAGCTCATATTAAGTATAGATGAGGTAAGAAGAATACAAGTTAAGTATACACAATGGTATTGATCCCCCTATACTTAGGCTTAGGTCAACCGAAGTATGAGAAGTAATCACATATGGGGACCGAGGAGATGAACGGAGTGATGGATATACAGAAGACTGATGCAATTTTTATGGAAGAGGTGTTTCATCCGGGCCGCTTGAGTCATTCGTCTAATATAGTGCCCTGAGTGAAGGAGATCTGCTCTACTTGCACACCAGTCGCTTTATTCGACAAAATGTTTAAGCAGTTGACCGTTGACTATAGAAATTTGCATGTTGTCTGCAGTCTCTAAGATCTCAACACTTGTGTTATTGTGCACCTTTCTCACGATGAACGGTCCCGTCCATTTGAATTTCAATTTACCCTGGAAAATTTTCAATCTTGCATTAAATAACTATACTTCTTGCCATGGGACAAAGGTCTTTGTTCAAATGTTCTTGTCGTGCCATTTCTTCACTCTATCGTAGGCATGATTTCGGATTTCGGATAGTTCATTCAAATCCATATCTCTATTCTTCTTTCCTTGGTGATATTCCAATTGATCTTTTTGATTGCCCATTCTGATTTATGTACGAATTCTGTGGGCAAATGACATGGCTTTCCATGGAGTTGGGACTAGTTCTTTCTATCAATGTGTACTAGCTTATGTAAAATTCCTTTGACCTTCTTGTTTGACACCTTGACCATGCCATTGGATTGTGGATGGTAAGGACTAGCGATACAGTGCTCGATGTCGTATTCTTTAGTCAACTTCTTCACCTCCCGGTTGATAAAGTGGCTACCTCCATGAGATATTAATACCTTTGGCATTCCAAACCCCAAAATAATATGATATTTCATGAACTTGCACACAGTTTGTTGTTTGCTGCTCGAGTAGGGATAGCCTGTACCTACCTAGATAACTAATCTACCACGAGAAGAATATACTCAAATCCTTGATTATTACGGAATGGGCCCATAAAGTCAATGTCCCGTGCATCGAATACATCACAAATGATCATTGGTTGCATAGGCATGGAATCTTTGGGACCAATGGTCCCTCCCATTCTCTGACAGATCGGACACGACCTGACAAAATTGTAGGCATCCTTAAACAAGGTCGGCCAGTAAAATCCACATTGTAGTATCTTCTCAGCGGTCCTCTTCTTGGAGTAATGTCCTCCTGCCTCCAAGGTATGATAGAGATTGAGGCCTCTTTGGTATTCCTCCTAAGGAATACATCTTCTTCGTATACAATCCGATCCTTCAAAGAAAAGGAATGGATCCTCCCAATGGTAGTGTCTGGCTTCCGACTTGAGTTGGTCGATTATGTTCTTGGGCCAACCAAGAACTTTCTTGGAGACAATATAGTTCACCATGTCAGCATACCATGGGAGAGAGTCAATAGCAGAAATTGACTCGTCTGGAAACGTTTCACGGATGGATTCAGACTCAGGGATTTTATTTTATTCGATCTATGATAAATGATTAGCCATGACATTCTTAGTTCCAGGTTTATCTATAATCTCCAAATCAAATTTTTGAAGCAAGAGTATCCATCTGAGGAGTCACGCTTCTGCATCTTTTTTCATCATTAAGTATCGAATGGCAGAATGATCTGTGTAAACGGACACCTTAGATACTAGAAGTATAGATCGAAATTTTTCCAAGGCAAAGACTACTGCAAGCATTTCCTTATTAGTCATAGTGTAATTTTTCTAAGTATATCTAAAACTTTGCTTGCATAGTGAATAGAATACAGGATTCCATTGTCCTAACACAGCCCCTACGGTGAAGTCTGAAGCGTCTGTCATGATCTGGAAGGGAAGAGACCAGTCGGGGTCTTGTAGGACGGGAGTCTAAATGATCCTCTTTTTGAGAAGCTCGAAGGCTTCAAGACACTTATGATATACAATGAACTCGATGTCTTTCCCTAAGAGGTCAGTCAACGGTCAAGCAATTTTTTAAAATCCTTAATAAATCTCCTTTAAAATTCGACATGCCTCAGAAAAGACCACGCTTGTTTAACGTTGGTAGGTGGCTCGAGTTTCTTGATCACATCCACCTTGGCAGGATCAACCTCCATTCCCTTTTTGGAGATGACGTGCCCCAACACAATGCCCTCTTTTACCATGATATGGCTTTTCTCCCAAGAGAGCACCAAATTCACTTCCCTACACTTTTCGAGGACTCGATCCAGGTGCTCTAGACAATCATCGAATGAATCACCATGGATCAAGAAGTAATCCATGAAGACTTCCAGGAAATCTCCAACCATTTCGGCCAAATTTGCAATCATGCACCATTGAAAAGTGTTGGGGTGTTGCAAAGCCTAAAAGGCATGCACTTGAATGCATAGTATTGAAAGGACATGTAAAAGTAGTTTTTTCCTGGTCCTCAGGGGTGATGGCTACCTAATTGTATCCCATGTACCCATCTAAGAAACAGAAGTATTCTCTTCCTGTTAATCTCTCCAAAATTTGATCAATAAAGGGCAGCGAGAAGTGATCCTTCTTTGTTGCAGCATTCAGGCGCCTGTAATACACATAGACGTACCACGATGTGGGTACTCGTGTCCTGATCTCCTCTCCCTCCTCGTTGGTGATATTCTGAAGTCCCGACATTTTCGGGACGACATGCAAAGGTGACACTCACTTGGAGTCTGATAAGGGATATGAAACCAGCCTTACACCATTTTTTGATCTCGGTCTTAACCATTTCCTGTAAATTTGGATTCAACCTACGTTGGCATTCACGAGAGGGTTTAGCATTATACCCAAGGTAAATATGGTGTAAATAGAGGGCTGGATTAATATCAAGAAGATCTGACAATCTCCAGCCTATAGCCTTGCAATTTTTCTCTAAAACTTTAAGCAGGCAGATCTCCTTCTATTAGGTCAGATTTAAACTGATGATGACTGGAAATTGTCCCTTGTGTCCTACAAGGAAGGCATACTTAAGAGTAGGGGCAATGGTTTGAGCTCGGGTAAGTTTGTATCATTTACAAAATCTAGCTCTATCATTGTTGATTCTAGTTGTGATGTGGATGTTTTCTGCCTCAGGTTCAGAATTTTCAGACTCAGTGTTAGATTCGGTTTCAGGTCTTTGAAACCTAGTTTGCTTCATTTTAAGTTTGACTTCTCTAAATTGGATTCTCCCCTATGTGTAATCGAATACAGCTCTTGCGGTCCTAAGGAAGGGCTGCCCTAGTATCATTTGGGAGTCTTCCAATTTCTAGGGACATCCATGTCAAGTACTGTGAAATCTACTGGGTAATTTTTTCCCTCTATGTTGATGACAATATTTCTAATCTCCCCCCTTAGGTCTCTTAGTTGATGTATCTACGAATTAAAGTACGGCTTCAAACTTCTTAAGAGGACCTAGATTTAGATGCTCAAATAAAGTTGTGGGCATGAGATTGATGGAGGAGCCATTGTCTAAAAGTGTTTGGTCAAACTTGATGTCGCTGATCTGGCTAGTGACAAAGTGAGCACCCATGTCTCTTTTCTTCCTTGGTAGCTCATTTTTTATCAGGCGAGATGTAGCAACAGAGAGTATGTGTTTCTTTGTTCGGCTTGGGTTCTTTTTGTTGGTCCTTGTTGGTGTGCGTCTCACCTTAAGGTATTTCCTAAAAGCCGGGTCTCTTTCTATCATCTCGTCTTGGGACAAGGTGACCTTAATGTTTTCTATGTAGATGTGGGTCATGTCTTCATCATTTTTTTGGTTTTTTAAGTTTTTCTTCTTTCTTGTCATAAGAGCATGGGGGAAAGGAATGGACTCATTGTTTTAAAAAAACATCACTTTTATTAAATGAGGAATTAAACATATTTACAGAACTCGGATTGACTATCCAAAAACAGGGAAATTGGTGGACAACTTTTGCGGATGTCCTTGTGATGCTTAATTGTCAGAGTTAGATTATGATTCTCCGGGGTTATCAGTAGTGTAGTGTTCGACGGGTGGTATGGGTGGCACTTCTTCTTTCTCCTCTTCATGCCTCTCCTCATCCATTTCCCCAGGATTGTGTGACTTAGTAGACAGTGGGACTATGTCACCGTGATCTATTACTCGATCAGGCATGGCTACAGTCTTTCCGCTCTTAAGAGAAATATGATAAGCATCATCATGCGAAAAGATCTTGTACTCAGGTAAATAATATTCAGAGATTAATACTTGGTTCCGTCCAAGGCTATTTGGATTAGCCTGGACTTGAGCTGGAATTACATTTTGGGTGTAGTCACCTCATCTCTCCATCGAGAGAGTCGATTGATGTCGACTCTCATATCATGAAGTTCGTCCAATACTCGCTGGAGTTCAGAAGAGATCGAAGAAGAGGAGGACCCCTAGCCTTGATTGGCCTGAGGCTGTTGATACTGTCTGAATTGGCCATGTTGTCCTTGGCATTAATATTGCTGTTGTTGTGGTTGCGGGTTCTGGTAACCCGTATGGTACAGCTAACGTTGTTGTTGTTGTTGCTGCTGCTGAGATTGGTGGATGGGTCGAGATTGTGGTGGACGAGGGTTCGAGGTAGAGTTTGTATCCGATCGGTTGACAAGTTCCAGGTTATACCAGACTCCGCTTATCTACATTACTTGTGGAGGTTCCTCGTAAATAGTTTGAGCGGAGGTTTCTTCAGTTTGATGAGAAAGGTCTCCACCCCAATGGCTCTGTTGCCCTACCCCTTGCCCTTGAATGTAGTGAATTTGGTGTATGGGGAAGGGGGTGAAGTCAGGGAAGGTATTTGAATCTTAGATATCCTATCAGCCAGTTCCTCCATTTGTTTAGGAAATTTAGCCGATTTCTCCATATCAAATGATTTATGGAGTTCATCCACCTTCTTATAAATTTGATCGATTATAGTTAGCTTGTCAGCTATTATTCCCATGTCAGTGCTTTGATCGATTGTCTAATTATTCACCACCTTCTTAGATCCGGCTATGTAAGCCTGGCTGGTGGTCTATGTACGGGTGGATTCTACAAGTCTCTCGAACACCTTGTTGATGATATCCTTGTGGCATCCCATTTAGATTCCGCTGTAGGATGCACTCACTAACCCTTGTGCCTCAGGTTCAGTCCACTAACAAGACTTTGGACCAGCATCATTTTGCTTATCACGTATTCTGGGCATTTTTGGATTAGGTCTATGAACCTTTCCCAGGTTTCATGGAATGGCTCGCTCGGGTGTTGGGTGAAGATCGTGAGCTTGATCCTCATCTGATTAATTATACTCACTAGGTAGAATTTCTTTGAGAACAATGTCTTGAAGGTGGTCCATGTGGTGACCACTTCCCCTAATTTCTTCAGCCAGTAAGCCGCCTTATCAGTCAAGGTGAAGGGGATAGCTCTCAGCCTTATGTAGTATTGACTAACCGTAGGGTGGCATAGGTTAGGATAGACTAGCTCGAAGTCATGGAGGAAGATGTTTGGTTCTTTATGATTATTCCCTCTGAATCTAGGCAACAATGCTAGGAAATGTGGTTTGTATTCGAACGCATCCTCGGAGGGTACCGGCCTCAACCAATTATAATCTTCACCTAATTCAGAGAGGTATGTATCTTCCATTGCAGCTTCATTGTGTTGCAGTTCTGCCATCTATGCTCTAAGGAGTTCATTGTGTTGTTCAGTAGCAGTAACTCTAGCCAAAAGTGCACGAATAGGGTCATTGTTGTTATCATCCTTTTTTGGAGGCATCTTGACTTCTTCTTCTTCTTCACCTTCAGATGAACACAAACCTGAGTTAGGCTCATGCTTGGAAGGTTTAGGGGTTCTGCCAAAGATGAAAGTCTCTTTGGCAGGAAGGGAGTAGGAGAGAGGGTTGGTCGGGGTTTGACTAATCCCTATATGTGTGGGGTGAACCATGGTTTGGAGAAAAGTGTCATCTCCATACCATGGGGTTTCGAGAAGAGGGTCATCTCGAAGCCAATGAGATGAGTTACTTGAAGAGCTCAGGGATTTGTTTGCAAAGTCCAAACGAAGAACTCCAGAAGAATCCATCTTGGATGAAAGTAGTAGTTCGGAGCACAAAGAAATATCCACGGAGTGTACAAATGTACAGAAGACTCATACAAAACAAACACAATTCAAACTCGTCAATTCACCTACTCAATACTTGCTATGGCACGTTAGGGTTCAGATGCTTATTTTTTCAATTTTAATTTAATGAAAAAGCAATCTTGAAAATTTAAGAGGAGTTGTTAGGTGCCGAAATATTTCACAATGAATGTTCCGAGTTCATACAACTAGTTTCATCCACTTTCAGCCAGTATGGGTGTAAGTACGGACCGTTAAATGGCTACCCATGTTTCTTGAGGATGGAGCCTTTCACGGTGTTCTCTAAACCACCCACTCTGCTAAGGGAAGTCGGACTGTAAAATGGCTATCCAAAACTCTCACTAAGAAATAGCTAGTTGTTTCTAAAAATAGTAGTCTGAATGAAACTTTTCAGTTGTTTGCTCTACCCTAAGTGTGCGATCTGGTCCTTACAAACAATGAGGGGGTTAATCTCCACCAGACACAAGGGTTAATTTTATGTAAATTTTATTTACAGTCGCCTTGATTAGCAGTCCCGATTTTAGATTAAGGTGATCACTGAAGTTTAGATTAGCACAAAAATTCACGCCTAATGAGCAGTCTCAATTCCTTTAATTCCTAAGTTGTAAAATTGAGGAGGGAGAATCGAAAGTCAATGTAAACGTAAATCAATGATGCATGCTTAAGAAGAAGACTTACAACGATTCCTTGTGTTCTTCATGCAGGATGCAATACAAGGAATTAAAACTTACACTAAATGATCTGCACATAAGAAAAACATCGTAGGCAGATAGTTCTATTAGCGAAAGAATTGATTCAATTTGTCTAATGTTGAACGATTTAGAGAGCGTATAATTAGTGAAAGTATAGCCGAAGAATTACGAGCACAATCAAGAATAAATAAGCAAGCATATATGTGCCTAATTCCTACACCACTCAAGTCATGTCTTAACCACACAGAAGGGGTTGAAACAGAGCTGACACACCACAAAGAAGTCCATTCCTAAATTATTACAAATTAGAGGTTTCAGAGAGAGAGACCCTGTGAATGATGAGGAAAATAAATCTATTCTAAGTTCCCTCGTTCCAAAATTAAAATACAATCTTCGTCCTTACAGGTCTTTGATTTATATCCAAAAAATTGCTTCGAGCTATATGCAAAGAGAGAGGATGTGGTTAGTAGCATAAGTGAGAGAAAAATGTAGAAAATAAAATGCAAAAGAAAAAAAAATGACATAAAATTTAGTTTCATAAAAATCAATAACAGAAAATAATTTAAAACCCTAAAAATATAATGTTCTGCGGTAGCGATGCCATTTGATGAACATGGATTTCACCTCTTTAATTATCTAAAATTGTAGTATTTGAGGCGAAAAATGATTCAACAAAAACCACAATCTTTGAATGCGGTGGAGAATTTTTACTTGGCAAGTCTACCAAGGTCGAACACATGGAACGGTGATTTTTAGTTGTGTGGTTTTAAATTAATTTTAGTAATTAATTAATTGCTAAGTTAATTGTTGTATCAAAAAATTAAATAGAAATATGATGATGAAAATGAGATGCAATGTGAAGTAAATAGATAGAGAGGGCTATCAAGCGCAGGATCTGTGACTTTGATTTTTAATCCAAACAATATTAATCATTACCCTCGAAATTAAATCACATATCAAAAGAGATCAAATACATGAAGATGTATCAAATTAATTCCAGATGCGGGCAAGAGAAAATATTTCTCTGAATAATCCTGCAAAATTACGAAGATAAGAAAAATGATTTTATCGATAAATCTCCATCATTTCTCTAATCTAATCCTCAATAGAATTTGATCACGTAAGACAATGAGAGATCAAATTAAATCCTTTAAGATCACAACCTTGCAAGAATTAATTCCTCAATTTGTATTATCAATAATTATGAGAGGAATAGATAAAAATATCCTCAAATGGGCCTCTGCATATATCGAATCCTCAAATAATGATCCACAATAGTTAGAAGAAGATTAATTCAAGTTAAGCCCTCAATAGAATCCCTGCAAAACAAATCATTAATTTACTCCATAAAAATAAGGCACAAATATGTCAATTATTAGCCTGCATATATCAAAATGTTCCTCAAATAATAATCATCATAAAATAGCATCCGATCTGTCTACAAGATATATGAAATGAAAGAGCATAGGAAAAGCTTCAAAAAGTCAAATTATGCACTAAAATTGAAGTTCATATGCAAAAGATATGATATATTGAAATTCTAGGGACTTAAATGCAATAAAAGTAAAGTTATTTCCTCAAAAAAGTCCCTGGAGGGAATTATCTGTAAAAGGAAAACATGCATGGGCCTATCTTCCAATTGCCCATACGTGCACGCACAGTGCACGTGACTGTGCGTGTGGGGAGCTTTTCGCAATTCTCTGGAATTAGATGGGTGTGGATGCAATTTACTCCCTACACACGAGCGTGTGAGGTTCGGGAGGTGGATGGTAGGCTCGGGCAGCCTCAGTTAATGAAGCTGAGGGTTGGGAAGGCGGAGCTGAGGCTCGAGAATCCGAGGCTACTTGGCAACGACAGGGAGGCTCGGGTGGAGCCTTGGGTCTATGGCCGAGGTGGGGCACCCGAGGATCCACGTTGTGGTGATGGAGTGCTTTGGAGGCCCTGAGCCTCGAGGTGTGGGTCGAGGCCCAGGAGTGGTGGTCGATGTTGTTGGGGCAGGACCGTTGGATTCAGGTTACACTCCCGCTCCAATGGTGGATGGCCTTGGGGCTCCTGTCAGCTGAGGTGAGGGAGGAGGCTTAGGCTGAGCACGACGGAGTTGCAGACGTAGGGTGGTTGGCATTTATGGAGTCAACGAGGCGCGGGGGTAGTGGAGCTCAACAAGGTGACACACGCCCAAGAGAGCTCTATCGGAGATGGCACGAGGATCGAGGAGGTGTGGCGGCGGTGCATGTCATCTGGAGGTCGCACGCGGGTGGAGGCACGGAAGCTGAAGCGGGTTGAACGTGCGGTGGTCACGGCTGTTGCGGAGGGCGGCGGAGCAAGCCAAGCAAGGTGTTGCTCCAGACGGCATGCAGTCGAGCACGACTAGGGCAAGGCTTGTCGTTGGGAGGTGATGCTGGAGGTGGTTAGAGCTCGGTGATCTCTGTTATCGAAACAACAGTGGCAGATGGAGGTGCATCGGGCCTGCAAGGTTAGTAGAAGTAGGAGGGAAATCAGGAGGTCGAGGTGGATGTCCTATTCTAGAGGCGGAGCAAAGCGGGGGAGGCGGTGGAGAAGAGGAGGACGAAGGGAGAAAGGTTGGTGGTGGTCAGAGATGCATGGTTGAGGTGTTGGGACCCTTGGAAGGGTTGATGGTGCGATGAAGGGAGTGACTAAAATTGGTTAAATTGACAAGAGGCGGGTGGATAGGGGTATCTGGGAGCTCAGCGATGGAGGAGGATGGGTCGCCTGAAGGAGGAGCTTCTACTTATGTGTCGCTCAAGAGCCCCGTCGAGAGGAACTCGAGCTCTGCAGCTGGATGGAGAGCTGCTGCACGGCTGGAGATATGCCATGGATCTCACCGTTCTCCTCTTGTCTTCGCCGGTGAAGGGACCTTTCACAGCTGTCACCTACGAGGGTAGCGGGCTGGAGAGGATGATTCTGGATATGGTGGATGGAGTGCTGCAAGATCGACCTTGGGTATTTATAGAGGATGCGAGAACAATCAAGGGTCATAATGGCGAGAGGGCAGCCGCGGGCGTTACGCGAGAGGGAGGAGGCGCAATGGTCGCGCGGAGGTGTAAGACGCGAGGCGGCCGTTGCGAAGCAGGAGTGGCACTGCTGGGAAGGGGAGGAGGGTCGGGTCACATGCCTTGCACGTGACCTGTCTGGAGAGGGCGGTCACGTGCCTAGCACGTGACCCGAGGAGAGAGGTGAGAGAGTGGGATGGGGGTGCCACGTGGCACACCTAGGGGATGCAACGTGTCACCCCAAAAAAATTCAAAATAAAAAGAGGAAGAAAAATAGAAAAGAAATAGAAGGAGACCTCGAATCGAAAATTTTCCATTATGAAAGTTGTTCATCTTGACAAGATCTACAAATTTCATGGACATAGGAGCAAAAGAGGTCATCTGTACAAAGTGGTATTTTTGGTGGTTCTCCATGTGCATAGAAAACTGACTTTTTGGAGTTTTGCCATTTTTTGGTGGTTTAAAATAGGATAAAAATTATAGAAAAAATACGATAAAGCACAAGAAAATTAATTGCACACTAATTTATTTTTTTTGGATTTTTAATAAATAAGAAAATAATGAAATAAAATAGAAGTAAAAATAAGAAATTTTTGTACAGACTCACAAGGGATACTAGGACTCAGTCAGTTTCTTTGATTTTAATCTTGATCTAGATTTGTATTTTTATGCCTTTTAATAAAAAATTCATCAAAGAACAAAAGTAAAGAAGAAATAAAATTAAAAGGGTTAATTATGTACATAAAAACTCAGGTCAAAAATAGCAAAAAGATAAAAATGCACAAAAAAGGCCCAAAACCCAACTTTCACATTTGATCTCTGAATTTTACAAAAATAGTGTTGTTTTGAAGGTATTTGAAAATAGAGTACTTTAAAATGAGTAGACCAAAAGTTGACAATGTATGAGGGAGATATGTGCGTTTTAGTCTGTTAGGTGTGAAATTATACTTTGGGATTATTTGTCACTTATTTTATTAATATTTTTTGTATTTTTTATTTATTCTTATTAGCAATATCTACACAATGGAGTGGTTTTTGGTCAATCAGAGTTAGGATGAATTAATTAAAAATAGGTAAAGTTAGCAAATTTTTAGGCCAATTTAAACTTGGATTTTTGGGTTCCTTATTTTATGCAATTATGCATGATGGTATGCGAATATTATTTACACATGTATGAATACTAATGATGTTATATTAATGAATAAATGCATATGGATTTTGGGGAACATAGCCTAATTGACCAATTTTAGAATGATGAATACGAGATCCATCAATCAGCTTAAGTATAGAAGAAGAGCAAAAATGGGGGTGATCGAGGTCAAGAGGAGAATGAATAAATGAGTATAGGTGGGAATCGATCCTCACTATACTTAGGCTCTGGTCAGCCTAAGTATAGATGATGGAGTGAGTGTGAGAACCGTTGGGGTTGGGGAATATATAGAGAAAAATGAAAAAGAAAAGAAGGAGTGACTTGGGTCACTCACCCCTCTATACTTAGGATATGATCATTCTAAGTATAGCCACAAAATGAAAATGATATGGGACTAGGGCGAGTAACATGAATCACGAGAGAGATGGGGGAACAAAAATAAGAAAAATCATTCTAGATAGAGTGAGAATATACAAGTCTCAAGAAGGTTTGTAACAAAACTTCTTGCGTGAATAAGGTGGACGAGAATATGGAGGTGGAGTATGTGAAAGAAAGAAGAAGAAGAAGCAAAATCCCAACCATCATCAAAGTCATCCTTAGAAGAGTAGTAGTGTATGGTGGAAGCTCTCCAACTAATGTTGTGCTTTGATTGCCCACTCACATGGTTGTCCAACTCGACCTCAGATGAAGAATATTCTCGTTAGGAAGTATCTGACTAGTCATAACTAATTATTCCAGTACATCTACAGAGACCAGGTGAGTCATCCTCAGACATGTCTATTGTGATATACTTGGTCGGTTTGCTAGATCCTGAAGCAAGGAGAGGGAAAGGAGCGGAGTGCTTCCTCCATCCATTAGCAACCAAACTCGAGGATGTGGCCCTTCTATACTGAATCTGTAAGGTGTTGGCCATGGGTTCTTCATTGGGTAAGTCAATTTGTATGTTGTATATCTTTTATAAGGTCATCACACGTCTCGGGCATGTGGTAGTGCTCTCAGTTGGCATGGATTTGGTGGTCTCATATTAGATCACAGTAAGGATCAAGGACATCTGAATTGACTATGTCTATCTCAGGTGAAATGAATGTATGTTCCCTCGAATTCTTCACATTTTGGGCAGCAGTAGTGATGGTTGGGCAGGTTGATGCCACTTGAGTCTGGGTAACATATGAGATTTACATGAGGGGATATGGATGATTCCTATTCGTGATATTGTTTTCCCCTTTTGGATGTGAAGACTCCCTGGTGGTGTTGGGCTTGGTCGGCTCGACAGACATGTCATCAACTGTAGTGGAGATAGGGGATTCATTTGTTTCCTGACAGTCACAGCTGTTTGTGACTAATTGGGTTGCTTTGGGTTGAAGTGTGTTCTCAAAGTTCACGTATGGTCGGTATGTACCCAATGCTAGAAAATCGATCATTCGAGTCTTGCAATCTATAGTTGCCTTAGCCAAGGCTAGGAATAGCTTCCTAAAAATAGTAGGAGACATGGTTAGTTCTCCCCGGTGCTCAATATCAATGCCGTAAAGTTCACTCTGAGTGGATCACCTTGGAAGGTAGCTATGATCGAAATAATCCCTCGACTGTTTGATGGATCGGTTAGCCAGCTGAACGATCACTCTTGACTTCCTAATTGGTCCGAGTTTGCGCTTGTCAAACACAGAGGTCAGGAGGATATTTATAGATGAGTCATCATCGATTCTCGCATGGGTAAAGATGTTATCTCTAATTTCACACTCAATTTGGAGAAACTGCTTTACTCTACGGCTCTTGGTCTTTCTCCCCATCACCAAGGAGGTGTCCATAGACACTAGGTGTCTCTCAGTCCTTGTTCTCTTATTGCCTGACCTCTTGGGCATCAATCTACTCTTCACAAATCTTCTGAGGTCGAGAAAGTGTTCTATGGTCTTTATTAAGTGAAGCTCTAGAATCAATTCTTTAGTGATTTCTTCCCTAAGGGCTAGGTCCTTTTTCATTTTCAATTTTTATGAGATTTTCTAGTTTTTCCATTTTTTGTTCTTCTTGATATTTTCAATTTTTTAGTCTTTTTAATAGGTGAACGAGGAGTAGGAGAATGGTCAGACTCTAGATTGGAAGGCAAGTGGTTAGTGGAAGAGAGAGGTAGAATGGACTCCAGTTGTACAGAGTGTGTGGGTTCCCTAGTGTCCTCTAGGTTTTCGACATCAAATCCGCTCATTTCATTCTCCACTTCAATACCTGATCTGGTAGAAAATGAAATTAATAGGTCGGTGACATTTCTCAATTTATCCTCAATTAATTCATATGTCGTAAAAATTCTAGAAATGTCATCCTCCGAAATATTCCCATGACAAATCATGGGAGTAATCTGTTCAGTTGGAGGATACTGGTGAGAACTTGGGTTTTCGTACGCGGCATACCTTGATTTTAGCATGTAATGCTGGATTGAGTATAGACTATCCGTCTGGCAGATATTAGTTGGAGCCTCATATGGTGGAGTCAATAAACAGGAGGCTTGAAGATCGAGGTCATAGGTACAATCCCTTGAATGTGTAGGCTCTCTGAATGGGTGGTATGAGGGCTGGCCAATGCGATCTTGTCCGTTAATGTTAATCAAGTCCAAAAAATCATAAGGTACATGCCTCTCCATTCAGTTTGTTTGTTCGACCATGTTATACCTTAAGGTCAAGTCAAGATATGTATCTGTAAATCGTTGACATGTCCCATAATTCATATGAGGGGAAATGAGGCTTGTATGGGTAAGTGACTCTACCAGTCATCTATTTCAGTAGTGGCATGCACTTTAAATGGTTCTTTGATTCCAGTAAGCACCTAAGAATATCGTGAGTCGGTGCAGGATGGAAGTGGATCAGGAGTGTGAGAATATGGGGTAGGTAAGAAGTGCGAAGAAGTGGAGAAGTCAGTCGGAGTTCTGAGTTCGTAGTTTGAAAGGGGTGGAGGGTACATGGAGGAGTGAAATGGTGAAGATGGTTGGTAACTGGTTAAAGAGAGGTTACATGGAGAGTTCAGTTACGGAGACCGATAACCCGACATCTTCGAAAAGAAATGAAAGCAGATCGTGGCAAAAATGTGCAAATGCACAAAAGGATAATACACACATATACACAGACAAATGTAAGAGCAAACCCTGGTTTCCCTAACTTAACATGGTGATGGTCGCAAAAGGCCTAATCATTATCTTTTCCGTATTAGTTAAGTGATAAAACAACCTTGTTACATATGCACACAAGGTGAGTCGCATGATGCCTAGTGTACGCTCCCACTATATCCCAATCAAAGAGATGATTTTCTTGGGCTTCCAGGTTATATCACACCTGTAAGAATAGTAGTGAGAAGATATACACCAAAATGTCTCTCCAAGGTCGAAGGCAAGCGCTTGAAGCTCCCAAGCCCACAAGACTCGGACCTCGAGACTTAGGGTGTAAGTCTAGGGATTTGGGCTCTAACCTTAGTCTATATGTCCTCACCCACTCTGTATGGAGGTAGGTACCTGCGTACAATGACAGGGTTGCTCTCCCATTTACAATTTTGGTCTTTATGCAATTTTTTTGGTCAAAATTGTATTAGCAGTCACGGTTTTAAGTTGGTGTCATAAATTAATCCACCAACTAGCACGACTATCGATGGTCCCAATTACTTTAATTTTCTAAGTTATAAAATAGAGGATGGATATCGAAAAAGTCGACGCAAAATTGATAATAATGATGAATGCTAAGTTACGAGACGTACAGTGCTTCCCATCTCTCTAAATGCAGGATGCAATACAAAATTGAAATTTTACATTATATGTAATGCAAGTGATGAAATCGCACCTAGCAGGAACTTCTATTCGTCAGGAATAATTTGAATTTAATTTGACTAAGTAGAACATTCTATGGTGTATATTATTAAATGTGGAAAGTGTGATCCTATGTTACACGAGCACAAGCATCTATTGTTTTGGGATGCCCACCCTATAGAGGGATGAAGCTTCTACTTTTTGTCATCCGTACATACAACCTGATGTGGGAATAGATTTTAGTTTTGTAAATAAGAACAATATTTCTGCATTTGGTTCTATAAATAGTCCTTTTCCATATGCTTTAGAAAAATCTAAAATTTTTAAAAAGTCAAAAACAACTTTATCAGATCTTAATGTTGTGCAGATCATTCAGAATCTTGTTCTTGATATGCCTTTGCTACATGCCACTAAGTACATGCCAAACATCAAGAAGGGACTTAAAGAGGCATGTACTTCGAAGAGATAATAGCGTCAAGCAAGACAAAGAAATGTGAAGCACATCTTGACAGCTACGACAGTTAACGCGATCATCAATCTCCCAAGCAATAAGAAAGACATGGGAGCACCTCTCATTCGATGCATGATGTTTAATCAAGAGTTCGACCGAACTCTTTTTAATATTAGATCATCAATAAATCTGATACCTACTTCACTACAGAAGGAATTTGGGTCAGGACCTCTCAAGTCCACAAGGATTATTCTGCAGTTTGCAGACACTTCAATCAAGCAGCCCCGAGGAATTTTGGAGGATGTCATAGTCACCATCTAGGGAATGGAGTTCCATGTGGACTTCATTGTTCTCGATATGGACACCTCAGCTCCTCTTCTGCACACCCCTATTATACTTGGATGGTCGTTCCTTCGAACAGCTGAACCAGTAGTGGATTACGACAACAACTAGATTACATTTTGCTTGAACAACGACAAGGTACCCATTCAGATGATTCAAGTGTCGAAAGCTCCAGAATCTGCAATTGATGAGAGTGTGCCTACAGAGCAGATAGAAGACTGTAATTTTCTTGTAGATATTAGAGACACCAACCTGTTCATGAACAACATCGAGACCCACGAATTCCTCTCTGCAGAGGAGGAGTAGATAGCACAACCGACTTCCCCATTGTCCTAGAGGATGAGATATTTGTTGATCTGCCATATAAAATGGTTGATGGCCACATGTCCTTGGCAGAGGCAAAAGGAATTATTGCAGATTTCTTAGAATATTCCATCATTGAAAATTTTTGTGCATCTATAGATTCAGAGCTTACAGTATCAAGGGTGGACATTGTACAGTTGACAAACCTGACTCCATCAATGTCATGCACAACTCCAAGGGCTACTACTAAGAAAATCCAGACACCACCAAAGCTCAAGTAGCTTCCAACAAACATGAAGTACACCTTCCTTATAGGTTAACCGAATATGTTTCCTGCCATCATCAACTCTCTATTGACTCAGGAACATGAATCTCATTTGCTCGAGGTTCTAGAAAGAAACTGCAAGGCAATTAGATGGAATATTTTCATTATCTTAGGGATTAACCATTCATTGTGCTCCCATAACATTTACCTGGAAAAAGATAGCAAGTCATTCCGTGAATTTCAACGAAGATTAAATCCGAATCTCTGGAGGTTGTTATGAATGAGATCACAAAATGTTGTGATGTGGGCTTCATTTATCCCATCTCTGATTCAAAGTGGGTTAGTCCTTTCCATGTTGTGCTGAAAAAGTCATGGATCACCACCATGAAGAACGACAAAGGAGAGGAGATCACTACCATAGTTTCTACATCCTAACACGTCTGTGTTGATTATAGATGTTTGAATTTAGCGACCAAGAAGGATCATTTCCCGCTTCCCTTAATCGACCAGATCGTTGAGAGATAGCTGTGAAGGAGTATTTTTGCTTCTTGGATGGATACTATGGGTATAATCAAGTTGTAATCGCCCCAAAAGACCAAGAAAGTACTACCTTCATGTGTTCGCTTGGGACATACGCCTTCCGTTGGATGCCATTCTGCTTATGCAACACTCTTGTGACCTTTCAAGGTGCATGTTGGTTGTATTTGCAGATATGGTCGGTAGTTTTCTTGAGGTGTTTATGTATGTTTTCTCACTCTACATAGACAACTCCAATCATTGCCTATCTTAATTAGACCGAGTCTTGAAATGTTGTTGTGAAGTCAACTTGGTGCTCTCGTGGGAGTAGAGTCATTTTATGGTAACTGAAGGGATTTTGTTAGGCTATGTCATCTCGAAATGTGGAATGGAGGTTGATCCTACAAAGGTAGACGTCATCTCTAATCTTGAGCCACCTTCAAATCTGAAGCATGTCCGTTCATTCATTGAGCATGTGGGTTTCTATAGCAGATTTATAAAAGATTCCAGCAAATCTTCTGACTGTTGATTGAGATTCTAGGCAAGGAGGCCAATTTTATTATTGATGGCAGAGTCCTCCGAGCCTTTAATCACCTGAAAGATCTTATCACTCAAGCCTCTATTTTGCAAATACCATATTGTTCTCTACCATTTGAGATCATGACAGACACCTCAGACTATACCATTGGAGTGATTCGAGGACAGAGGAGGGACAATCTTCCATTTGCAATTCACTATTCCAGCAGAACTCTTGATGAAGCACATAAGAATTACACAGTTACTGAGAAAGAGTTGCTTGTAGTTTTCTTCACCCAGGAGAAGTTCAGATCGCATTTACTTGGATACAAAGTTATTGTTTAAATGTACCACTTTGCCATCGGGTACTTGTAGGCCAAGAAGGATGTGAAAATAAGGATAACCAGATGGATCCTTCTGCTCCGAGAATTTGACTTCGAGATCCATGATAAACCTGGAGTTAAATTTGTGGTGGCAGATCATTTATCCAGATTGCTAGAGCTAGATAGTCTTGAGCAGAGCCTAATACCGATCAATGAAAACTTTCGAGATGAGGCAATTCTGTCAGTCTCCTCCCTCCCCTAGTTCGTCGATATTGTGAATTATCCTATATCCAAGCGAACTCCACAAGATTGAACTAAGCTGAAGATGGACAAGTTCTTGTAAGATATTTACTTTTATCAATGGGAAGATCCATATCTCTTTTGTGTGGGGTAGACTACATCTGGAAGAGGTGCATTCTTTAGAAGGAAGTTCACAGTGTCCTCGAGCACTGCCACACTCGAGAATCAAGAGGACACCACTCTAGAAGATGTACGACAACAAAGGTACTATAATGCGGCCTCTGGTGGTCTACTTTATTCAAAGTTGTAGAGGATTTTGTGAAGCATTGCACTGACTATCAAAAGATGACTGGAACTATTGGAATAAGAGGCACAATGCCTCTAAAATATATTAAGATTTTTTGATGTGTCGATGCATGGGGCATCTATTTCATGATCTCATTTTCAAATATTCAGGACTATGAATATATTCTATTTGTTGTCGACTATGTGAGTCGTTAAGTGGAGGCTATCCCTACCCGAGTTGCCTACAATTGTACCGTCTGTCGGTTCCTAAAGGAAAACATTATTGCATATTCCGGAATCCCCAAAATTTTGATATCTGATGGGGGTAGCCATTTCATCAACAGAGAGGTGAAGAAGCTAACTCAAGAGTACTACATAGAACATCGAGTAGCCTCTCCATACCACCCACAGTCTAATGGCTTGGTAGAGTGTTCGAATAGGGAAATCAAGACAATTCTCTAGAATCTTGTACGTCCAAACAGAAAGAACTAGTCTCAACTGCTCGACTCGATTCTTTGGGCCTATCGGAATGCGTAAAAGTCCCTTATGAGAATGTCTCTTACTGTCTGGTATATGGTAAGCCATGCCATTTTCTCGTCGAACTGATTCATGGGCAATCAATATATGTAATTTGGATCCGAATAAAGTAGCAAATAATAGAAAAGTAGATTTGAACAGACTTCTCAAATTTCTTGACTAAGCATACGACAACTATGTTATGTACAAGGAGAAGGTCAAGAAGTGGCACGACAAGCACATCTGCCGCAAGACCTTTGAGCAAGGTCAGAAAGTCTGGTTGTTTGATGCATAGTTAAAACTATTCACATGGAAGTTGAAGAGCAAGTGGATAGGGCCATTTGTAGTGAAGCATGTACATGACAATGAAAGCATAGTCATATCTGGACTATCAACCGGCACACGACCTTTCGTCATCAACGGACAGCTTCTAAAGCCTTACCTTGAGTGTATGTGTGTGTTCATTCTTTAATCTCATCGCTTGTGTCCTCAACTTTTGACATTCTTTCTATACTTGGGGATATTTTACCCTATGTATATTAGGAGACATGTCGAGCCGCTGATTTGTTTATTCCCAACCTCAACCCTCCCTACCTTGTGTACAGTCTGCTATACTTAGGATCATTTGATCCTAAGTATAGCGGGGACGATCGACTTCTTATTCTTTACTCAGTCATTGTAGTATAGATTTTCCTATACTATGTATGAGTTATGTCTTCCTTTTCTCTCTGATCTATGAGGGCATAGCTCAAGCTAAGTATAGGGGAGTCATATATGTTGTATATATTTTATCCATAACTCATACTTTCATATTTTTAATAATATGTCTAATTAATAAAAATTAAAACAATCATCCAATTCAGTTTAAAATGTTTTGCGAAATGTTTTAAAATAGTTGGAAAATCTCTTTGAAAAATCTTTTCAAAACTGTTTGGAAAATGTTTTCAAACCTTTGTAAAAATATTTTGTTTGTAGAAATTCTGTTTCTTTATTTGAATAAAATGTTTTGAAAATCTATTTACAAATGGTTTAGAAAATGGTTGCAAAAATATTTTGAAAAAAATCTTTACAGACTATTTGAAAAATATTTGCAAAATGATTTTCAATTTTTGTAAATATTTGAAAAAAAAATACTTGTCTAATTATTATTTTCAAAATAAAGTTTTCAAAATATTTGTGGAAATCTTTTCAAATTATTTTGAGAACTATAAATATCATTCAAACAAATAAAAGTCCCTTACAAACTTTGTACATAAACTTGTAAATAACTAACTTGTGTAAATTCTTTCACCCAATTCTTGTAAATAACAAAACACACTCCCTTGTAAATATCTGCACATATTTCTAAAACTTTTTATTTCAAAAATCACTCAAAAATGCAAAACTAAAAAACTATTAAAAAAATTGGAAAAAGTTTTTTACAAAATTGCATAAAAATTTGCAAACCTTTCAAAAAAACCATACAAATTTCAAAATTGAAAAAATGCATCAATTTTTTTTTGCATTGTACATAGTTCTTGCTTTTTTCATATTGATGTTGATAATTGAACAAGTCTAAATAAAATTCGAATATTAGAGCTTGGTTAGACCTTTATAAAATTAATCACATGAACCTTTAAGGAACTAGAATTGAGGCACTTCAGGTCTTCTAGACTCAATTCTTTGAGACCATGAGACTTAGTTCAGTGTCATCTTGACTATCTAGTCGGAACACATGCATGACTCTTATTAACAGTGACCTAACTTGCACACTTGCACTTTACAATGTGCTCACCTCAGTTGAAGTGGTAGAGCACTGGATTGGCTGACATGAGAAACAAGCCAATGGAAACATCAGAAGTCCCACATTTGTATCCATTTGATGAATCTGTGATTCTCATTCTTTATTCTTTTATTTTAGCCATATCTACTAGCAAAAACATCTGCAAATATGTGTAAATCCAATAAATTATCATTGTACATACTATTGTTAATATTATATAATTAACACCTTTTTCCAAAATAAAGAATAAAGAGGAAAAGAAAAAGAGAAGAAGGGTGTAATTATGTAATAAGTATAGACCGACCCAAACCCTGAGAGAAGGCCGATTATTGACATGATCGACAAGGAATGAAGTAGGGGGGAAATAGGGTCTTTGTATATTCATCATTATGCATTCTATGTACATATTATCCTCCTATTTTATTTATCAATAGAAAGACTTCAAAATAAATTATTTTCTTAATAAACCTTGTAAATAAAAATGTTTTCAAAATAATAAAAATAGTTGCAATATTGTTTGATGTAAATGGTACAAATAAATACCACTCATAAAAGCCACAAAATAAAAACTTAGAAGATCAATTCCGACTCTATATGAACTCAAATTCTTCCAAAATCAATTTATTGGACTCTAAATTAAATTATCTTTAAAATGAGGATGGTTTCATAAATTTTGAAGTTGTAAAAGTTGGTTTTTGGGTGCATTGTATAGCCACATAGTACCTATACCTGTAAATATCTATATTAAATTATTTAAATACATAATTTATGCACATTTAACATACTTGTATATACTCCTAATAATATTACAAAAATAAAATAAAAATCATAAAACACAAAATAAATAAAATAAAATAAAAATTTCATTGTATACCAGCCATACTTGTATAAATTGTATATAGTGACTATTTAATTAACACCTTTATTTAATTTATAAAAATCAAATAAAAATTCTTTTATACTTTTCAAATTATGCTGTAAATTTATAAAAATATAAAATAAAGGATATTTATGTAAAAATAGTAAAATAAAACGATATATATATATATGTATATGTATACTATACATGTACATAATACACTATATTATAAATATTGTATATATGAATTCATAAAAATAACTAAAAATCATAGAAAATAGCTTGAAAAATAATAAACATTTCTCATTTTATCATTTTTTTAGAATCATTTACTATTTTTTATTAAATATTCTTTAAATTAATAAAAGGATTTTTCTGATTGGTTAACTCGGGTTCATCGACTCGGATCAACCTCCCCTCCTCCAGACCCACATGGGTATCTCGTTGCATGAACAGATTTCTCCACATTCTCTAGCTCAGGTATGACCGTCTTTTCCCTCAATTTTTGTGCCTAGGATCCTTGATCCTCGTGGATCCCTAGGATGAGTCAGATCCTCCTATGGTTTCACACTTTCCCTCGATCCTTCTAAACCCTGGAGACACCCTATAAATTTGAAGCTCTACCTCCATTGCCCATTAGCTCATCCCTCGTGCCTCCTCTCCTCCTCTTGCATCTTTAGTATTGTAACAGGGTTCTAGAGGATCCCTTGGAAGCTTGATTTGGTGTCAGATTGGACGTTGCTCATCTCATGATCGAAGCACTACCGCGACAAGCCTCCCAAGTCCTTCGCCACCTAGTTGAGGCTATAACCCTGCCTCTGCCTTCGCCTGAAGTCACTGAGCACATCGGGAACCTCAGGTACTCACTATTCCACCTACATTTCATGTTTCATTTTGAGTTAGCCATTTCCTCTGCAGTCCATCACTTAGCTCTGGTCGTCGCCACCGTAGCTCCATCCTTTGCTTCATCCGCACATATCGATCCCTCATTTGTTGTCACCCTCGCACATACCCTGATCCCCCTGTATCCTTCTCATCAGAGCAGGATTAGGATAGATCTCCTCTCCCATTTCTGCTAGAGATCACCAGAAAGCCCCACCGCCCCTTCTCTTATTTTCAGCTGTTGATAACCACGGTCGAGGATATGTCTTCGAGCCGAGATCCCCTTTGCAGGTGCAGGCATGTGTGAGAGGCTCAATCTGAGCTTCACTTGAGGTGACGGAGCACTCCCAGGTGGGTGAGCTTCACCACAACTATCCGACCATCCACCATCTCATCTTAGCCTCCCCTTCGATAGAGCACCATCACAAAGGTCTTGGACTTCGTCATGAGACGATCAGCCCCGTGGATCTTCAGACCTTCTCGATCAATGCTCTCTAGGCATCAGTTCTTCCAGCACCCTCCATTGTCGTTCATTCAGTTGCCCCCGTCCAGTTCAATTCTGAGATGTCCAACGCTTCTTTTTGCATCGTCGATGAATCCACGATTCATAATCTCAATATATTAATCTTAGCAAAATCCATGAGTAAAGTCTCTAATAAATGTCTATAAAATCAATAAATTAACAAAATGACTCTTGTAAATAAAATACACTAATTATTGTATATTATATTGTACAAAATAAATTAACAATAAAAAGCCACAAAATTAAAGGAGTTTTTCACCTACAAATAGCCCAAAACTTCATATATTTTTAGTAATTTCATTTCAACTCCTTTTTAGCTAATTCTTTTCTGACTTGTTCATAAAAATGATATAAAAATACAAATTATAAAATAAATTTCACCTCGAATAAATGCTCCTAGATCTCAAAGAGAAAAAGCTGTAAAGTCCAACTTCTTGGCTAAATTCTCGCTCCGTATGATCCCCAAATTCACCAAACTCACTTTTAAAGTTTAAGTTAGAAAATTATATTTCCAATGAAAGTGGTTTCATTAAAATCAGATCTCGTTTGCAAAATTTGGATTTTGGGACCTAGGTATAACTTGTATATATTGTACATATCTTTCTTTCTTCCTTTTTTATTTATTTACTCTTCTTGATTACTAAAAAATCTAAAAAATCTCTTTGTTTCATTTTATTTCTAGTATTTTATTTTTATTTGCATTTTGTAAATATCATTTATTAAAAATACAAAAAATAAAATTAGAAAAGTAAAAAATTCATGTACATAGTGTTTTTATGGACCTACTTTTGTATATCTTCTATTCTACTTTTCTTCTTTATTTTATTTTTTATTTAAAGTAGGCTACTTTTATGTATTTTATTTATTTTATTTTTTTTCCATTCTCTACAATAACCACTATTCAACTCCATCATTCCACCAATTTTTCCAACTTCTAATTCAACTCCATTACTTTATTAATCTCCCTCTATCACTTTCATAACTTCTCATTTTTCCTCTTTATATACATCTCATCCTCCTCTATTTGCACTTGATCCATCTTTATGTTAGGAGAGTCTAGTTCCCAGAGTTCAATTGGTGACAGCGATGCAACCACGGTCGAGCAACGACAACCCTCTCTCCGGTGAGATCCATTGGCTTCTTGGCCAACTTCGCAGTCGTACCCACACGCGGCTCGAGCTCATCGCTCACCGGTGATTTGAGCAAGGAACACATTTCTCGTAAGCACACCATAGGCGATCGTTTCTATTTTAGGTAATTCTTCTTTATTTTTGCATTTTTATTTTATTTTCGAATTTTTTATCACATCACATCCACCAACACACATTCATTTGTTCTACTTTATCTTATGCATATCATCACCACCACCACTCCATCATATTTGCATTTTTTTCTAGTTAATCCGAACTTGTTCTTTTGCCTCCTTATGTTCGACCTCGGACTTGCCTGGGATATAAATTAAAGCTGAGTCCTCTTAACGGAGATCTTCGATTCAGTTCTGAGCGATTCGCTAAGTACCCGCATTACAACGAGCCCAGATTACACCACGTGCCTAGCGATCGATTAGATGGCGTCATTGCTGGGGAGGCAAACAGCTTAGGGGTTAATTTGAAAAATTAGATTTAGATTTTCGTTCACTCGGGTAGTCTGACTCCCGAGCCACCTTGTATTTATTTTATTACTTTTTCTCTCAATTATTTTTCTGCTCATTTTTGTATATATTTTGTTTTTGATCTCTCTAACATAAATTTTATTTTCCTTGTGAGGACCCGGTGATCTTGGAGTGCATCAGAGGTCGACGGACGTGACGCGTGCCGTCTGTTGAAGAGCAAGAAAATCTAATTTATTTTCGAGAGCATTTTTTGTAAATTTTTGTAATAATTTAGGTAATTTTTCATTTACAACGGCTCTTATTTGAGAGCTCTCATGTGTAAAAAAGACTTGGACATTATTTTATGGTGTGTCGAGACATGTTTCACTCTCCGGTGAGGGTGGGGCTCGACTTGAGTGGCAAAATTAAGGTTAGGCACACGCTAGTATAGCATCAAATTTGTTTGTGCCCATTGTAATTTATGCCACACATATCTTAGAAGATTCACTTATCTGATAAGATTCATAATGAGACGCACATAGACACGTACTATTTAGCTCAAATTAAATCAATTCTTCCCTGCTAATAGTATTCTGTTTAGGTGCGGTTTTCTCGATCTGCATGCATTTAGTGTAACTTTAAAAATTCAGTTTTGCATAACGGATGGAGAGTGCTGGGATTCACTACAAGTATACCTTCTTATGAGCATGCATCATCGTTTCACTTTTGCATTCTGATTTCTGATTCCCCTCTTATTTTATAACTTAAGGTCAAAAAGGAAATTGGGATTGAACGGTAGACGTGTTTTTGTGTTCAAATAAATTTCTATTGATAATCTAACTCTAAAAATTGGGACTGAATTGAGCAGGTCGATTAAAAAATGGAATAAAAAGAACCTTGTTCACGGGTGCATAAAGCCTTCATTGTTTGATTTACTTGCAAGTGAGAGAGAGAGACAACCTTAGGATTGAGCCAGGCCAGCATTTCTTACATACTACTGGTTCTTTCCTTTTATGTGATTATCTACTTTTCAGTGAGGATCTACGGGTAGCCGGTAAACAGTACGGATTTCCTTAGCAGAGTGGGAGGTTTAGATGATGCCTTAGTCCTCAAGGAACGGGTAGCCATATTTATACGGTCCTTATTTACTCCTATACTGGCTAAAAGTAGGTCCAACTAGTCGTAAGAATCAGGCCAGTTGTAGGAAAATACGGGCACCTAACAGCTTGTTAATCCTTCCAAGATTGCATTTATCACCAACTAAAATTGACCAGATAATACGGTCGAACCTTTAATTTTGTTTTATATTATTAAAAATCCAAAAACATTAGAAAAACCACCTATTTATCTTAGAAAATTCATAAAAATTTGAAAAATCCTTAAAAAAATTCTATAAAAATTAAGGTAGTTGCCTTTTATCATATTTTAGCTTCTATGTAAGCCTTGCTAAAAAATACATTAGAAAAACCTAAAATTTTGCAAAATCCTCAAAAACTTTTAAAAACAATATAAAATCAACAAAAATTCCAAAATTTGCATTTTCAATTCTTGTTTGTAGATATCTCCTCATAGTTTTCAATAAAAAAATCGAGAAATTTTAAGCATTTTATCTATTTTTAAATTGATAAGTACTTCTGGTTGTGCATTGTTTCATTGTTTTCTTACTGTTTGATTTTTAGAAAAGTAAAAAACTTCTGAAAATTCCCTAAAAATCCCAAAAACACTATAAAAGCTATAAAACCTAAAAATATTTTTTCTTTATCTTTTTGGCATTTTTGACATATTTGAAAAATAAAAAATAATACTTGTGCATATTTGTCTCCTTCATTCCTAGTTTGCCTTATTGGAAAAATAAAAAATTTGTAAAATTAAAAACCACTAAAAAGGTAATAAAAACCTTTGATTTTCGAATCGCCTACTTAGTTTTTAATTGCGCTCCTTGAGTTCATAGTTTTTAGTTGCGCTCCTTGAGTTCGTCCTCATCGCTATACAAGGTTAATAAAAGTAGCAAAACTGTTTATTTTCATTGCTTTATTTATTACTGGTTTAAATAATTTTCTCATTAATCACAAATTTTATTTGAATCACAAAAATACTTAATTAATCAACTTAACTCAAATCGGAATTCACCCTCATCAGAATGACATCGTTGATAGGGAACTATCAAGAGTTCGAAGGGATTATTAAAGGATGGTGTCGTCACGATTCAGAGCCTGAAATTCCCCGTGGACTTCATTGTATTGGACATGGAGATTCCTGAATGTGTGACTGATACCCCCATCATTTTAGGATGACCTTTCTTGGAAATAACCAAGGCAGTGTCAGATCATGATAGGGGGAAGGTATACTTTTGCGTTGAGGGAAAGAGTGTACAAATAGAGACGATTGAGGAATTGAGCCAGAGATTCAGCTTGCTCTGAGCAGAGATCAGAGCAGATGATAGATTCAGAGCCAGACGTCCACCATGAGTGTGATTTTGTGATCACAGATGATGAAGACGCTTGGACATATCCGATTTCACGAGCTCTTGTCCCACCTTCAGAGTCTGCAGAGTTACATATGCCAGCAGATGAGAGTTCGGAGAGCGCACTCATGACACAGGATACCTTCGAAGCTGATGATTATGATCTGGCTAGCGAAGTATAATATATTTCATGTGATTCCAATTCAGATCCCTCAGGCTTAGTCATTGATTTTGATTCGTAGGATTTTGATGATTATTTACCGTGTCTAATGTCCATAGAGCCCACAGCTAGGGAGGAGATTGAGCCAGTACAGTTGATAGACACACCAGCAGGACCGTCTTCGCCAGATTCATTGATTTAGCGAGAGTTATCTCATGCATATTTGGTAGCCTTCACTCAAAATTTTCAGGGACTAGATCTGCCAGCTCCCACATGCCCGGAACTAAAGACCTTATCGCAGAGCATGAAGTATAGATTCCTTGAAGGTGAGCCAAAAATGTTCCTAGTCATTATCTCAACAGATTTGATTGATGACCAAGAATCTTGTTTGATGGAGGTTCTCGAAAGAATTCGCAAGGCAATCAGATGGATTGTTGCTGATGTCCAAGGGATAAGTCTGACCATGTGCTCTCACCACATATCTCGAATATGACGCCAAGCCATCAAGTGAGCTTCGACGTAGGCTGAACCCGAATCTTCGAGATGTAGTCATGAAGGAAATATCTAAGTGGTGGAACGTCGATTTTATCTACCCCATCTCTGATTCCAAATTGGTTAGTATGTTATATGTGGTACCCAAAAAGATGGGTATCACTATAGTTGTGAATGATTCTGGAGAGAAGATAGCTACCTGAGTACCCACTTTTAGAGAGTTTGTGTGGACTACAGACGATTGAATCGGGCCACCAAGAAGGATCACTTACCAATTCCATTATTGATCAGATCATCTAGAGTTTAGCTGGGAAGAATCATTATTATTCCTTGATGGGTACTCGGGGTATAATTAGGTGGCCATAGCGCCTGAAGACCAGAAGAAAATGACGTTCACCTATCCGTTCGGAACGTATGCTTTTAGACGGATGCTCTTTGGATTATGTAATGCCCCGGTTACATTCCAAAGGTGCATACTTTCCATTTTTTTCGGACATGGTGGGTGATTGTTTAGAGGTCTTCATGGATGACTTTTCGATTTATGGTGATGGATTTGATGCTTGTCTTGCTTGCCTAGACCGAGTACTTCAGCATTGCATTGAGGTTCACCTAGTCTTATCTTGGGAGAAGAGTCATTTCATGATGACTCAAGAGATGGTCCTTGGTCACATCATCTCCAATGGGGGCATGGAGGTTAATCCGGCCAAGGTGGATATCATCATGAAGCTCACTCCATCGTCCAACTTGAGACAATTGCGATCTTTTCTAGGGAATGTTGGTTTCTACCGACGGTTCATACAGGATTTCAGTTAGATTGCCCGATCGCTAACTGATCTACTCATGAAAGACACCGAGTTCCTTGTAGATGATAAGTGTCTTTCATCTTTTGAGACTCTCAAGAATTTGGTTGTGCAAGCTCCTATCCTTCAGCCACACGATTAGTCTCTCCCATTCGAGACCACGATGTATAATTCTGATTTTATCATAGGAGCTATGCTGGGATAGAGGATGGATAATTTGCCATTTGCCATACACTACGCTAGCTGGACTTTGGATGCCACTCAGCGGAACTACACCATGACTGAGAAGGAGATGCTAGCTGTATTATTTGCTCTATATAAGTTTCGATCTTGTATTCTCGGATCTAGAGTGACTATCTATATAGATCACACCGTCATCTGATATCTAATGGTCAATAAATGCCAAAGAAATATTGACTGGATGGATCCTTCTACTCCAGGAGTTTGATATTGATATTAAGGATAAACCTGGAGTGAAGAATGTGGTGGCGGATCACCCCTCCCGATTAGAGCATCTTAGGCATTCTGATATGACCACACCTATCACTGAGACATTCCCAAACGAGGTGATTCTTGCTATCACCTCACTCCCATGATATGCTGACATTATCAACTATCTTGTTTCCAAGAAAGTTCCACAGCGTTGGCCCATGCAACGAATTGAGACATTCCTTGCGAAGGCCAAGTCATACCATTGGGGAGGATCCCACCCTTTACCATGAGGGGGGGGGGGGGGGGGGGGGTAGTGTCTGGTGTTGGTGTATTCCTCAGGAGGAGAACCATAGCGTCCTCTCTTATTGCCACAAGCTTGAGGCAGAAGGACATCAATCTAGGAGACGGACATCGCAAAGGTTCTCCAATCCGACCTTTGGTGGCCTACCATCTTCAAGGATTCAGATGAATTCATGAAGAGGTGTATTGATTGTCAGAGGATGAGCACTTGTGGATAAAGAGATATGATGCTAATGCAACCCATTCACTTTTGTGAGGTGTTTTACGCATAGGACATCGATTTTATTGGTCCATTCCTTAAGAGTTAGGGATTTGAGTACATTTTTTTAGCTATGGATTACGTGAGTAGTTGGATTGAGGTCATCCCCTCCTGAGCCGAAGATGTAAAGACTGTTTGCAAATTTTTGAGGAAGAATATCATATCACCATTCAGGGTACCTAGAGTCGATTTCTGACGGGGGGACTCATTTTATCAACGACAAGGTAACGAACCTTGCTAACAAGTTTAGCATTGATCATAGAGTTGCCATGCCTTATCATCCATAGATGAATGGTCTTGCTGAGGTTTCAAATAGGGAGATTGAGACTATTTACAGAAGGTTGTCGGCCCAGATCGAAAGGATTTGTCACAGCTTTTGGACTCGATCTTGTGGGCCTATAGGACCTATTTCAAGACTCCTTTGGGTACATCTCCTTTCTGACTCGTTTATGGCAAGCCATGCCACTTACTTGTTGAGATCAAGCATAAGTCACTTTGGATAGACACTAAGATACTATTGTATCTTGAGAGTGTAGTAGATCAGATAAGAGTAGAATTGGCAGCCCTGGAGGAATCGAGAGATATAGCCTTCTCAAGTAGCCTACAATATAAGGATAGAGTGAAGATATGACATGATTCTCACATCAGCCATAAGCAGTTTGAGCCGAACTAGAGAGTATGGATATTTGATGCAAGGTTGAGATTATCCCCAAGGAAGTTACAGAGTAAATGGAAAGGACAATGCTTGGTCAGAAAGGTGTACGACAACAGTAGCATTGATATATCCGAGTTGTCTTCTGAGTCCACCTTTCGAGTCAACGGTTAGCGCCTGAAGCCTTACCTTGATCATGATCCAATGACCGTTGATGTTGTCCCTACTCATTTTGTATGAGATGTGTTCCTTGACTCGCATCACTGTATCTCAGAACTGATTTTCACTTCTACTCTGCCCATGTATAGATCCATATTGTTTATATCATTCATTCATTTTATTTAATACCCCAGATCCATCTTAAGTATAAGGGGTATTAAACATGTGATTATTCATTTTTCTATTACCTCTATTTTTGCTGCATATACTTAGGGATATCTTACCCTAAGTATAGGGGAGGTAATATCTGTACATTCTATTCCTCGGTTTTCCACTTTATGTACAGTCTTCTACACTTGGGATTACTGGATCCTAAGTACAAGGGGAATCACTGACTTCTATTGATTTTATTCTTTCACTCTTTTGAGTCATTATAGTACATGATTCTTTTCACTTTTCTATACTCAACACGAGTTATGTCTTCCTTCATCGCTCTCTGATTACTCTAAGGACATCGTTCGAGCTAAGTATAGGGGTTGTCGTATATATTGTATATATACATTAGCCGTACTCGTACTTTGTGTGTGTTAATAACATGGATATTATTTATAAAATAGGAACAAAAATGTTTTGAAAAAAATGTTTTTAAAATGTTTTGTAAAAGTTGTCCGTAAAAAACATCGAAAAAAGTATTTTGCATTTTGTAAAAATGCTTGTAAAAATATTTTGTTGCAAAATGTTTGTAAATTATTTTTTGTATCAATATTAGGTATATTGTACAATTTTTTAAAAATTGTGTGAAAATAGAATGTTTGCAAAATCAGTTCGTAAAATTGTTTGTGAAAATAGTTTTGCAAAATGCTTTGGAAATGCTTACAAAATATTTTGAATTTTTTTGCAAAACTATTTTGTCACATGGGAAATAATCTATGGGGTATAAAAATTATGTATATGGACTTTAAGAACCATAATCTACCCCCATTTCTTTGTACATAAATACCCTTAATAAAACTTGTTTAAGATCTTGTAAATAAAACCCATTTGAATATAGATACTGTAACATAAATATTGTTGTATATATATATTTGTAAATACCTCTCTTTCTTAGTTTTCAAAAACACCTAAAAATTTTGAAATTCAAAATTTCCATAAAAAACTTGCATATTCTGAAAATTTCCCACAAAAATAGTTTTTGTAAATACTTGCATGTGCATTCTTCAGAATCAGTGTTGACATTTAAACAAGTCTGGAATAAAATTGAAGAATGGAGCTTGGTTATGACCTTAATTCACTTAACTTTAGAGCAACCTTATAGGATTTGGGGTTAAGGCTTTTCAGGTCCATAAAGACTTAATTCTTTGAGTCCACTAGGCTATGTTCACATGTCATCTTGATTGGCCTAAGTAGAATACTTAACAACGCACGTTACTCTCACATAAAATGGCTTGACTTGGACACACACCTTACACATAGCTCAACACGGATGAGGTGGTGAGGAGGCAGAATCCTTTGGTTTGGAGTAGCATACAAGTGTAGTATAGCTAGTAGGAACCACTTGTCCTCCTCTAGGGAGGGAAGTGCACCTCAACCTAGTCTAGTAGCATTGAGGTCTAAAGACAGGATGCAATGGGTTGTAATAACGCTTCAAAAGAGGGATAGTCTACTGTCTCAAGAAGAAAAACTCCTTATGTACATGCAGCACCTTATAGATATATATGTCATAAAAAATATGCAAAAAGTACAAAAACTCCAAAAAGGGGACAAGCTTGATTAAAAATAAAATGTCTGTCGGAGTGTATATAGTTGAATAAGCCAATATTATCTATTCCACCATCTCACCTCATGAAAACTTGCAGCTGGAGACTTAGCTACACTAGTTAAGCTCCAAGGGATATGTGGCTACAGTGGTCATGGTCCATTCTCTCCTTTTCCCCTCTTCTTTAGCTGGTTGTACTTTAACTTAGAAGGGAATACCCTGCTCCTCGAGTAATAGTTGCAAGACTGGGGGATTAGAGTTACCTTGTTGAGGGAGGTTTTTTCTTTTCCATTTTTGAGGTGGAGAGCTACATATCACTTACACAGTACAAATAAAGATTCATAATCATCAAATTCTGCGTATGTAGACTTGTTTTGACATGGTTGTTAAGGAGATCTGACCATAGAATTGTGGAACTTGAAAGTTGTTAAGTCTTAAACCTCTTTCCCAATAAGGTTCTACCTAATTAATAATCCAAAGTTCTGACTGAGCTCTATACTCCAATTTTATGAAGATAAGTTAATAATCAACTTTGATTATTCCTTTTATTCTATCTATTTCACTTCTTTTTCAAATAAGTGTTTGCTATAGCAAAGGTAAAGTATATAGGGATGATGAATCTATGATTCTCATTCTTTATTCTTTTATTTTAGCCATATCTTTTAGCAAAAACGTCTGTAAATATGTGTAGATTCAATAAATTACCATTATACATACTATTGTTAATATTACATAATTCGCACTTTTTCCCAAAATAAACGAATAAATAGGAAAAGAAAAGGAGAAGAAAGATGTAATTATGTAATAAGTACAGACTGACCCAAACCCCAAAAAAAGGTAAATTATTGACCTGGTCAACAAGGAATGAAGTAGTGGAGATAGGATCTTTGTATATTCATCATCATGTACATATCATTCCCTTATTTTATTCATCAATAAAAAGACTTTGAACCAAATTATTTTCTTAATAAAACTTTTAAATAAAATATTTTCTAAATAATAAAAATAGTTGCAACATGATTTGATGTACATAGTACAAATAAATATCACTCATAAAAGCCACCAAACAAAAACTTAGAAGATCAATTCAACTCAAATTCTTCCAAAATTACCTTTATTGGACTCTCTATTAAATTATCTTTCAAATGAGGATGGTTTCATAATTTTGGAGTTGTGGTTTAAAAGTTGGCTTATTGGGTGCATTGTATAGTCACATAGTATGTATACCTATAAATATCTATATTTAAATATTTTAATATATAATTTGTGCATATTATATTTTAAATACTTGTATATACTCCTAATAGTATTACAAAAATAAAATAAAAATCATAAAACACAAAATAAAAATAAAATAAAATTTTCATTGTATACGAGCCATACTTGTATAAACTGTATATAATGACAATTTAAGTAACACCCATATTTAATTTGTAGAATAAAATAAAAATTCTTTTATACATTTCAAACATATAAAATATAGAATAAAGGATATTTGTATAAAAATAATAAAATAAAATAAAATAAAAAATATATAGGTATACTATATATGTACATAATACACTATATTATAAATATTGTATACATGAATTCATAAAAATAATTAAAAATCACAGAAAAAATCTTGAAAAATAATAAACATTTTCATTTTTATCATTTTTCATTTTAAAATAATTTACTTTTTATTAAATGTTTTTTAAATTAATAAAAGGATTTTTCTTATTGGTCAACCCGGGTCCATTAACCTAGGTTAACCTCCCCTCCTCCAGACCCGACCCGGGTATCTCGTCGCCGGACCTGATTTCTCCCCATTCTCCAGATGGGGTTCGACCATTTTTTCCCTCAATTTTTGCACATGGTTCACCTCCAAGGATCCGCGATCCTCTCAGATCCTTAGGATGAGTCGGTTCCTCCTAGGGTTTCGTACTTTCCCTCGATCCATCTAGACCCTGGAGAGACCCTATAAATTTGTAGCTCTGCCTCCATCGCCCAGTATCTCGTCCCTCACATCTCCTCTCATCCTCTTGCATCTTTAGGATCGTGACAGGGTTCTAGAGGACCTCTTGAAACTTGATTTGGTGTCGTATTGGACGTTGCTCATCTCATGGCCGGAGCTCCGCCGCGACAAGCCTCCCAGGTCCTTCGCCACCTAGTTGAGGCTATAATCACGCCTCCGCCTTTTCCTGAATTCACTGATCACATCGGTACTCATGTACTCACTTTTCTGCCTACATTTCACGATTCATTTCGAGTTAGCCATTTCCTTCGCAGTCCATCTCTTAGCTCCGGTTGTCGCCACCATAGCTCCATCCTTCTCTTCTTCCACACAGATCGATCCCTCATTTCACCGTCACTCCTCTCACATACCCTAATCCCCCGGTATCCTGCTCATCGGAGTAGGATTAGGATAGATCTCCTCTCCATTTCCGTCGGAGATCACCAGAGTGCCCCCCAATTACTTCTCTTGTTTTCAACTGCTAATAACACGGTCGAGGGTATGTCTTCAAGAAGAGATCCCCTTTGCAGGTGCAAGCATGTCTGAGAGGCTCAATCTGTGCTTCATCTGAGGTGATGGAGCACTCCCAGTTGGGTGAGCTTCTCCATGACTATCTGACCATCCACTATCCTATCTGAGCCACTCATTCGATGTTGAGCCATCATGAAGGTGCTGGACATCACCACGAGACAAGCAACCCCGTGGATCTCCAAACCTTCTCGATTGATGCTCGCCAGGCTTCAGTTCTTCTAGCACCCTTCAGCGACTTTTGATCAGTCGCCCCCGTACAGTTTAGATTTGATCCGTCCAGACATGCTTCTTTTTGCAGCATCAGATCAGATCCTTTGTAGATCTGAACTGCACATCAGCGCAGCTTTTCAGGACTGTCAGATCCTGCCAGTAACGGTCATCCTGATCATATGCCTACTCCACACCTACTAGCCATCAGATCCTTTTGCAGAGCAGGATCAAAGTTGTCGCCTCCACCTTCACGAGCGTCTGCCACGTGCCCCCTGTAGGGTATATTTCACTCTTTCCCTCATATTTTATCATATTTTTATTTAGTCTATTAATTGTAATAAATAGTTAAAAACTTTTTTCATCCAAGACCCTATGTTTTCTTTATTTTCACTTTAGTCCAGTCGAGTCTCAATCACGTGAGCTTGAAGTGTTTACCAGTGTAGTTGCATACTTTACTGCATGCTTTGAAGTGGTTATTGAATGAATTAAATAGTTTAGGTAATTGCATTTATGCCCCTGTTTATGTTGAGTCATGTGTAGTGTGTGGTTTACTTGGACATTTTATATTGTGACCTTTATACTTTCATTATTTGTTATCCAGTAGGCCCTAGAACTTTAAATATTTGCATATTGGTCCCTCATGCACTTTTTTATTATGGTCTTTTATTAACTGCAATAAATAGCTAATTAGGTTTATAAATTACGTAAAAATTACATGTGGCTCCTGCCTGCATGTTTTTATTTATGGTAATTTTCATTTGTTAATTTGCTTTTGCTTTATATTATTAAAAATTAACAAATAGTGAAAAAACCTGATTGTCTTAGAAAAATCATGAAAATTCGAAAAATCCTTGAAAAATTCTATAAAAATTTCAATTAGTTGCATTTATCATATTTTATCTTATGCATAAGTTTTGCTCTAAATACTTTAAAAAATCTAAAATTTTGCAAAATTCTCAAAAACTTGTAAAAATCTTATAAAATCAATAAAAATGCCAAAAATTGCTTTTTTGGTTCTTGTTTGTAGATCCTCATAGTTTCAATAAAATCATTTCTAGAAGTTTTAAGCATTTTATCTATTTTTAAATTGAAAAATACTTCTAATTGTGCACTATTTCATTATTTTCTAACTGTTTGACTTTTAGAAAAGTACAAAAAATCTGAAAATTCCCTAAAAATTCCCAAAAACACTATAAAATAAAACCCAAAAATATTTTTGCTTTATTTTTCTGAGCATTTTTGACATATTTGAAAAATCCAAAAAGAGTACTTTTGCATATTTGTCTCCTTTGTTCCTAGTCTGCCTTATTGGAAAAATTAAAAAATTGCAAAATTAAAAACCAATAAAAAGATGATAAAAATCCTTTGATTTTAAAATCGCCTGCTTAATTTTTAGTTGTACTCCTTGAGTTCGACCCTAGTCGCTATAACAAGTTAATAAAAGTAGCAAAACTGCTTATTTTCATTACTTTATTTATGAGTGGTTTAAATAATTTTCTCGTTGATCGCGAATCTAGTTTGAGTCACAACGACACTTAATTAATAAACTTAACTCGAATTGGAGTTTGCCCTCATCACCATTATACCCCCAACATGATTCAGTAGCCATAAGGTCCAAGGAAGGAATGTTGTGGGTTGCAATAAATCTTCAAAAGAGGGATAATCTATTGGCTCGAGAGGAACAAGTCCATATGTAAATGTCGGTGTATATAGTATTCATATATATGTGTGGGAATAAAATCAAAGAAAAATCAATTTTCATCGGAGCATGTATATGCTCAATAAGCAAGATTGTGCTTCAAACTCAATATTTATTTACGCCTGCAGCCTGATAACTTGTCTATACTATCCAAGCATCCTAGGATAGGTAGCTACACTGTCTACCATCCAATCTTCTCTCCACCTCCTCTTTTCGAGCTGGTTGTACTTGAAGTTAGAAGGGAATACCATTCTTCTAGAGAAAAGAGTTATTGGATTGGGGAATTAAGATCACCATGTTGGAGAAGACTGACTTTTACCGCTTTAGTAGAGAGGAGCTATATATCACACACATTGTACAAGATAGACTCATAGTCACAAGGGACTGTGTATGACATCGATCTATTCTAATCTAGTTTTTAGAGGACTTTTGTAGGGTTTGTGTTCTCAGATGCTATTGTGTTGCAAGTTTGGTTCATGAACAATGTTCTGACCAAATTAAAAATCCAAAGGTCCGACTGAGCTCTAAACTTTGATATTATGAAGACAAGTTTAAAAGTTACACCAATCCATGTTCTTTCTTTTTCTTTTCTTTATTTTCTTTCTACACTTATAGGCATAAGTGTTTGCTAGGTACAATCAACGGAAAGAATAGGGGGTGATGAAAACGCATTTCATCACCTTCATTCTTTGATTTTGGCCTTAAATTTCTAGCTAAATGCATGTGTATATCATTGATTTGTCAAAATAAAAACGTGATAAATTGTACTAAATACTATATAAAATATTGTATATTTATTATATGTAATACCAAAATAAAAGAATAAATAAAGAAAATAAAAATGAATGAAACACCATAGGTGTTGTGTGACCCTAGCCTCCAAGACTCAGTCATCATGATGACTTCGTCGATAAGGAATAATGTAGGGGGAGATAGGGAGGCTAATTGTACAAAATACACAATCTGAAACCCTAATTATATAGGCCAATAATTGCATTTTGGTATCTATTTTATTCTCAATTATTTAACATCAAATCAATAAAATCTCAGCATGAAACTTGTAGATAAAAATGTAAATAAAAATACAAAATTGATTTCACAAAAATACTGCACAATGTGCACGTGACACATAAAATAGAAAGCCACAAATAAAAGTTCATGATGAGGAAGACCAAGGAGCTCAGATGGCTCCAAGACACCTGGAGCTGCTCCAGGTATTCTTTATGGTTCCGGATGGGCCTTCTCTCATCCAAACCTGCACAAAATGACTCCTTGGCTCGAGGGCTATGCCCTCAGCCCAAGAGTTAATCAAAAAGGGGTGTGGGCTGAGGTGGAGGCGGTTCTCCAGCGAAAGGTGATGGACATGAGCTCGTCTCCCAGATTCACGATGAATCTAGGGGGATAAATGGAGGATTCGATGGAGAAAGAGAAGGGGGGATGATGAGATGATCAGCGAGTAGGGTTGACAGTCGAATCACAAAGAATCAGCCTGGAGCTCAAGCTCCAAGAAAATTGGGCATTTTTTATTTGAAATCTAAAAACGAAATTAAACTAAAAATTGAGAAGTGGAAAATGAAATAGAAGCTAAGATATATCTAACAATGCGATAGAATGGGCCTCAAATTAATTGTAGGCCGATGAAGAAAGAACCGTTGTTGGAGCTTCTCAAGCGATGACTGGATCTGACTCCTCTGCCACTCCTTCTCGTTGCAAAGCCTATCTTCCTATTGCTGTCACCAAGGGAAGATGATTATCGAGCTCTGAGGGGCTAAGAGTACATGAAGAGGGATTAAATTTGGAATGGAGCTCGGAGGGGTTTATAGGATGAATGAGTGGGTGACTTGCGAGGAAATCCTCGATCGATTTGAGGGATATTAGGTGGTCTTGAAGATCTGGCGTGAATCATGGAATATAGTAATACAAAAGACGTTCAAGGCGTGATATTTCGATCATTAGATTTCCTAGGAAAATCATGCAAAGTGGGGAGCTCGAGGTGTCAGACGAGTCAGAGAGGTGGAAGGGGGAGTTGACCTGGGGTCAACTCGGGCACGGTTCGAGTTGGTCCATGTGGACCAACCAGAAAATTCCCAAGGAGAAATACAATGTAAAATAAGAAATAAATAGTAAATGAATTAATTGATTTTCTATTAAAGCATAAAAATTGTCTGAAATTAAATGTATAATTTTATATGTATTTTTATTTTTTTATGAGGCTTTTATTACAAGTTAATATTTACAAGTAAAATATATTTTTATATTTATTTATTTATTTAACTTCTTTTATTTTTATTTTGTTATATATATATTTCATTATTTTATACATGTATTTTGTATAATTTTAATTTATTTTATATATATTCATGTATTTTTATTATATTTTTCTATGTTTGTATGTATAATTAATTAATTATGTATATATACACTATAAGTATATACATGTGTATTTCATCTATGTATGTAAATGAAGTATTTATTTTAATTTTATTTTGATGATTTTATTTTATTTATTATGTACATATGCATTAAATAATATATATACAATTTTATAAAATAAAAGGTTTTGAAAACTACAATGAATAAATATAATGATTAAAATATACTTGTATATTGCACAATAAGTGCCCAAAATCCAAATTTTGCATCTTAAATCCAATTAAATGAAACTACCTTCATAAAATAGCTTATTAAAAGTTATATACAATTAAATGTGATTTTGGTTCATTTTGATATAGTATGGAGTAGAGATTGGTCTGGAGGGGACCATTACATGCGGAGGAAGCCCAGTAAGCTGTTAGGCTTGTCGGAGCAGCGATCCATTGCAGGAGTGCGAAGACATAGAGAATCAAAGGTAGTCGGCCACCAGTTCATCCCAAATTCTTCCAAACCCCTTCTAGGTTGTCTGATCTCAAGCTAGGCCCATATTTAATATGGGCCATCCATTTTAAAGCGAAGCGTCACGTCCCAAGAGCGTTGGATCTACCATGTGTCCGTACGAGGACAGTTGGACCAAGCGCACTTTAGTGGTATATTTACAAAGTCCCCCTCCGCATTTTTGTTATTTGCAAAAGATATTGTACTTATTTAATTAAGTACAAAACTTGTTGGATTCTTTGCTTGCATGCCATTGCACTCTAGACCAGTGCTAGGTCAGCTTGGATATTTTGCAAGTGTACCCTTGCAGGTTTTATATTTATGTTTTAACCTATTAAAACTAAGTTGAAGTACAAACTTTAGGGTTATTTTTCCCATGTGTCCCAACCTTTTATTTCATTTCAAATATGCCCCTATCAGCTTGATAAAATTTTTGCATTTCATTTTATTTAAAATAGCTCTTGTGCTCTAAAAATTCTCAAAAAATAGATTTTGGTGCATGATTGACTACTAATTAATTCTACCATTTTTATTTGCCATGTATATGCATTTAGTATTTACTAAGAATCATTTGGAGCCATTTTATTCCCTGTTTGACTTAAAAATGCAAAAAAATAGAAAACCTTTTTTGAAAATTCCAAAAAAATCCATTGTTTATTAGCCTATTTTCTTACTTCAGACCAAAAATTACCAAAAAAATCTCAAAACGAAACTCTTAAATTTAACAAACCCTTGCTAACCTTAAAAAAGTATAAAATATTTTGGAAGTCTCAAGGTTACTTCCTTCTATTCTGTATTTTATTTATAAATATTAGCATATTAAAATTTATTTTGAGACCATTTCCTATTTTTAAATCTCAAATTGATTCGATCATATTAAACAATCAATGTTTTGTTATATTTCAGATTTTTAAAATACAAAATATTGCAAAAATTCCCAAAAAATCGATAAAAACATAAAAATATTTGAAAAACATAAAAAAGATTTATTTGGTTATCTTGACTATTTTTATTTATATTTATATATAGTACGCCTTATATAGCCTATATAATTATATCATTATATCTAATATATTATTATTAATTATTATAAATACCTTATAATTATTTTAAAACCTTTTAGAAAATAAAAAGGACTATTCTCTTTGATTATTTTCTATTTTTTGTATATTTATTATACATATTATACTATATAGTATTTATGTTATATATAGTCCTTATTATTCCTTTAATATATATCAATAAATTAAAAAGAAACTAAAAATTAGAAAATTAAAAATTAAAAAATAATAGTATCTAATTAAAAAGAAGAAGAAATAAATTATTTTATTAACTAAAAACCCACATACACATTGAGTGATTTTGTACATACTTGTATACATTTGATTTGTTTATTCATTTAAATAATACATGTTAGGTCTCGTGCTTCTTGTGTTTGACCCCTACTTGCTTGTCTGATATACATGCTTGTTTTGTAGGGTATATTAAATTTTGACTCGCACCTTTGCTTGATTGTTTGATTATTTACTTTGTTGGTTGATTGTTGCTCAGTCATTTGGGATTAGTAAGCGGTCACCGCATCGACTACGCTCATGCCTTGTGTAGAGTGTACGACTGTCTTGCTCCTCTCGAAGTGGTTAACAGTAACCCCATCTTCGTGGATAGTCGATGGTCTTGGCCCGTTTGAGACCTCACACTATGACTCTGAGGCAAGAAGAAGGCCTTAGGGTTGGGGTGCCTCTGTAGGCATGTAGTGGGGTACAATGCATCCTAACTAAGTTCCCAACATAGCCACTAGCTTCAATTAACAAACTGTAGTTCTGATTCCCAATTCAAGTTTCAATCCTTAAATCTTCGTGAATCATCCAAGTTCACTACCCACAGGTTAGAGTTCACCGTGGCGTAGGACACGAGTAAGGGCATAAATTTCCAAGGTCATTCTTGTCGTAGTACGAATCAGTATGACCATCCCAATCTTCCTTATGCATAGGATATTTATATTTCATTATCAACATCATTAACCACATTTCCCAGAACTCCCTGCTTATTGATCCCACCCGGAATACCAACCAATGTGGCCTACACAAGATAGTACACAGGTGTTAACTCCAAGTGAACAAGGGAAACATTAGACCACCAACCATGACTACTAGGCACACTCTCTAAGCACTGGGTGAAAGCACGCAAGTACTGAGGCTAAACACCGTCAGATTTGCACCTCGGTTTGCCATATAGGCTTCTATCCGGGACCCCAAGGGTGCATGCACAATCCCTTCTGGCACTTGACGTTGTCTATCTGTTCATCATGAAATCTTGTCCATCTACTCAGATCTTATCCAACAATATATTTGAAAGACTCCTACTCTGTGAGAGGTTCTTTTATGTGATGATTGATGAATCTGTGATTCATCACTTTAAAGTTGAAAATAGAGTCTTGTTCCCAAGTATTTAGTAGAATTTTTCCCTTTATCTTGCATAATTATCATACATACATGCATACATAATACATGCATTTTAGCATCCATATTTGCATAAAATAACAAGCCCAATTCACTTGTAAAAATTACCTGTATATTCACTATTATTCACCTAATTATATGTATTTTATACCCACTCCAAATACAATAAAACCAACCCTAAACTGTGTATATTACTAATAATAATACAAGGAAAAGCGGCAGGGTTTTTATCTTATAAAATTACCTAATAAAACCCCAAACCCAGTTGGAGATTCCAGACCTTAGAATGCAAATATCTACCTCATACAACCTCCGATCTAGGTCCACTCACCTTTAGATTAATACACATTCAGAGACCTTCAAAATGAGACCCATTTCATTTAAATCGGAGCTCGTATGCAAAACTTGGATTTTGGGCCCCTTTGTGTACTATATGTATGTATATTTGTACCATTGTATTTTTGTATCTTATTTGACCTCATCTTCATTTTTGATCAACATGAAACTTATAGATCTCATCGAGATCTACAACTTTCATGTTTTGCGTTTTTCCAAATCCAGCCTCTTTCTCTCTCTAATTCACCATTCTCTTTCATCCATTCAGAGCAGGCCACGTGGCACCCTCTGATTGCGCCACGCGGCCCGCTCCATTGCACGCCACACGCCCTTCACCCTTCGCCGTTCGATCTCTTCCCCTCTCTCTTGATTTGGGCCATCCAAGTCGCAATGCATCTCGACCATTCGATCAAGCCCTAGAATCAATCGTAGCCCTCCGTCAGCGCTGCTCTCTCAAAGCACCATGTGTCGTCTCCATGGCCATTCGATCTCGCCTTCATATCTTCATCTCCACCGTTCATCATCCAGATGACCTCCACCGCCCAATCAACCCACCAACTTCATCAAAGCTGACTGCCAGCATCGTGTTCTCCTTGCGCCATGTCGGGATCCATACGCCCTTGATCTCATCACCCTAGATCTAATCCCAGCCCTCCACTCGCGCCCTTCTCCTGAGCGTTGGATTACTTGATCCAATGGTCTAAAGGTCGTCTTCTACCTCCCGTAGCTCCTACTCCCACGTCACCCACCTCGCTAACGTAACGCCCCCTTTCTATTTTCGGCACCACTCTGGTCATCCTCTCTGCCCTCTACCACCTCCACCTCGTAGCCCATTACACCCTCATCCTTGCTAGCACCCACGCCTCCCATGATCCCTTCTCTATCTCTCCACAAACTCCACGCCAACCTCGCCCTCCATCACCTGGACCTTCACCTCCGATCTATAAATACTCCGCCCCCGTCGAACTTCGACCCCATCCGCCACTGCAGAGAGAAACCCCAAGCTCCTACCTTCCTTTTGGTGACAGCAATTAGAAGAGACGTCGAGCAACGACGGTTGTATCCCTCCAGCAAGATCCACGGCCAACCCCACCATGTTGCAGCCCCTCTCGTGAGCTGCATGAGCTCAGGACACCTACTGGCCTTCGAGCGACGACCAGGAGCTCAACTCCGAGCTTCAATCCCCAGGTAGCACCCTCCATCCCCCCTCCGATCTCCATCTTTATTTTCTTTCTTTTTCTCGAAATTTATTCGCCTCCTCTGCTCATCTTTGCGATCGCCTAACCATCCTCCGAGCTTTGCCATGGAGCTCTGATCTTCGCACGTCATTCCATTTCTTCTTACGGCACCTCGCATCTCACTCCGACAAGAGCTCTGCCACCTTGGCGGAGCAGCACCACCAGACCATCTTCACTGCACCATAGGCCTCCCTCCGCACTCACCATCATCTCACGACCACCTTGCACGCTTCGGCTATCAAGCTAACCCATGCAGGTATACCCTCCTTGATTGGTTGGAAGCCTCGTCGGAGCTCCCTCGACCTTCATCGCCTATGGCCTGCTGACCTTCCCAGCTCCCTCCAGAACCTCAGGCGGCTACCTGACGCCTCCACGATCTTTCCCAGCTGCTTAGGAGTCTCCAGCACCCTTTACCGATGACAGGAGGAGGATGCGGAGCCAGGAGGACTTCGCTGGAGCACAGCCATGTCCGCCGCAGGAGGCGACAGACCGGAGGAGCATAAAGCATAGTAGTCGTTCGATCCCCATGATCGGACAGCTCTGAGCGAGTCACGTCGCCATCAACCCGCCGTCGTCGGATCAGGAGGATCCCACGCTCACGATCACGCCACGTCGTTGCTTCCGCAAGCTCCAGATGTCGTTGGATTCATCTTGATCCAACGGCCCCCGTTCATCCACATCGCTTCATCTCAGGAGCCCTCACCCTCCGTTGGATCTTCACTCGATCTAACGGTCCCAGGTACGCCACGTACCAGCCATCAGCAGCCGTTAGATCTCATCCATCTAACGGTCCAGCGAGCACCACATCGCCTCCTCTGAGCCTCCTCCCCGACCATTAGGCTCAGAGCTTCCGAAGCTGTCCCGATCCACACTCGAGCCTGCAGCGCCCCAGAGCCGACCTCCGAGCCTCCAACTTCTCCCTAGCCTGGGACCTCACGTGTTTCTCACGTGCGGTCTGGGCATTTTACACTGAGGCCCCTGGAAGTTTTACACATTACATATCAGTCTCTGCTAGGAGCACCATGTGAGGTGCACGTGTTTCAGTGGGCATTTTGCATACATGTTCCCAGCATTATAGGTAATTGCATTTCAGTCCTTGTTAACATGTTATTTTTTAGCAATTTGATTTTCGATATTTGCAATTTGGTCCATGTCTTTGTACGCATATTTAGGTACTCATTTAGCATCATTTTTAAGTTCTAAAAATTGCATTGTGTAGCTTAACTTGTCCTCTTCGTATGTGACACTTGTCTAATTTTTTGTGACATAAATGGATTTTATTATTATTAAATTGGTGAAATTTTCCATATTTTACCCATTCGATGCCTTTTAATATGTATTAAATTCTTTGTTGCTCCAAAAATCATCAAAACTTCACATTTGACTTAGGATAATTTAGGTTACATTGTGCCCAAAAATTAACACATTTGCACGCATCTGAGGCCTGAATAAATTAATTAATGATTTCCTTAATTGATTTTTAATAGGTTCAATTCACAAAGAATTTTAGGTTTATCAATTTTCCTAGATTCATCATACTTAGATCTATCTAGGATCATTTTTATATCTGGAAATAATGTGTTTTGGTATTTATTAAATTGATTTTGTAAAAATCACCATGCATTCATATTTTATTTACAGTAAATTCATAAAGTGTTAGAAAAATCCAAAAAATTAGTGTAGCTTAATTTCATTGCATTACACAGTTTGTTGGGGAGATCAAATTATCCATGTATAGTGACTTAAAATGTGGATAACTATCCAATATCAAAATTTATACCATTTTTGGAAAAAATTTGTCACCTACGAATGTTGAGCTCGAGCTATAGCATTTTACACTCTTAGTGAGCTCGACGAAACGCATCACACTCTCCATGAGGTGTACAAAGTCTCGGTGAGATGAATCATATTCTTTGACCATTTCTAATCGTATTCCAAACCATTTGGAGCTAACAAATGAGCTCACAGAGCTTGTATACTTCCATTTCCATGTCCATTTCTGTTTCCAACATTTAGAAATTGATATTGGAATTGGAATTGGAAATTGGATTCAAATAAATTGTGATTTACTCAAATTAAATCACAAATCATGTAGTTAAATTAAGACACTAAAATCCATCATGTTTCATCACTTCTTCGGTATGAAAGTGTCATGGTAGATGATCCATTACAACAACAAAAGTAATCCTGAGTATTCCAAATACCAATCCATCCTTCACATTAGAAGACTTTGATAAATCCGAAGTTCAAACCCCGGTTTAACTATCTTCTTTAGAATGTATTAATAGATTTCTCATTTGATAATTGAGTGACAATATTAATCAAATACTTTTAAAAAGTACATATTAATATCTCGGATTCGTGTCTTATTTCATAAACAAGACGACCATGCATGAAATTCATTTTGACCCCAAAATATATCATGAGTGAGCTCTATCTCTCGGTTCATCAACTATGAACATGTATGATTCCTTCGAGAGATCATACATCTCACGCGGCTTCATATGCTCACCAACGCGTCGCTATATGGACCTTGGCTAGGTCACCAACCTATTGGTCTGTCAAATATGCATACTCGGGCATAGAGATGCATGTCTGTCTCAGGTGAAAAGATGTGTGCATGATCGTGACGGTTACGATTCAGGTCTTAGTTTATCTTGAACTCATCAAATCAACTCTTTGATATGATTATTCCAACACTTCTAAATCTCCATTCTTATGCAGAGAACATGCATCAATAAGTCAGTTGGAAATAAATCTTTAGAGAAAAATTGGCATCACTTTCTCAGAATGGATATCTTTATTGAATATCACATGTTTGAAGTCGTTTGTGTCCTCCCAGCTGCATGTATTCAATATGGTCATGGTACATAATCCTAATTGTACAAAGGGGCCATAATAATAAAGTGGTTCATTCAATTATTCATTTCATTCAGATGGACATGATAAAACAATAACTTTTATTGCATTTAATGGATCGTCGAGGTCTTACAAGTCCAATGATCTTCCACTAGCCCTCAGAGCCATTCATGTACAACTCTCAACCCCATATTCATTACATGATGGTCGAAGACCTTTTGGGTCAACGGCTTTGTTAGCATATCAGCAATGTTATCAATAGAGGAAACCTTGGTGGTTGTGATATCACCGTACTTCTGGATCTCCCGAATGATGTGATATTTCCTCCCAGTGTGCTTGCTTCTTTGATACCATTGGGTTCCTTCGCTTACGCTATGGCACTCGTGTTATCGTAGAGCAATGGGATGGGAGATTTCGATGAGGAAACTATGCCAAGTTCCTGAACAAACTGGTGCAACCACACATCCTCTTTAGTAGCATCCAATGCGGCTATGTATTCTGCTTCATATGTCAAATCAGTTGTGGTGTCCTGCTTCTTGCTTCTCCAGCTCACAGCACCACCGTTCAACATGACTAAGAACCCTGAGGTTGACTTCCTATCATTAATATCTGATTGGAAGTCCGAATTAGTGTACCCTAGGACTTGGAGATCGGTATCTCCATAAACCAAGATGTAATCTTGAGTTATTCTTAGGTACTTGAAGATGCTTTTTTACTGTAGTCCAGTGTTTCTCTCCATAGCATGATTGGTAATGACTTACCACTCTCATTGCTTGGCAGATATATAGTCTAGTACACATCATGGCATATATCAAGCTTCCTACAGCCGAAGCATAAGGGCATCCGACCATGGCTTTCTTTTTCTCAATAGTTTGAAGAGTCATCCCTTTAGATAGGTGAATACCATGTCCTAAAGGAAGGAAGCCTTTCTTGGAATTATCCAAGCTGAATCTTTCCTAGATCTTCTTGATGTATCCTTGTTGTGATAATCCCAATATTCTCTTTTGTCTATTTTTAAATAGTTTCAGGCCCAAGATATAAGAGGTTTCTCCAAGATCTTTCATCTCAAAGGTATAGGACAACCAGATTTTAATAGTAGCCATCATCCTTGTATCATTCTCGATGATAAGGATTTCATCTACATAAAACACAATGAGCATGATGGCACTCTTACTAAGCTTATTTTGCATACATGTTTCATCAGATTCTGCACGAATTTATAGCTCTTATGGTTTCATCAAATCAAATATTCCAACTATGAGAAGCATGTTTGAGCCCATAGATGGATTTCTTCAGTTTGCATACTTTTCCCTCGTTAGCTATGAAGCCCTTGGGCTGCTGCATGTCGATATCCTCTTCAAAGTATCCATTGAGAAGCAGTCTTGACATCCATATGCCATATGTCATAGTCCAGGTGTACATCTATAGCAAGCAATGCCCTGATGGATTTGAGCATGGCCACAAGAGAGAATATATCATCGTAATCGATGTCTTCTTTCTATGTGTAACCTTTGGCTATGTGTCGTGCTTTGAAGGTCCCTACCTTCCCATCAGGTCCATCTTTCTTTTGAAGATCCATTTGCACCTAATGGGTTTGACCCCTTTAGGTGGATCTTCGAGGGTCCATACACCATTCTTGTGCATGGAGTCTATCTCAGACTTCATTGCTTGCATCCATCTATCCATGTCGCGATCACTAAAAGATTCATCAAATGAAGTTGGATCATCATTAGACTCTTCTAATACATGGAATCCATACCTTTCATGTTTTCTTACAACCTCCTTCTAGGAGGTACGGTCGTGTCATTTTCAAGTATCTCTTCGATTTCTGATTTCAGAACTTCATCAGTCTCGCTAGATTTGATTATTTCCTTAACTTCGTTATTTTCTTAACTTTTAAGTTGTTTAGGACATAAGCTGCAGCCTCTACTGCATGTCTCCAGAAACTGAGAGGTAAGTTTGCTTTACTCATCATTGATCTCACCATGTCCAGCATGCTTATGTTGTGTCTCTCTACAACTCCGTTGAGTTGAGGAGTACCTGTAGGTGTGAGATTGGAAATGATTCCTCTCTCCTTAAGGTATTCTATGAATTCATCTGAAAGATATTCGCCACCTTTGTCAGATCGAATCTGTTTTATCTTCTTTCATGTTTGGTTCTCAACCAAAGCCATGAATTCTTTTAACTTTTCAAAGGCTTCATGTTTGTGATGTAATAAGAAAACAAAACCATACCGTGAATGATCATTAATAATGATCACATAATATTGATGTCCATTTCTATTCACGATACGAAAGGGATCGCATACATCGGTATGTATTAGGTCCAATATACCATCTCATCGTTCACCTTTCTTAGAGAAGGGTGCCCTAGAAATTTTCCACAAATACAATGTTCACAATTCAGTAAATTTGACTTCCAGAAAATCCAAAGATCTGTATTTTACCAGTCTATTGATACTATCAATAGACGCATGGCCAAGTCTTTGATGCTAGATAATTTTTAATGATCTCCATACTCCCTTAATAGTTTAGGGGTTTTAATATTTTTATTATTAATGTTATCAGTGATATTGACATTTATAACACAATCATGCATGTTCAATTCATAGAGTCCACTTGTTGTTAATAAACCATCTACCATAAAATTACCATAACGACTTATGATAATTTATTACATAATAGGAACAAATACCCATGTCCAACTAATTTATATACAGATAAAACGTTCCTTTTAACATCAGAAACATAGAGATATTCTCTAATAATTAGGACTCTTCTACTAGATAACAATAGTCGGCATGTCCCGATGGCGACTGCTGCAACAGTTGCGTCAGATCACATCTGGATGACTATCTCCCCATCATCAAGACTTCTTGTTTCCTGAAATATATGTAACAAGCATACATGAATAGAAGCACCAGAATCAACAATCCAACTATTTTCTCGTACTACGAGTAAGTTGGTTTCAATGATGAAAGTACATGAGTTACCAGCCGGGGAAGCACCTTTCCCCTTCTAAAGGGTTTTCATGTACTCTTGATAGTTGCACATTCAATGTCTTGACTTTTTACAGTGATGGCATGCATCCCCTTTCTTGGATGTCAGATGTGTAGAAGCTTTTAAAGAGGTGCCAATGGCTTGGCCCTTCTTCTTCTTCTTGTGATCTAGACCCTTCTTGGATCCTTGCTTCGTGTCATGCTTCCCTTTAACCTGTGCAACTATTGCATTGCCGGAGGGATTCTCTTTCTTCATAATTTCCTCAGTAGATTGCAATAAAGCAAGTATTCGACATTTGTATATTTCAACTTATTCATATGGTAAGATATAATATACTTATTGAAAGATTAAGGAAGAGACGGCAGTATGAAATCAAATTGCATATTTGTATCCACCTCAGCTCATAAAGCCTCTAGCTCATAGATATACCCAAATATTTTGAGTACATGTTCCCTGACCGGAGTGTCTTCTTGCATCTTGTAGTGAAGCATATCTTTCATAACACTATACTGCTGAGTGCGGTAAACATCGCCAAACATCTCCTTCAGATTCGCCAAGATGTCCTGAGCCGATTCCATATATATGTTGCTTCTGAAACATATTAGATAAGGAATCAAGAATGTAGCAATGGGCCAATGTGTGGTCCTCGTCCCACTTCTCATTGAAGTCTCAGGCATCTTCGGTATGAGGGTCCTTGTATTTGTTGCTATAGAGCACATACCCGATGCGATCAGATGCAAGCACTAGCTCCAAATTCCTGATCTGATGCGAATAGTTGGGGTCGGTCAATTGATTGACCTCAAGCAGTTTGTTAGGTGGGTTGACGTATTTCATCTGAAATAAAACGGAAAATAGAATACACTTTAAAATCTTGATTAAGGAATTTAATTGCTTTAATATTTTTAAATCAAGAGTTCTCATATTTTTTGTACTTTGAAATGATTTCCCTATAAGCTTTTAAAGCATGAGACAGGCTAATCAAAGGCCTCATTGTGAGATCTGAGTCTCCTTTCCATTTCCATTGCACCCCAATAATATGAGAAAATGCAGCTACAATGAAAGAAGCAGGAACTCTTTCCACCTTACAAGTTCAATATGTATTCTCAGTTCGGTCTTCAACACCCACACCCCCCACATATATGGAGTGAGCGTGTTATCAATTAAACCAACTGTCAATGAGTGAATATGAATATACGCTATACGCAATCTAATGTTGCCTCAATAATATGGGGAACAGCATTGGGATCACTACGCATACGACCTATCTCTTTCAAGAAATGAAGAACCTGATCCATGGCTATTTGTATTCCGTAGTCATGACTACACATGAGCATATCCATGGTGATGAAGTTTTTCGCAATGGCGAGATACCATGGATATCATCCTATGACTTAGTCCATATCATGTTTAAATTAATGACTAATCGATACGTATCACAATCTCATGATTAATCTAAGGCATAAAGTCATAACATATGCTAATTGTCATAGTTTTAATCCAATTAAAACAATGACACTTAAGCCGTCCTAACTAGGGTTTGATCTGTTTATGCACCTGATGTTACCATATAGTATTATACCCTCACTTAGTACAATTTAGTGTTCCTATTTTAATTTTTAAAGTACGTCATGACTCCTCATTCCACCTTTCATCGAAACGAATCTAGCTAGGTCAGACAGACAATGCTAACAGGGAGCGTGTCCACTGCAAATGCAGCGTAAGGTTCCAATTAAGTAACCCATTAGAATTCTCACGGCCTACACACCTTCTCCGAATCAATTCGAGACAACACAATCAATACATATTTTTTAAGGAGGTTTTGTCGATCTTTATATTGTGTAAGATATTATATAGTAACTCTCAGATATTTTAGGAAGTTAAAACGCTTTTTAATTTCCCAAAAGGTCTAGTCAACAATCTAGACACTTCTTGAATCAAAAAACTATTTTTTTAATTTCAAAAAGTCTAGTGCAACATTCTAGACAATTATTTGAATCAAAACCATTTCAATTGCAAAAGATATCTAGTGCAACAATTTAGACAATTTGTGAAATAAATTAATTCCACAATTTTTAATGGTATTCTAAACATTCAAGTGCATAAGTAATCAGAAAATTATGAAATAAAAAGATAATCTTATTTATTGCATATTTCCAATATAAACAAATAATGATTTCAGATTCTAATTTTGCAACTTGCGACCATCGCACTTCAAATTAGGAAGCATCATATAACTTGGACTTAAAATTTGTTACGACCCCTGATATTTCAAAAATATTAGGTCCAACTCTTGATGTAAATATATAAAATATATTTCCATCAATTTTGAGTCTCGAAATAGGAGAAACAATTCAACAAGATGATTTAATCCTCTACCAACTCCGTCTATGGAGAAATCTAATTTCTCGAGGTCGTACGGTCAGTATTGCGCGAAACTTGTTTGTGCTGATTGGGGACTTGATTTATGAATTATTAGTAAGTACTTTATCATGTTTTATGACCCAAAAATATTAGTGAAAAGTTCGTGACTTTAATGCTACTATATTTGGATGAAATCATAGTCTGCAATCACTTTTAACATCTGAATCTTCTCCCGAATATCACCAAAAATTGATGCATCTTTTAGGTATAAGTTCAGGCCTTCTATACCTTATATATATCACAAAATTATATTTAAAAATATGGAAGATCATTAGCAACTTTGAAAGTCGTTGAATCATTCAGATCGTTAAAATTGTCGCAGGACAATGTAACCAATGATCAGGATGATCTAGTTGATTGTTCATCCGACTTGGATGTAATCCAAATCCTCTAAACTATGGCTCTGATACTAATTGAAGGAAGTAAATAAAATTTTATTTACTGTGCATCATGGAAAATGCGGAATATTTAGCAAACAATTTTCTAAGACAATGTTAGTTCATCGTATGAACTAGAAAATGTAGCACAATGATTTGTGCATCTAGAAATCAAATATATAAGGAAATGATTTCCTTTATGATTTCTAATATTCATGATGAATAAGAGAGGTAAATCAGGATTACCTTTGATGCATGAGTTTCTACGAAATAAACCTCTCGAATTGAAGTTCGATCTGCAGACTTCTCTCTCACGGGCGCAGAGATGAGTTGCGTTGCTTCCCACGAACCCGGACGTATACTAGGGTAGCAAGAAGAGAGTTGTTAGAGTTGTAGACTCCTAATGCTCTCTCTATCTCTCTCTCTCTCAAGGGAGCGTGAAATTTAGAGGAGGACTTGCTCTTAGAATTGTTGTATATCAAAAGGAGAAGGCCTTGCCCTCCTTTTATACCTAAAACACACGTCCAACATGCTCCTCAGTGGCCCTTAGATTTTAAGTCAAAGGCTAAGACCAGGTCCTAATTCAATAAGTAGTATCTCCTCAATATCTCCAATCAATATTAAATAATTAAAATAAAATAAGCAACAACTTTAAAGTCCTAATATTAATTAGAACTCAACAACATAGAGGATTTAGTATACACGCCCACCACCTTCCACAAATGGAAGTTGTTGTTACAAATTTTAATTGATTAATTCACTTGATAATCATATTATCAATATTGGAGAAATTATGGAGTTAATCCTTAAATGTTATGAATCATATTCATGAGCCCAAAACTAAATGTAAATCCAATTTACATCTATAAAATTAATGTGAATCAAATTCACAAAATCTCACGACTTGGAAAAAATATGTAAGTCATATTTACATAAATCTTTATATGAATCACATCCATATAAATGTTAATTATTGTGAATCACTATTCACATTAATTAATGAGTTATCCTTGTGAATCATATTCACAAAATTGTCCTTAACAATAATATTTAATTATTACAATATTCCCATTAACATGTGTGAGTCCTAATCCAATTAGGATTCATGAGATAGGAATACAAATACTTAGAGATAATGTTGGGGAGATCATACTATCCATGTATAGTTACTTGAAATGTGGATAACTATCCAATTTCAAGCTTTATGCCATTTTACAAAAATCCGTCACCTCGAATGTTGAGCTCGAGCTATGACACTTTACACTCTTAATGAGCTCGAGGTTCGCATCACACTCTCCATGAGCTGGACAAAGTGTATGTGAGTTGAATCTAGCTTCCTTGACGATTTCTAATCATATTCCACACCATTTGGAGCTAATAAAGAGCTCAAGGAGCTTGTATACTTCCATTTTCATGACCAATTATGTTTCTAACATTTTGATATGGAAATTGGAATTGAAAATTGGATTCAAATGAATTGTGATTTAATCCATTTGAATCACAAATTATCTAGTTAAATGGAGCCACTAAAATCCATCATGTTTCATCTTCTTCAGTATGGAAGTGTCATGGTAGATGATCCATTACAACAACAAAAGTAACCCTGAGGTATTCCAAATACTCATCCATCCATCACATTAAAAGACTTTGATAAATCTGAAGTTCAAAACCTGGTTTGATTGTCTTCTTCGGAGTGTATCAATAGATTTCTCATTTGATAATTGGGCGACAATATTAATCATATACTTTTCAAAATCATATATTAATATCTTTAATTCGTATCTTATTTCATAAACAAAACATGCATGGAATTCATTTTGACCCTAAAATATCTCATGAGTGAGCTCTGTCTTCTAGCTCATCTACTATGAAACTGTACGATTCTTTCGAGAGACCATACATCTCATACGAATTCATATGCACACCAACGCACTAATATATGGACCTTGGCTAAGTCACCAACCTATTGGTCTGTCAAATGTGCATACTCAGGCATATAGATGCATATCCATCTTAGGTCAAAGGATGTGTGCATGATCGTGACAGTTACGATTCATGTATTATTTTATCTCGACCTCATCAATTCATCTTTGACATGATTATTCCAATACTTCTGAATCTACATTCTTATGTAGAGGACCTTCATCAAGAAGTCGGTTGGAAATCAGTCTTGAGAGAAAGATTGCCATATCTTTCCCAGACTGGAGATCTTTATTGAATATCACATGCTTGAAGTCAGTTGTGTCCTCCTAGTTGCGGGGTATTTAATATGACCATGGTACATAACCTTAATTGTACAAAGGCACCTTGACAATAAAGTGCATTCATTCAATTATTCATTTCATTTCAGATGGACATGATAAAAATAATAACTTTTATTGCATTTAATTGGTAGTTGAGGGCTTACAAGTCCAACACACCTTTCTCACGCTGATCTAATTTTCCCATCACCGATCTAGGGTAATGTACGATGGTTACAAACCACACGCACCACCTCCTGTAATAGTCGAGTCTGTCCTTCAAAACCACTGCCATCGGCCCCATTCTTTCATGTCCACCTTCATACGAGTATAGGCCTAGCGTCTCTCCACCCTCCTGTGACATGGGGATGGGCATACCGATGATGTGACGATGGCCTAATGCTATGGTGATGACCCATGGCCTTTTCCAAGTTATTCAAGCTTCAGGCCTCTGTTGAGCACGTTAAGCGATGACCCGAGCATCCAATGAGGCTCAACCCAAGCCCCTACTTCCACAGGTAACCTTCTTCAATCCCAAGTAACTCTCTTGTGTGCATTTTATTTAATTTATCCTTTTTAATTAGGTTTATACACTTAATTTCACCCTTGATTGAACCTATCCACACACTCGCCCGACCTCACTCATCTTTGTTGTGGGTTTCAGTCACTTTCTCCTTTCCTCTAGCTCTCAGACCAATTTGACTCCCTTCCTCCACCACCACGGAGGAGGAACCCACCGGCCCTTCACCCTCTTCACTTCCCAGGACTTCAATACACTCACCTCACACACATAGATGCTTCGCACGCTTCGGCTATGCTTTGTCTAACGCTTTGCAGGTCTTTCCCTTCTATGACTGGAGCTTTGGGTGAGTCATCATTTTAGAGCATAAGCTCCGATGAGGGAGCTCTGTTTCTTCGCTCCGAGAATCTCATTAAGTCCATGATGCCTCTCTAATATTCATAGTGTTCAGGATTGGTTACAGGACTGTCAGAGTGCTTGGAAGGCAGTAGAGGAGCCCTAGCTTCCTCGTGGAGCACAGCCATCGTCGCCCTGCAACGGCGGAGAAAGGGGTCGACTGAAGCTGCATAACTGTTTGATTATGGCGATCAGACGGCTCAGGTGCACCCCAAGACATCACTGTAGAACCAACAAGCTTGGAGGAACCAAGCCTCGTCCGAAGCCACTCGAGTCGCAGCATGGCCTGAGTCATCTGCCCTTGTCCACGCCTCGACCCGAGCCTCCACGCACTTACATAACATGTGAGGGCTTGGGTTATTTGAAGTAGTACCCGTGAAGTTCTTCGAATTCCAAATAGGTCCAAGGCACACGTGTCTCATGTGGTGCGCTTGGGTAAATTGCCGGGGGCGGCGATTTTCTATAATTACATTTACGCCCCCACATAATTGGTGAAATTAAAGGGAAGTTCCTATAACTTTTATATTTGTATTTATGCCCCTGAAAGGACCTATTTGTAATATTTCTTTATAGATTTTGCATGTTTATATTACGTTTACACCCTTAGACCATTTCTTGCGTGACTTGAGCATAGGAACTCCTTTTTCAATGATTTTAGTTGCATTTTGATGCACATTTAATTATCTTGCTAATGGCATGATTAATTCACTGATTTGACAATAGGATGGTATGATAATATTTGAGATACATGTGCCACACTAATTGGTTCTTTAAATGCCTATAAAATGAAACTGGAATTATTTTGATGCATCAATTGATACTGGAATTGGATTTAACTTAATGCTCAATTTATTGATTATTTTAGGGCCATATATGTACTTGTATCTATGTTTGCATTGCCTTACATTTTGTTGCTTATGTGCTTCATTTAATTGCATAAAGTAAAAAATAAAAATTGCATCATGTTCATTCATCATATATTGCATCACATTTTTATGCATTTTTTGTCTGTTGATCTAGGTAGATGATCTATTCACTTGATCTAAGTGTTAGAGTTTAATTAGTCAATTAGATAGCTCGTGTCCCTATGTTCGACGTAGTACAATTTCTAAGTATAACTACTCTACCTATTCTAAAGGGTGATTTTTTGATTATCCATTTTCACCTCATGTACTATGATAAAATACGATTCTTAAAGAGGTGAAAATGTGGTTCATCACCCGTACATCCTGCATATTGGAAAACCATGATTAAACATACATTTTTGATCTCATTTTGGATGGTCTCCTATGGTTTTTTTTAAGTTTCTCCTTCTATCATTGGAAGTTGGTATTGATCATATGCTTTCCAAAGGTATATAGCATACCCACAAATCTTGTCTTTCTTCCAAAGTGAGATGACCATCAATGGAATTTGGTTGGTCCCAATATCGCATGAGTGAGCTCAAGTCTTACGGTTCGGTAGTGAACCTATATACCTTTGAGAGATTGTATTACTCATATGCCCTTGTATGCACACCATCTTGTCAATGTATAGACCTTAATTATGTCATTCTAATGTTCTACCCAATGTACATAAATATATAACGGTACATCTATCTCCAGTCAAATTATATGTTCTTATATCATAACATAGTACGACATAGGTCTTAGCTATCTCAATCTCGGTAAGTCAACTCTTTGACTTAATACATCTGACACCTCCAAATCTTTATTCCTATGTAGAGGATTGATGAGCAGCTAATTGGTAATTATAATTATCAATCATTGTATTATGGCCAAATAGTGATCGATTAGAATAAAGTCAAAGATCTCTATGAAGAGGACTTGGTTTAGTTTATAACCTGGGTAAGTCCAGGGTCTAACATAGGGACATGAACTATTTACATAATTAATTAATCAATAATCTCAATGTTAAGTAATTAATGCATTATCTAGGTCAAGGGCAAGAAAGACGAGGCAATGTAACAAGTGAGATATGAATGGGATGCATTTTTAATAGATTTGTAATGCATGTTAAATAGACACAAAATGAACAGAATGATATTAACAATACACATGCCATAAGTACATAATTTAAGTCCTTAAATTACATGTTAAACTCAAGAAGTTATTGAAACTAGGATCAAAGTCCAATTGAGAAGTTATTTGAAGCGTGTGTTCATTTAACATATTTCTAATAAATAGATAAATAATTGAAGGTTCAATCAGAGACTCAAACGTGCTATCATGTAGAAATGAAAAAAGCTTCACAATGAAATTGAAATCACATCAATTCGATTAATAATGCTCAAGATATTCAACATGCAAGCCAAGGTCATAAATGCAAATAATAATAACATAAATCATCATAATTAGCTCCACACAAGGACTAAAATGCAAATACCAAAAACACTCAGCACATTTTATTGAAAACCCCCTAACGAGGGCGTAAGTGCAATATCTAAAAGTCTGCGGGTGGCTTTGAAATTTTCCCAGACCCGCACGCGTGAGGCACGAGCGGGATGGGCTTCGATGGTTGGATTGTGTCTCGGGCCACATGTTGTGTGCATGTGATTTAGCTACAGGTTCGATGTAATCCAAGGTTGCAGGCTCAGTGATGTCGATGTGGCCTTAATTGGGTGGTTGGATTGTCCTCAGTTGGGGATAATCCACCAACACCTATACGATGGTGCTCCACCATCCTCCTTCGTGTTGCAGCAGAAGAGCTTGGGCTCCGGAGAGTCTGAGAATCCTCCATTGTGCTCTTGTGCTACACCTGACGATCGAGTAAGACTCCTATCGCTCGCGAAGATCCTCGTCGGTCAGTGAGGGCGTGATAGACTCTGGAGATTCCCATCGACATAAGGTTATCAGAGGCGGGGATCCAGATTGAAGCACTCCCCAAAATCATGACCATTGAAGACTCGGTTCCCCCTGCATCTATTAGAGAAACAATAGCCGAAGCAGATACAAGTGTGTCAGTGATATTTGTGAGCGAGATGAGGGTCCTGGAAGCATAGAAGGTGGAGGACATGATGGGTTCTTCTCCATTGAATTGATAAGAAGGATCGAGGTGGTCAGGGTTTGATGGAAGGAAAACTAGTGAGTAAATTCTTCGGCGTGGATCTGAGATCCATGGTGAAGGTCAATGGAGAATCAATATGATGTGGTGATCTATATACACAAACAAAAAATCGAAGAAAATTAATAAAAAAACAAAACCTATTTTACTTAGAATTGAAGACAACGTAATGGTGGAGGTTAGGCTTGGGATGAGGTTCATATTGAACCTTCGATCGTCGCTTTTTCGTTCAATCATGATGGAAAGCTCGAGCAGTCGTAGCATGGCATTTCACCATGGGTCTCACTGAGGAAGAAGGTCATTTTTGCATCATCAATCGACCTTATCGTTGTCACCTAAGGGTTGAGATACATTGGGCCTTTGCCTGTATGAAAGTGGACAACCATAACAGGAGGTGTTGATGAACGATTTGAAGAGGATGATGATGGCAGTTTGGGTAGTTTTCACAGCGATTTCAACCACCACCATCGGTAGGGAAGTGATGGTTAGGAGGTTTAGCGTGAGAGATGGAGGTTAGGGCTAGGATTTAATGATGGAAGCATAGGGAGATAAGGTTTGAGGATGGGGAGAAAAATTGGCAAAAGTCGGCAGTTGCAGCCTATTCGCTCTTCTCAACAGAGATGGTGGGAGGTTGACGAAGGATAACAATCGTTGGATCATCTAATCCAATAGTTCCAAAAGAGGTGCAAAGGGGCAGTCCAGATGGCATGATCATAGCAATCAGGTGGCCGAGGATCATGCAGGTACGAGCAGATCTTGGCCGTCTGAGCGAACGATCAGATGGTCCTAGATGGAGACGGGTGGCAAAGTGGAAGCGGACTGTGTGGCTGAAGTGGGTGACACCACATGGCTCAATCAGAATCCAAAGAAACTAATGAATCAAAGATAAATTCGGGAAAAAAATAGTTAATAGTGAAATTAGAAAAAGTGTTTGAAACGTAAATTGTAGATCTTGATGAGATATACAAGTTTCATGTAGAACCCAAAGAGAGAAAATCTAATCTACATATAGAAAACATTTTTGTAAGTAATTTCAAGTAATAAAATTACTTATTTTAATTTCTTTTCTTATTTGTTGGATTTTTATTTTATATTTAATGTTAAATTAATTATATTAATTTTTATTTGATTTTTATTAAATAATAAACATGTAAAATATAGGCACAATAATAGGGTTATTAATATACAATATTTAGTGTATAACTCATTAATAATTAATTAGAGTTAATTTTTAATGCCTATTAGTGATATTCTTAAGCTAGAGAGGTAATATAGAAAAATAATGTAGATGAATTTGGGATTGATCAAGGACCTGCATCAAGAGGTCGGTCGGATATCAGCCTTTGGAATATGGATTGCCACATCCTTCTCAAGTTAGAGATCCTCTCTTGACAATTATTTGATGGTGTCAGTTGAGTCGTCCTCAATCTAACTTTTAGATTATCAACTCGGTACCAGCCTCTATGATCCAACCATTAAATTAATAACTATATGATTATCAAGATGGTCAAAGTACATAACCCTGATTATATGAAGGGGCCCAATAAGTGCATGCATTCGTTAATCTCAGACATGGAATGAAAATTGATAAATTTTATTGATATAAATAAAATGATTACTATAACATTTATTGTAGAAATGGTTCGCCAAGGGCTCACTCGTCTAAAAATATCTCACTCACCATAAGAACCATTCTGGTACAATTCGTAAACCCATACTCATAATATGATGTTCGAAAACCTTCTGGGACAAAGGTTTGGTAAGTGGATCAGCAATGTTGTCGGTAGAGGCCACCTTGTTAATGATGTCACCACGATTATGTATATCACGATTGATGTGGTATTTCCTCTCTGTGTGTTTTCTCTTTTGATGACATCTGGGTTCTTTCACCTGAGCTATGGCTCCCGTTCATAGAGCAATGTGATAGAGTATCTAAGGAAACTATACCCAGCTCCAAGATGAACTTGCGCAACCACACAGCATCCGATGTAGTAATGTACCCAGCCTCTGTTGTCGAATCAGTTGTGGTGTCCTGCTTCTTGCTTGTCCATATCACAACACCATTGTTCAACAAGAATATGAACCTCAAAGTTGACTTTCTGTCCTCAATGTCAGATTGGAAATCTGAATTTATGTATACTTAGACTTGGATAACACTCCATAGACCAAGATGTAATCTTGTGCCCATCTTAGATACTTGAAAATGTTCTTCATTGCATTCTAGTGTTATTCTCCGTAGCAAGATTGGTAACATCTTACCACTACCATTGCATGGCAGATATCTAGTCATGTTCACATCATGGCATACATTAGGCTTACCACAGCTAATGTGTATGGACATCTAGCCATGGCCTTCCTTTTCTCAACACTTTGAGAAGCCGTCCCTTTAGAAAGGTGGATATCATTTCTTAAGGGAATGAAGCCTTTCTTGGAATTTTCCATATGTAATCGTTCCAAGATTTTCTTAAGTATCCATGTTGGGACAATTCGAAAATCCCTTTTTATCTATTTCTCAATAGCTTTAGACCCAAGATATAAGAGGCTTCTCCAAGACCTTTCATCTTGAAGGTGTGTGACATCCGGACATTAACACTAGTCATCAGTTCAGTATCATTCCCAATGATAAGTATGTCATTTACATAGATCACAGTGAACATATTGGTGCTCCCACTAAGCTTCTTGTATACACATAGCTCATAGGGATTCTAAATGAAATCATAATTCTTTATGGTTTCATCAAATCTGATGTTTAAAAAATAAGAAGCTTGTTTGATCCCATGGATGGACTTCTTCAGCTTGCGCACTTTGACTTCCTCAATTATGAAGCCATGGGCCAGCTCCATATAGTTATACTCCTCGAGTATCCATTGAGGAATGCAGTCTTGATGTCCATCTTCCAGATGTCGTAGTCAAGATATGCAGCTATAGCTAGCAAAGCCCTAATGGACTTGAGCATGGACACAAGAGAGAATGTCTCATCATAGTCAATGCCTTCTCTCTATGTGTATCCCTTGGCTACGAGCCATGCCTTGAAGGTCTCTACCTTCCCATCAAGTCCCTTCTTTCTCTTAAAGATCCATTTACACCCAATGGGTTTTACCCATTCAGGCGGATCCTCTAGGGTCCACCCACCATTCTTGTGGATGGAGTTTATTTCTGACTTCATGGCTAGCGTCCATCTATCCATGTCATGATCTGCGAGTGCTTCATCATATGGAGTAGGATCACTGTCAGACTCTTCTAACACATGGAATATGTACCTTTCAGGTGGTCTTACCACCCTCGAGCTCTTTTGAAGAGGTACGGGTATTTCATCTTCATTTATCTCTTCGGTTTCTGATTCATGAACCTCAATATTCTCATGGGATTCAATGAGTTCCTTTTCTTCATTTTTGTATTGACTCTTAAGGAAGTCGTCCTCCAAGAATTTTACATCCCTAAAGATGAATACCTTTTAAGTCTTGGGATCGTAAAGTTGGTATCTAATGCCATATTTTACATACCCAACGAAGTAGCATTTCCTAGTGAGAGATTCTTGCTTACTTGCGTCCACGTTCTTGGCATGGACCAAGCAAAGCCCCAAATCCTCAAGTGTCTAACATAAGGGTTGGTTCCAAACCAAATCTCATGAGAGTTTTTGGGTAGAGACTTGTTAGGAATATTATTAAGGATATATATTATAGTCTCCACTGCATATCCTAAGAAATTATGAGGTAAATGTGCTTTACTCATCATTGATCTGATCAGATCCATAATGGTCTTATTGAGTCTTTCACCAATACCATTTAGTTGGAGAGTTTCAGGAGGAATGAGATTGGACAGAATTCCTCTCCCTTTAAGGTATTTTCTATAATCATCTGAGAGATACTCGCCACCTCGATCAGATCGAATCTATTTAATCTTCCTAACAGTTTGGTTCTCAACTGAAGCCATGGACTCTTTGAACTTTTCGAAGTTTTTTGATTTGTGACGTAACAGGAAGATAAACTCATATCACGAAAGTCATCAATAAAAGTCACGTAATATAGATATCCATTTCGAGTCGTGGTGTTGAAGGGACCACATACATAGGTATGTATTAGGTCAAGTATCCCTCCGCATCTAGTACCTTTATTTCAAAAGGGTCCTGTGATCATTTTACCTCTAATACAGTGTTCATAGGTAGGTAAACTTTGGACTTCAAGAAAATTGAAAGGTCCATATTTTACCAATCTATTGATCGTATCAACAGATAAATGACCAAGCCTTTGTCAAATTATAGTTAAATGATTAATATTCTCTATCGATCACTTGAGGTTATCATTATTACTATTAGTAGTGTTTGTAACATTCACGACACATTCATCAATGCACAATTCAACAAGTCCACCAGAGGTTAGAAAGTCATCTGCAATATGTTTACCGTAATGACTTATGATAACCCTTTTTTGCAAAATTAGAACACATATCCATTTATAACTAACTTAGATATAAATAACAAGTTCCTTATAACTTCAGGTACATAGAGATACTCTCTAAGTAATAAGACTCTCCCACTAGCTAAAGATAGTATGCAAGTCCCGATGATGATTGTAGCAACAGTTGTATCAAATCACATCTGGATGACTATCTATCCATCCTCAAGCTTTTTAGTTTCCTAAAATAGATGAAACATATTGCATACATGAATAGAAGCACCACAATAACCCAATTACCTTCTCATCCTACGAGAAAATTGATTTCAATGATGAAAGTATATTTTATACATGTCGGAGCATTATCTTTGCACTTCTCCGAGGTCTTCAAGTAGTATGGACAGTTTCTCTTCCTATGCACTGACTTATTGCAGTGATGATAGATGTTTTCTTTCTTGGACGTGGATGCTAGGAGAGTGTAAGTATGAGTGAAGAGGAGGAACCAATAGTTTGACTCTTCTTCTTATGGGTTGGGCCCTACAGAGATTAATGTTTCTGACCTTGCTTTCCCTTGGCTTGTGCAACTATTATGTTGCTTGTAGGGTTCTCTTTCTTCATGATGTCCTCTGCGGAAGAGCTCAGCATTAGATAAACATGGTTTATTTATGCGGTACGATACTACATAATTATTAAAAGACTTGGTCAAAGATGGTAAAATAAGGTCGATCTACATGTCCGCATCCATCTTTGTCCCAAGGGTATCTAGTTCAGATAGGTAACCAATATTTTGATTACATTATCTCTAACCAATGTCCATTCTTGAATCTTACAATAAATCAGTTATTTCAATACATTATAACGATGAGTATGGTTCATGTCTCCAAATATCTCCTTTAGATTCTACGTTATATCATGGGTGCTCCCCATATCTATATGTTGCTTTTGAAGCACATTAGATAAGGGCCCCAGAATATAACACCAACCCAACGAGTGGTCTTCATCAAATTTTTCATTGAATTTGATCTTTTCATCTGACTTAGGGTTCAAATACTTGTTCTGAAGGATATGGTTAGATCCTCAAGCGCATCACGGAAGCGTGAGCATCGTATCGAATACGACGAAGAGCGACTAGTCGCACTAGTTGCTCGATGCAGCGGAATTTAAAAATTTTATACGACGAAATTTCATGATCCAAGAACACTTCTCGGATCGTTTCGTCTAAACCACAAACAAGTAATTAGGATTACCTCTTGAAGCGTGGTTGCGATCAAGTCTCTAAACGAAGAGACCTCCTATCTCAAGTCCGATCCGACGGAGGAGACGCTTGCGAGCGCGGGGATGAACCCCGTACTTCTCGCAATCCATGTTGATGATCCAAGCGGCGGATCTCCTGATCTCGACACACGAGATCCAACGTCTTCTTCACGAGCGAGACGCACCGAAGAAGACGGAGATCCACGAGCAGAAGAACGGGCAGCATAACGACGATGCCGTGGCGATGGAGAACCTCTCCATGGTATCCATGGTGGATGGCCATGAGAGAGAGAGAGAGGGCTGACCTCTAGAGAGAAAGAGAGAGGGAGAGAGAGATGCTTCTCAAGCATTATGTGTAAAGAGAAAGCATGGGTATGCCTCTCTATTTATAGGGTTTTGGGATCCATGGATCTCAATCCATGGGACAACACAAATCCAATGGTTTTCATTGATTGTGTTTCTTTCAATGGCTAAGATTTATGTTGGTAAAAACCAACAACAATTAATTTAATAAAAATCAAATATATGTAGAATATAATTTGATTTATATTAAATCAATCTCAATTAGAGAAATAGGAAAGGAGGCAAGCCTCCTTCCATAAGAGGGGTGGACGGCCACCACATTCCTTGTGGGAATTGTGGCCGTCCACTCTTCCTATATGGAAGGTGGATGTCTCTCCTTCTATATAAGATTGTATTATCTCATAATTCTCTCTAATATATCTCAACAACTTTTGTTGAATATTATTTCACAAAAATAAATCCAAATTATTTTGTGAACATTGCAATCATGCCATTGGAAATTTGTGAATCACATTCACAACCCAAAACAAAATGTAATTTATATTTTCAATTAATTAGACAATGTGTATCCAATACACATTAATAATTAATCTACTAATATAAATTATATTTAACTCTCTCCAATACATTATAAATCACATTTATAATATATTATGAATAATTGGATATTACTATCCACATTATTCTTATCCATGATAATTAAATCACATTTAATTATATTGGATAACTTATTCTCATGTGCTCAAATAATATGAATCACATTCATATTATTTACATCTTTGATAATCAAATCACATTTAATTATCTAAGATAACTCTCCTTATAATATGAATCAAATTCATATTATTCATGATAATTAAATCACATTTAATTATCCATTTTCTCAATGCTCGGATACATATATCAACAATAGAATTATCCATGAACTCTTTCAAGGATAATGCGCTTTCTCCGCGAATACTTGGAGATAAGGACAGGGCGATTGTATTGTTCAACATATAGTGACATGGATTTTGAGATCATATCTCAAAAACAGATCTCGGGCCTCCCATAGATGCTTGATTAAATCAAGACCATAAATCTAATCTTCTCATTGAATCTGAATCACATTCAGATCAATGTCCAACATTTGGACTAAGATGAGATTTCTTCTCTTCTGAGAGGAGTCACTAAAATCCAGACCCGTTTCATCACTCCCTAGGAATGGAAGCGTCATGGTTATACAATCGTTTATGATCACATCACCCTCAGGTATTCCTAATACTTGTACATCCTGCATACTGGAAGACTCAGATTAAACCCGAAGTATTAGATCAACTTTATACTGTCTACTTCAGGGTTTTATCAGTAAGTTTCTCATCCGATCATTGGGAGTCGGTATTGATCATATACTTTCCAAAAGCATATATCATACCTAGGTCTTGATCATATACTTTCCAAAAGTATATATCAAACCAACAAATTCAGTCAAGCTTCCAAAGCGAGACGACCGTGCGCACGGAATTTGATTCTTCCCAATATCTCATGAGTGAGCTCATGTCTTCCGGTTCAGTAGTGAACCTGTATGATCCCTTTGAGAGATCGTATTACTCATATGCCCTTATATGCACACCAGCGCGCCGGTGTATAGACCTTGATTAGGCCATCAACCTATTGGTCTGCCAAATGTACATACTCAGACATATAGTAACACATCTGTCTCCGGTCAGAGGATGTGTGCCTATATCATGACAGCATATGATATAGGACTTTGGTTATCTCGATCTCGTTAAGTCAACTCTTTGACCTAACTCATCCGACACCTCCGAATCTCTATTCCTATGCAGAGGACCTGCATCAAGAGGTCGGTCAGATATCAACCTAAATGAGATAGGATTGCCATCTCCTACTCAGGCTGGAGATCATCTCTTAATAATCATTTGACGGTGCTTGATGAGTCCTCAATCTAACTCATTAGATATTCATCTAAGCACCAGCCTCTATGATTCAATAATTGAATCAACAGTTGTATGATTATTAAGATGGCCATGGTACATAACCCTAATTGCACTAAGGGACCTATTATGCAAATTATGTATTCTTCATTTCAGATCAAGGAGTGAATTGCAACAACATTTAGTGCATAATGGCTCGCCGTGGGCTCGCATTTCCAACAATCTCCCACTAGCCCAAAGAGCCATTAATGGGCTAATCATTTAAACCCACACTCATGTGACAATCATAGGCTATTTAGAAAATAGCTAGGTAAGCTGATCAGTCACTCCGTTCCCAAGAGACTACGCCAAGTCCTTTTACGGCAATTGCATATCTCCTAGTAACAGTGCTCGCATCCAATGCGAATGTTGCATCTCATGCAACTGATACTCAATTTTGTTGGTTATAGTGTCCTTGACACTACATCTTATTAATTATCATAACCAGTATTCCCATAATCCTTATTAGAATACCTTCTTTCCTGAAGATCTCTATCTCCTAAGGTAACTGCAGTCAAGACCCTTATAGATCACTATCTACAAGATCTTAAACTTTTGAAGATAAGACTTTGAGATCACTATCTCCAAGTTTTATCATCTTTGAATATATTATTATTATTACTGCAATCAAGTGTTTTATCTCCATAGCAGGATTAGTAACAGTTTACTACTCCCACTGCATGGTAGACATCTGGTTCTTGTACACATCTAGCATACATTCAGCTTCTCATAACTGATGCACAAGTGCAAGTAGTTCTAGCATTCACTTCCTCAACTCTTTGAGGTGCTATCCCTTTAGACAGGTCACTACCACATCTTAAGGGAAGGAAGCCTTTCTTGGAATTTTCCAAAAATGGAATAAGTCCAAGGTGTACTATTAATGTGACGGTCCCAATACCCTCTTCTCTTTGCTTCTAAACGACTTCAGAATTAAGATCTAAGAGGTATCCTTGAGATCGTATCTCAAGGTATGGAACAACCAAATTATAAAACACTTATTATTTATTCTTATATCATTCTAAATGATTAGAATAATATCTACATTAAGCATGATGAACACAATGGTACTCCCACTAAGCTTCACATGGTTCATCAAGATTTTATCTGAAATCACAACATTTATAATTTCATCAAATCTTATGTTCCAACTACAAGAAACTTATTGGAGTCCAAAGATGGAGTTCTTCAGCTAGCACACCTTGCTTTCCTCAACCATGAAGTCCTAGGGCTACTTCATATGAACATCCTCATAGAGGTATTCATAGAGGAATGCAATCTTGTCTCACACCATGAAGATGTCATAGACAAGTTGTGTAGCTATAGTTAGCAATATTCTGATGGGTTAAAGCAAGGTCACTGGAGAGCAAGTCTTATCACAAGCGATGCCTTCTCTTCGGTGTGTAGCTCATGGCTACGAACCGTGCTTTGAAGGTCTATACCTTCTCATCAGGTTCCCTCTTTCTCTTGAAGATCCATTTACATCTTAATGGGTCTGACCCATATAGGTGGATCCTCGAGGGTCCATATACAACACTTGTATATGAAGTCTACATTAGACTTTTATTGCTAACATCCATCTTTCCATGTCATGATCCTCAGGAACTTCATCACATGAAATCCGATCATTGTCAGATTTAACTGACACATGGAATCCATCCTCAAACTTATTTGAAGAGGTATTAATGTTTCATCTTTAATTATCTATTTTAGTTTCCGATTTCAGGAGCCTCATTATCTTTTCAAGATTAAATGAGTTCCTTTACTTCATTTTCATCTTGATTCTCAAGAGAGTCATCCTATAAGAATCATATTCTCAAAGATGAGATTTTTTACGAATCTCAAGGTCATAAAGTAGGTATCCAATACCATCCTTTATTTTCCTAATGAAGTAGCACTCTCTAGTGCTAGATTCCAGCTTACTTGCATGGAACCTTATTAAATATATAATGCAGTCTCTGCTACATATATATCTTGGAAACTTAAGAGATAATTATGCTAGGATTAATCATTGATTAAATCATGTCACACATGATCAATTGTATCTCCCTACAACTCCTTTGAGTTAAGGTTCATTAGGAGGATTGAGATAGGAATGATATTCATATCTCCATAAGGTATTTCTTGAATTCATCTAATAGGTACGGGCTACCTTGGTTAGATCAAATTCATTTCATCTTCCTTCAAACTTTGGTTCTAAACCAAAATTGCGAAATCTTTGAACATTTCAAAGGTTTCTTAGGTGAAGAGAAGAGATCTCATATCATACATAATCATTAACAGATATCACATATCCATAATGTTTATTATGATATAGATGATTTGCATACATCAAAATGTATGAGATCCTTAATACCTAGGCATCTTACACCTTTCCCAAGGAAGGATGTATTAGACATTTTACTTTGAATACAATATTCACAAGTATGTGAGATTTGAATCTTTAGACAATCTAAAGTTTCATGTCTTACCAGTCCATTGATTTCATCAACAGACATATGTCCAAAATTTGATGCCAGATCATTGTCAAATGATCTTTATCCTCCTATTGATCTTTTAAAGGTTTAATTTTCAGTATTAGAAATCTCAATGAACCATTCAATAATTTTCTAATTTAATAGAGTCCACTAGATTTTAGATTACTATCTGAAATATTTCCATCATAACTCTTTATGATAGATTTATTACAGAATTCATGTTTATATCCAACAATTAGAAATAAACAATGAGTGTATTCTAATATCTAGGTCATAGAGACATTCTCTAAGACTAAGGGCTCCCACTGAAAATATGAAGTCTATTGATCTCATGGAAACTGTTGCAACACTTGCATCACTTTCAACATGGATGATCAATAAACCTTAAGATCAAATTTCTAATATTCTAATACATATGCAACTAATTGCAAGTGTTATTAGAAGATTGAGATACAATTATTAGACTTTACCTTATCAAATAAGTAAGTCAATTTCAATGATTATATGTAGATTATACTGATGCTCTATCCGAGTCCTTTTCTGAGGATTCTAGACAGACTTGATAGTCATACTATCAACACATCAACTTATTGCAGTATTGGCATTCATTCAACTCTTTAAATGTCATATGGAAGTTACAGAAATACAGTCAACTGTTTGATTATACTTCTCGCTTGAGTCCAACCCATGCTTCCACTGTGCTCCCTTTATCTATAAACAACCATTGCTTAAGAATAAGGATCTCTTATGTTAAAATCAAAAATTTCAATATAAGAGTATTTCAACATTTATACAAGCTTCACCCAATTCATACAATATGAATATTATGAAGCTTCATGAATGACTAGAGTATAGATAGTAGAATGATGACACTCATCATCTACATCCATCTAAACTCTTAAAACATAGGTTCAGGTAGGTATTCAAATAATTTGAATACATCATCTCTTATAGAGCTACCATTCTGCATGATGTAGAGAACCACATCATTCATGATTAAATGTCGAGAGCACATATGTATGCCAGAATATCTTTATTGATTTTATAAGGATTAATTTGATAATCACGATCATCATCGACATGTCACTTCAAAAGTACATTCGATAAGATCAAGACTTATAGAGACATACAAACCCTAGGGTTTTAGTCCTATTGTCTATTTAATTATCACTTCTCATTGTTATGAGGAAACTTGCACATTGCAACCACATACATTGTATGTCCAATTGCAAGTATAATATCTGGATTATAGGGTCCAATCCACGATATTTTACTGGTTATTATTGAGTATAATATTGAGTGGGTTTAATGAAGGATTATCTGAAATAAGAAATTTGAAATTTGCATGAGTGTATATATTTATATATGTACATGTTTTGCTTCGAATTAGGAATTTTATATCAAAGTTGTCTTGCCATGTCAACAATGAAAGTTCATTCCCTTAATCATTTTCAATGTAAGAGATATACTTACCATCATATCTCAAGCAAGATCTGGGATCTCCTTCCTTATCTTTGTTGCATCCCAATAATATGAGAACCTACAACTCGGATAAAAAGAAGCGGGAACACATTCTGCCTTGCAAGTCCAACTTGCATCTCCCAATTCGATCTTTAATACCCAGGCCCACCACCCCTAAGGTGATGTTGACCCGTCATTAATTGAACCAACTGTCAACAGGAATACAACTCGCTATGCGCAATCCAATATCGCCCCAATAATATGAGGACCCGATATTGGGGTCACTACGCATACGTCCTTACTCTTTCGAGAAGCGACGAGCCCGATCCAAATGGATCATATGCAGGAGTTGTCACTTCGGACAGGCGTCTCCTACATATAATATCTGGCGATGAAACTCTTCGCCTTGACGGGAGACCATGGATGTCACTTATGTGATCCTCCATATCTTATTCAAATTAAATTATTTTCTATGAATCAAATTCATATAATTAATTCTTCCAAGGGAATTATCAACTCTAATCATATTAGAGTATTCTTAATTGGATATAATTAACTTAATCATATTAAATTAATTATCAATCTAATTTAATCAATCAAACTTAATTTTATGCTTGAATATAAATATGGTATTATTCTCAAAGTACGTATTAATTTGTATTTTAATAATTAGAAAAATACATCATAATCCCTCGGACATTATCCCGGCCCTACCCGCTGTCATGGCCAGTACCGACGGGAGTGAGGCGGACCACATACGTTGCAACCCGCTGACCCAGCGATCCCCGACTAGACACCATATCCGCCTCGGGAAAGGATAATGCCAAATTGATTATTTTGTACTTGAGATGATCATCGGTTCTTCAACCGAAATTATACCATATAGTAATAAAAACCATTTTGATTTTAAGGAAATTTGCTAGGCAAATTCCCAAGTCCTATTCAAGCAAGAAGTTTGATGATTGTAATTCCAATTATGGTTTAGATTAAATCTAATCAACTAATTGGTTGGGGCCAAGTCAATTAAGGAAATAATCATTCTCTAATATTTCACAAATATTTTTCATAATTATTTCTCGAAATTAACAATTAATTTCATTAATTGACAATCACATGGTTCTTGATTAGGAAAGCAATTTCAGCAGTGACCCCTACTTACTAAAATTGGCATATCTCAATCATATTAAATCCAAATTAAGCAAAGTCAATTTCTAAAGTTTGCTAATTTGATTTAGGACAGAACCTAAGTGTGTTTCACTTATTTCGAGGTAAGTCTAAACAGTAATTAACATTTTAATCACGTTCAGATTCACAGTTCCCGCAACAGTGCATACATGTTCATTAAAACGACCATATCTCGAGCATACGAAATCCGATTTACGCAAACTCAGATCCTATGGTTTCCTTATTTAATGGGGAACATAATCCAAATATAAAATTCGTGTTTAAACAATTTAAACAATGCCGAATTTATTTACTAAACAGATCTGCGAAATCAAATGCGATGAAAACTTTCGCGACCTTAGCGAACCCAAGCCGTCCTTGGTTAACGAATCACTATTAGAAACCGTCGACCTAAGGCACTGATACCACTTGAAGGATATGGTTAGATCCTCAAGCGCATCACGGAAGCGTGAGCGTCGTATCGAATACGACGAAGAGCGACTAGTCGCACTAGTTGCTCGATGCAGCGGAATTTAAAAATTTTATACGACGAAATTTCATGATCCAAGAATACTTCTCGGATCGTTTCGTCTAAACCACAAAAAAGTAATTAGGATTACCTCTTGAAGCGTGGTTGCGATCAAGTCTCTAAACGAAGAGACCTCCTGTCTCAAGTCCGATCCGACGGAGGAGACGCTTGCGAGCGCGGGGATGAACCGCGTACTTCTCGCAATCCATGTTGATGATCCAAGCGGCGGATCTCCTGATCTCGACACACAAGATCCAACGTCTTCTTCACGAGCGAGACGCACCGAAGAAGACGGAGATCCACGAGCAGAAGAACGGGCAGCATAACGACGATGCCGCGGCGATGGAGAACCTCTCCATGGTATCCATGGTGGACGGCCATGAGAGAGAGAGAGGGCTGACCTCTAGAGAGAAAGAGAGAGGGAGAGAGAGATGCTTCTCAAGCATTATGTGTAAAGAGAAAGCATGGGTATGCCTCTCTATTTATAGGGTTTTGGGATCCATGGATCTCAATCCATGGGACAACACAAATCCAATGGTTTTCATTGATTGTGTTTCTTTCAATGGCTAAGATTTATGTTGGTAAAAACCAACAACAATTAATTTAATAAAAATCAAATATATGTAGAATATAATTTGATTTATATTAAATCAATCTCAATTAGAGAAATAGGAAAGGAGGCAAGCCTCCTTCCATAAGAGGGGTGGACGGCCACCACATTCCTTGTGGGAATTGTGGCCGTCCACTCTTCCTATATGGAAGGTGGATGTCTCTCCTTCTATATAAGATTGTATTATCTCATAATTCTCTCTAATATCTCTCAACAACTTTTGTTGAATATTATTTCACAAAAATAAATCCAATTTATTTTGTGAACATTGAAATCATGCCATTGGAAATTTGTGAATCACATTCACAACCCAAAACAAAATGTAATTTATATTTTCAATTAATTAGACAATGTGTATCCAATACACATTAATAATTAATCTACTAATATAAATTATATTTAACTCTCTCCAATACATTATAAATCACATTTATAATATATTATGAATAATTGGATATTACTATCCACATTATTCTTATCCATGATAATTAAATCACATTTAATTATATTGGATAACTTATTCTCATGTGCTCAAATAATATGAATCACATTCATATTATTTACATCTTTGATAAGCAAATCACATTTAATTATCTAAGATAACTCTCCTTATAATATGAATCAAATTCATATTATTCATGATAATTAAATCACATTTAATTATCCATTTTCTCAATGCTCGGATACATATATCAACAATAGAATTATCCATGAACTCTTTCAAGGATAATGCGCTTTCTCCGCGAATACTTGGAGATAAGGACACGGCGATTGTATTGTTCCACGTATATTGACATGGATTTTGAGATCATATCTCAAAAACAGATCTCGGGCCTCCCATAGATGCTTGATTAAATCAAGACCATAAATCTAATCTTCTCATTGAATCTGAATCACATTCAGATCAATGTCCAACATTTGGACTAAGATGAGATTTCTTCTCTACTGAGAGGAGTCACTAAAATCCAGACCCGTTTCATCACTCCCTAGGAATGGAAGCGTCATGGTTATACAATCGTTTGTGATCACATCACCCTCAGGTATTCCTAATACCTGTACATCCTGTATACTGGAAGACTCAGATTAAACCCGAAGTATTAGATCAACTTTATACTGTCTACTTCAGGGTTTTATCAGTAAGTTTCTCATCCGATCATTGGGAGTCGGTATTGATCATATACTTTCCAAAAACATATATCATACCTAGGTCTTGATCATATACTTTCCAAAAGTATATATCAAACCAACAAATTCAGTCAAGCTTCCAAAGCGAGACGACCGTGCGCACGGAATTTGATTCTTCCCAATATCTCATGAATGAGCTCATGTCTTCCGGTTCAGTAGTGAACCTGTATGATCCCTTTGAGAGATCTTACTACTCATATGCCCTTATATGCACACCAGCGCGCCGGTGTATAGACCTTGATTAGGCCATCAACCTATTGGTCTGCCAAATGTACATACTCAGACATATAGTAACACATCTGTCTCCGGTCAGAGGATGTGTGCCTATATCATGACAGCATATGATATAGGACTTTGGTTATCTCGATCTCGTTAAGTCAACTCTTTGACCTAACTCATCCGACACCTCCGAATCTCTATTCCTATGCAGAGGACCTGCACCAAGAGGTCGGTCAGATATCAACCTAAATGAGATAGGATTGCCATCTCCTACTCAGGCTGGAGATCATCTCTTAATAATCATTTAACGGTGCTTGATGAGTCCTCAATCTAACTCATTAGATATTCATCTAAGCACCAGCCTCTATGATTCAATAATTGAATCAACAGCTGTATGATTATTAAGATGGCCATGGTACATAACCCTAATTGCACTAAGGGACCTATTATGCAAATTATGTATTCTTCATTTCAGATCAAGGAGTGAATTGCAACAACATTTATTGCATAATGGCTCGCCGTGGGCTCGCATTTCCAACATGTTCTTGGTCAGCATATAACCGATGCACTCCACAAAGAGAATAAGCTGCAAGTTTCTGAGCCAGTCTGAATAATTCATCCATGGCAGCTGGTTGACTTTCAGAAGCTTGCTGAGAGAGTTCATGGATTTCATCTGAGATTAAAGATGCACATATTAGAATATATGAATAAAAAAATTTATGTATATAATTCCTTTGATTAAGTAATTTTAAAACAACGCTTTCTTTCTTTTTAATACTTTTAAAGTCCATTCCTGCTTCTGACTTTTCAAAGTAAGAGATATACTTACTACTATATTTCTAGTAAGATCTAGGGTCTACCTTCCACCTTCGTCACACCCCCAATAATATAAGAAAATGAAACTCGGGTAAAGGAACCGAGAATTCTTTGTGCCTTGCAAGTCCAACTTGCATTTCCCATATCTATTTTTGACACCTAAGCCCACCACCTCTAAGGTGATGTTGACTCATTGTCAATTGAACCAACCATCAATGGGATTAGCCCATGTCATACACAATCCAATACCGCCTCAATGATAGAGGAACAAAATTTGGGTCACTATGCATATAGCATGTCTCTTACGAGAAACAAAGAGCCCCAATCCATGTGTGCTTGTACACTGGAGCTATGACTTTGCGTAGGCATCTCCATTGTACAATCCATGGTGACGGAACCTTTCGCCTTGACGAAAGACCATGTATGTCATCTTACGATCCTTCATATCCTACTCCAATTTTTATTACTCATTTAATATCGTATTTTTATGATTAACCCTTCCAAGGGAATACAATCCTATATTATTATAGACTGTGAATTTTTAATTGGACTATATTAATTTAATCATATTAAATTAATATTAATCCAATTCAGTCAGCAAATAATTTAATTTACTTGATATTACTATATAGTAACACCCTCACGAAGTATAAGTTTATTATTCTATTTAGTTGTTAGAGTATGTCTTAACCATGCATCATGTTATATGCCTTAACCATGCAACATGTTATACTTCCTTGAAACAGATATTGTCAAACGCTCAAGTTATGCTGGGATGGAGCATTTCCTTGACATGTAAAGCGTTAATTATAGAAAAAAGCCAGCATACCCAGTCTAGACACTGTCTCCATTCCAATTCAAAACAACACAATTGGGTTTATTTGTGCTTACAATTTTATCAATCATTCCTTTTGATGATTGTCATGATGTTATATAATAATCACTCATAAATTTAAGCATCTTAAAATATTTTTAATTATCCTAAACCTCTAGCCATATTAAGCAAACAAGTTAGTTTTTCATGTAAAAGTTGAACTACAACTATTGTAGTTTGGAATCTAGGATTTTCATGTCATGAAGAAATCATTCAAGGTTGTTATTTGTCATGTATTTCTCTAAATATATGATACAGTAATTAATCATGGAAATTTCCAAATTTTCATGATTATATTTGAATGATTAACATAACTAAATATGCCTACTTTGATGCTCTAATCACCTTCCGACCCATATGCACTAAATATCACATATCTAGAGCATAAGGAATTAGAATCGTGTATAATAAATTCGAACGATTTGCTGATTTGATTTATGAAATAATTAATGCAGTATTATCAGATTTCATGGTAGAAAACTAGTAACTAAAAAATATTAAGTTACATATTCAGGATTAATGCAAAAACAACGTACTGCGAGAACTTTTCGAACTCGAAACAATGTCCGGTCTTCGTTAACTTTTGTCAAACAATTGGAGAATGTCCAGACCATATAAACATGTTTAGGTATCCCAAAAAATTGCTCATATTAGGGAAAAATAGGAGGCTTATCATATATGCTCAATATCGATTCAAAATTTCAACAACCCTATATCCAAAGTAGTGTTCCCTAAGGTTTGGATCATATCCAAGGCCTTTAATTAAAGAAATAATTTTGGAATCCAAATGAATCTTTATATGGTAGAGCATGCAGAACTCCTAATTGTTGGAATGAAGTTGGTGAACGCAAGTTAGTTGCACTAGAATTGATAAAAAAATTCAACAAGAAAAGTTGAGGAAATAAGGAGACATTTGAAAATTGCACAAGATAGATAGAAGATTTATGCAAATAAGAGAATGAGAGATCTTGAGTTTCAAGTATTGGCGCATGTATTCCTGCAAGTATCTTCATGGAAGGGTTTGATCAGATTCGGGAGATGTGGAAAATTGGGTCCAAGATACATTGGTCTATATGAGATTACAGGGAAAATAGGCATCGTGGCATATTGCCTTCGGCTGCCACCTGAATTGGCAAGAATACACGATGTCTTTCATGTTTCTACCCTAAGAAAATATATCCCAGATCCATCTCATGTTATCCAACCGTAAGGAGTTCAGTTGAAAGAGGGCCTTTCCTATGAAGAAATCTCAGTACAGATTTTGGATTCCAAAGTTCACGAATTGCGAACAAAGAAGATCCCTTTTAGTGAAAGTCTTATGGAAAAGTCATGCTATAGAACAAACCACTTGGGAAAAAGAAGATGAAATACGATATCAAAATCCACATTTACTCTCAAGTTGAATGAGGTACCATAAATTTTGAGGATGAAATTTATTTTAAGTAGAGTATTGTAACATTCACATTGGATTAACCTACTAAGTATATGAAATAAAAATTCTATGTATCAAATGTATGTTTAAGTATTATCATTTGAATATGAATGAAGATGTAGCTAGTTTAAATGCAAGCATTATGATACCTTGTCTATTATTAAGTGTAAATAGGTTCAGATATAAAGATTTACACGCAAGTGATATCAGATATAAGGTTTATGTATAAGTAAGCTATGGGAGTTAAGTGCAACATTCAAGTAACATTGTGGATTGGAAACAAGTTATACCACTCATTGAAATTGATTTGTAGTAAAGAGGAGGCTGGGTGCATTTACGATATGGAAAGGGACAGATTTAGTATGCTTTTATATATTGTTAGCATTCCAGATTTCATATGGTTGGCAAACTAAAGCTTGTAAACTGAATAATGGGAAATGTGTACAAAAAATGAAGAATAGAGAATGAAGGTTTAGAATTTAATTATGATGCAAATGGGATGGTTGATGCACGGATATAAGGATGGATAGTTCTTCCATGTGAGGAGATGAGAAGGAGAGTCTAGAAGCCTTTAGATGAAGGTAATTCAAACAATAAGGAGGTGGAGTGTGGGTTGAATGGGACATGCATCCAGCAAGTAAGAATGCTTCTCCACAAGATAAATAATGGTGTTCCAAGGGAGAGGCGGAGTTCAATTTGACATGTGGAACAACATGGCCAACATGCAAGGACCATTGAACCTCTATATATGGGTCACCCATCACCCCCAAATCTTCCATAATGTAATTTCCATTTTTCTAAAGAGAGGCTAGATGAGGAGCAAAGAGAGTGAAGAAGATCTGTAGGCAAGTCATCAAAACAAGGTTTTAATCATTTTCCCTATCCATTATGCTTATATAAACATATAGAAACTATTATCACCTTTAGATTGGTTTAGAATTTTGTTTAGATAAAGTGTTACAAGATGGGTTTATATTATAGGGAGTACTTGAATTAGGATACCTACACAAGATGAGTATATAAGGGGTTGAACTTCTGATCAGGAGAGTGGTCTCTCAAGCACTATTTTCAATATTCGCCCATATTTTGGCCATTAAATTTGATGCTTAAAATTCTAGCTACCTTTTGCTTACATAGTTATACATGTTTCAATTAATTTGTAATTAGATATGTTTTATCCATGGTACATGAAATTCTTAGATTCAGATCTTGTATCGAAGTAATATGATGCTACAAGTTTTATGCATGGTATAAAAATCCTAATTTTTACCTTTAAATATGGTAAAAGGTTATGATACAACTTGAGGATCTTTAGTATTAAACTAGTTTGTAATAGTGCACCATAAGCATTACATACATACAGCAAAGGTTCTATGCAGTGATATGATTTGGCTATATTATGATTTTTAGCCTTGCATGTTTATGAATCAGAAAGATCACTGAAGCAAACATCATAGTTGCTCTCAAACAAGTCATTAACTAGCTATTAGATATGGTGATGTCATTAGATATGACCCTAAAACACATCATTAGATATGACAAAACCATTAGATATGATGATCATTAGATATGATTTAGAGAACTTTGAGTTTGCATTCTGTATGCATAAAGGCTTTGGGTTGTATGCGGGATATTCTTTGGCCTTTGATGTTGTCTACGTATATGATTCAATTTGTTCCAGCGATCACGAACTGAGTACAGTTAGCTACAGTGGTGTTGATAAGTGTTAATGCATTGTGACTAGTAAATATTGAGTTTCAATACTTTTAATAGCTAGCATTTGATAATGTGCAGTTACTATTCTTCTTATTTTTGAAAGTTTGAACATTTTACATAACCATTTTTTTGAAAAGCTGCAAGTTTATTTATTAAAGCATGTTTATCAATTGATTCTATGTTTTATGCAAAGTTACTTTGGAAATAGCCTTATTTTTCTTATCAAAATGCTTGAAACCCGCTCACTAATTCTAGGCTCATTTGAGTCTAGCCTCAGCCCTCTTTTCTTAATATTACTTATAGATATACCTGAGCAGGAGTCATAGAGGGGACAGGAGAATCACCTCTTTAGGCAAGGTGGATTCATCTCTGATCATATCGTGAATGTTTTGGTAAACCTTTGTTTGTAGATGAAAAAGGGAGTTGTAGTTTGTAAATAGCAAGCATGTGTATGTATACTTATGATAGTTGAGATCTTATATATACACAAATAGTTGGAAATGTTCTTTTGAAAGTTGAATTTTAATTGGTGTGGTTAATGGTTGTTGTTATTGTTATGAAGGTGGTTTTTTATGTTTGAATGGAATTTTTGATATGAAATGTCCAAGTACATGTTGACATTTGGGAGATTCATAAAATAAAGGAATCATTACCAAATTTATTACATTTAATGTTTGAATCAAGATTAAGATTAATCAGATACTTAAATATTGTGCTTGTCTCGATTAGTAGGACGAGTCATGACAGCGGGTCTCTGAATGAGGGCATTCACTTATTTATTTAGTCTATTTCTAAAGTTAAGAGCCTTAGACTTTTTTAGTGTCAGATGCTTAAGACTATTGCTCTAGATAACTAAAGACCAAAGAGGTCCTTCCCGGACAAAATACATAGATGGTTATCTGGTCATTGCATGATTTCTTCGACCTGATTAATGCATATTCATCTATTGAATGACATCTATCGTGTGACGGAGAATTCCCCTTTCTTGCGTCGAGTAGTCAAGTTCATGGAATCTCCCCAATACCGCCTTATCATCTTTTTTAGATTGTTTTGTATGGGAAAAAAGAAAATTTCGCATCAAGTATGTTTAATATCAAATTTGGGAGAATAGAAATGCCTCTACGTTCCCAAATGTGCCCTCTGCGTGTGAAATATACGGGAGCGCTCTCCGTTGCGGTTGCTCCTTCCAACTAGTAGAAAAAAGATCCAACTTGACAAATTTCTCTAGGGCCTTCTTTGCTATCCTATCACTCACTTCTCTCTCCCCCTCTTAGCACGATCCTCGTAATCCTAGGTTGTTTGTTCATGCTGGATTGGAGCGAGATCGATGGCGGATAGGAAAAAGTTCTATTTTTCGGGTCTATAATCTTCTAGTCCTATAAATTAAATATTTTGAGAAATTCTATATTAAGAAGCGCCTCAAAATTCAATTAGATAATACAGGCATTTACAAAGCCAACTTAGTGTTCCGAGGTTGACTGACAGAGAGGTGGGAACAAAGATTAGGTCAAAGCTCAAGGGCCATTGATTGTCTGAATATATAATTCAACTACAGCATCATATAAATATAATAAGTAGTTGTCAAAGTGATATCTAACTAAAATTAGTCTTTTGATTCTAATTATGAATCTTCTATTTTGTGTTTATGAAAAATGTTGAAAATGGAGTAAAAAAGATTTGAACCTTTGCATGTTGGCACCAAACACTGATGCCTTACCACTTGTGTATACTCCATACAATCAGTCCCTTGAGAGAGGGTGAATGTCTAGTTATAGTGGTGTTTAAGTAGCCGTGCAAGGATGTGGGGATCCTAAATCGAGGCAATGCACCTCAACAGACCGACTACAATAAGCTTGTGAATCGGAGATCAACAAAGGGTCAGCTCTCTAGTCAATTTGCTTGCAAATCCTTGCCCCTCAAAGAAGGTGAATGCTTCTTTGATTTTTTTCTCTTTCTTAACTTTAACTATATAAACTATATAAATCAACTCTTTGCAAAGCTAATGTGACCGACTGACAAAGGTTAGTAGCTTGAGCCTTGAGGCACAATACTATTTTGAGGCTAAATCTTGATAGGAGATCGACCTCGGAAGGTTCCTTGCTAGGATGAGAATTAGAGTACAAGCAGGGGAGCCGATGTAAATTTGAAATTGATTTATATCCCACCCGTAAGGTTGTGAGCACTCATGCGCTGCATAAATAAAAAAATAAAAGGGGAAAGCTCTTCTTTCCTCTATGAAAGAGCAGATGTGAGTATAAAAGTTGTGGGATTGTCAAAAAAAGTTTGTAACTATATATGAGAGAAACCTTGAAAATATGGTCCTTGACATGAATTTTTTGTATAAATATTCAAAGAAATTTATCAGGAAAAGGTTGGTTAGATACATTTAATAGTGTAGAGCATGCTACATACTTATTTATATAGCAGTGTATGTGGTGTGGGGGGCATGCTTGTGTGTGTGTGTGTGTGCATGTGTGTGTGTACGTGTGTGAGAACGGGAGGGTCAACTAGCTGAAATCCACAGAGGACGTAGTGTGCACTCACAAGGCGAGCTACACAGTCACTGAAGTGACCTTGCTCGAGATCCGACTAAATTCAAAAATCAACTCAAACAAATAATCAAACAATCAAAAGCAAGTGTGAATTAAAATTTATTATGAACACTATAAACAAGTGTGTATAGTGACAAGCAGAGTAGGGTGTCGAACACAGGGAACAAGTTGGTACATTAGGGATTATTATTTATAAATAAATAATAGTGTATATTTGTACACTATTCACTTAATCAATGTTTTTGTGGTTTTTATTTTAAATTTTTTTATATTTTGCTTATATTTTTAATTTTTAATTTTTAATTTTTTAATTTTTATTTTCTTTTTAAAATTTTATGATTTTTAATTTCTTTTTCTTTTTAATATATAATAAAAGTATATATAAGAGTATATATATATAATATGTATAATATAAGTAATATATATAAATTATATAATAAATATATAAAAATCAGAAAATGCAAGAAAGAACAGTCCTTGTTATTTTTTAAAGGATCTAAAATATATTTAAAGGTTTTATAATAATTAATAATAATATTAATTATATATAACGATTTATAGGTATATAATACAATATAGGGTATTATAGTTATAAGTATAGCTATATATAGTCAAAAATTACAAAATAAAATATTTTTGTGTTTTTTTTATAATTTTCTCATTTTTTTGTATTTTGGGTGATTGCAAGCTCTCGTGAGTGTCCTCTAGTGAATCCATGATTCCATAAGGTAAAGCGGTAGTATGGCTCTTATTTATACTAGTGAGGTCAGCTATTCTCGTCTTTGTTTGCTCCACTACCCGGGTCATTTACGCAAGACTGGTTTCCATGAGAGGTGACACCAACAGCTCAGTCTCGGGTGGGTGAGAAGGTGGGAAATCTGATGGCGGTGGTGGGTAAAAATCAAAATCAGATGCTTGAAATTATGGATGAGGTGAATATGTACAAAAAGGAAAGTCAAGAGCAAAGTCCTCCTAATAAAATAGAGGTGGACTGACTGGAGAGTAAGAAGAATCCGTGAAGTCTGGATAAAAATAACTCCAACCTGCCATCTCCAAAACAAAAGACGAGGATCGAGAGATCACGATGGTCAAGCCAAGATATGCAAGAAAAGGTGCAAATGTGCAGAGTAGATCGAGTATGCACACAAATAAAAACAAACAAACCCCTCAATTCATCAACTCAACATAGCGAAGACTGTGAAAGTTCGGTCTTTTTATCTTGTCAAATTTTAGAGTTACGTGAGAACACAAATATTTATAAGCTCGCATGTGCAGTCACCTAGAGTGGTTGTGTTATAGTCGGCATAGCACACCTACTAAAAAAGGAGACCACTTCATCTAAAGTCAAACGCAAGTACTTCCAGCAATAACATAGCCCAAAGTTGTCCCAAGTGCTTAAGGCACAAGTCCAGGGTTGGGGGCTCTATTCCTTAGGTGTATGTGCCTCTCTCAGTCTGAATGCAACCTGTGTACAAGGAGGGGGTTACTCTCCTCAAAACAATGATTTGTCCTTTTGATTTTAGGGTCGAGTAATATTAACAGTCCCAATTTTATTAGTTATCATTTTTTTGAATAACTTTTATAAATGCATGAATTCTAACAAGGTTCCAATTCCTTTAGTATCATATGTGGGTCAAAATCAGAGGAAGAGATCGGAAAAGCAATGCAAGCATAAATCGATGATGCGTGCTCAGTCAGAAGTGTTCATCTTGCTTCCCGCCCTCTTCGTGCAGGATTCTAGACAGGAATTAAAACCTATGCTATATGCGAATGCAATCCGATGAAAGCAACCAAGAATAGGAGTTGTTATTAACATGAAGAACAGAGTGTTGAATATCTAGAAAAGAAACCTAAAGTCGGATCTTGGTGACTAATCGGTGTCCTCCACAAAGGGGCCTACAAGCGTTGTGCGGAACCTCTCGCGCTGTGCGATTTCGAGTCCAAATAATCAACAATTATTTGGTCTAAGTCCAAGTGCAAATCTATAGGTACATGAAATTATTTAAGGTTGTGAACATATATTATTGAGAAAGCAACCATATTATAAAGATCAATTACACAAATCAAATAAAAAGAAAATTGAAAAACTCAAAACGCGTGAAACAAAATAAAAAATACGGTAAAATGTGAGAAAACACGACGAGACCCCCAGGTGAATAGACATCTGATGAATCTATGATTCATATACTCTATATGGTTGTTTTAACAAAATATCCTTAATAAATCATTAATTAAACCCCTTAAAATTGATTAATTAACATCATTAATTGTACTAATATTAGCGTTTAAAATCTATAAATAAATAACCCTTATTTTTGGCATGAATTGAGCCTATTATTTTATGTAAAAAAATAAAGTATTATAACCTAATTCTTTCTTTAAATTATTCTTTAATTAATTAACTAACTTGGCATAAAGAATTAAAACCCATAAAAATTAGAAAATCAAGACCAAAACATAAAAAACTAACTTTTTATACTATGTACATATTTTATCTTTGTTATTTTCATTTTATGTTTTTCTAACCCATAAAAATTAGATTAATTATGTAAATATTATATATAAATTAATCCACTAATTAAAACCTAAGTAAAAAAATATAAAAGAATTACAAAGTGCAAAAATCTGGTATTTTATTATTCATAGAGTACCTCCAAAAATATGTTTTATATAATTAACCTCTTTATATTTTGGGTCCTTCAAGAAAGTTGTAGATCTCGTCGAGACGAGCAACTTTAATGCTGACCACTTTTATATTTGACTTCATTTACTATCTCTTTTTTTCTTTGCTTTTTATTTATTTTTATATTTATTTAATTTTTATATTTTATTTTACTATTATTCAATCTTTAACTTTAATTTTAGTTTATACTTTTTAAAGTATTTTACTTTTATCATTAACTTTTATTTTAATTTTTATATCCTTCTTTCTCTCTTTTATTCCCTCTTCTCTTTTTCTTTTTCTCTATCTTCATCTCTCTTTCCTCTCTATATCTCTTTGTCTCTCTCTTTCTCTTTCTCTCTCTTCACTAGTCACGTACAGAGCATGTGACCCATCCTTCCCTCTCACCGCATGTGTAGCGCACATGCTGCTCCTTTTGTCTCTAGGGGCGTGCCATGCACATGCCTTCCCCTTCCTCCCTTTGGTCGTTCCCTCCTCGTGATAGACTATTTTTCAAGTTGGCTGGAGGTTATCCCTACTCGAGCCGCAGACAGCATAACCATTTGTAAATGTTTTTTAAAGACCATACTATTTCGAGGTCCAGGAACCCCAAGGTTCTTATATCTGACAGGGGCAGCCACTTCGTCAACCGGGAGGTGAAGAAGTTAACTAAGGACTACGACATTGAGGACCATGTCGCTAATCCTTACCACCCAAAATCTAATGGCATGGCAGAGTTGTCAAACAGGGAGGTCAAAGGACTTTTACATAAGTTGGTTTGCCCTGACAGGAAGAACTGATCCCAACCCCTGGACCAAGTTTTATGGGCTTAAAGGACATCTTATAAAACCCCCTAGGGCACCTCCCTGTTAAGAATGGTATTTGGAAAATCATGTCATTTGCCTGCAAAATTAGTGCATAAATCAAAATGGGCAAGCAAAAAAATCAACTGGAATTATCGCCAAGGAAAAAAAATAGAGATATGGATTTAAATGAGCTCTCAGAGATGAGAAATCATACATATGAGAATAGCACAATCTATAAGGACGGAGTAAAGAAATGGCATGGCAAGCACATTAGAACTAAGAACTTCGTCCCAAGGAAGAAAGTGTGGTTGTTTAATGCAAGGTTGAAGATTTTTCAGGGTAAATTGAAATAAAAATGGACGGGACTTCTCATCGTTAGGAAAGTACACAATAATGGCAGTGTCGCAATTTCTACGATAGTAGACAGTACACATACTTCCTTAGTTAATGGACAGCTTCTTAAGCACTTCGTTGAACCACATGAGCAGTTGTTACAGGTTGAGCAGATCTCCTTCACATGCGGTACAGAATCAGATGAAAGACTCCCTTGGCTCGTGTAAAACCTTGATAAAAGAAGCCATCCTCTTCAATGCAGCTAGAAGATTCAGGTGACTACTTATATATCCATCCTTGATTTATTCGATCCTCCTCATGTGCTTGCTCTTTCATAGGCCTGAGCCTAAGTATAGGGGGACCGATATCATTGTATATACATCACTTCTATAATTTTCTTCTCACCCTCGACTGCCCCATTTCTTGCTCTTCTGCTATATGTAGGCCCTCAAAATCCTAGATATAGGGGTGTGAGTCGACTTGCTTTTCGTTTCACTCAACTATGCTTGGTCCGAGCTAGGTCTACATTTCACTCGGTGCCATAAGAATACAGACAATCCTATGCCCTCCATTATCTGGCCTTCCATCTACATTTTCAAGTCTGACAAACTAATGAGATGGTGAATTGGATGCAAAAATTGATTTATTCCCTGGTGTTGAGGATTAGGTCTTGAGGAGAGTCTCTAGGATTAGGACTTTGAATGACGTTTTGACTAGACTCTCATGATTGTAGTACACATTAAATGTCATATCTCTTATGCTATATATATATATATAAAGAGTCTGATAATTAGAGAAGTTGGATTCCTTTTTATTAGAGCTTGGTTGAGCTTAGAATTTTAGGATCATTAAAACTCAGGATTCTTAATGAGACAAGTCTAGAAATTCGCACATGCACAGTCAAGGATTCAACCTTCGAACTCACTAAAATTTGCTTGGGGATAAGAAAAGAGCAAAGTATAAGCCTGGGGTATGAAGTAGATTGGAAGAGAGAGGATCGGGAGAAGATTTTCCAACTCTTTAAACATAAATGATGTTGCTGACTGGACTTTCCCCCCTCTAATGACGCACCTTGTAGATTTCTTTAAAAGAAGAACTCAACTCTAGCTGCATGTCGACTATCCAGGGACTGGTCGGCTCTCAGGGCTTTGGCTTTCCCCATATTTCTCATTAAAAAAAGAAGGAAGCCTGACTTGTAGTCCAAGAACAGTCAGCCTTTATCTTCGTCGAGTGGTCAGTGTGCTCTGCTCCATATGTACTGAAAGGGGATTGATCCAGCGGGGGGCTATAAAGACAAGTTCTTCTGTTATGTGCGGGTACATCTGACCCATCTTAATTCTTAACAGCGAAGCTAGACCAAAGCCTCCTGAGAAGGGAGAGGAAAGGGATGATTCCTTTTGGGGTTGAGTCTTCACCTTTTGGGGGTGTGATGAATCCATGATTCATCGACTCTATATGGTTGTTTTAGCGAAATCCCCTTAATAAATCACTAATTAAACCCCTTAAAATTGATTAATTAACATCATCTAATTGTACTAATGATATGATTTAAATCTATAAATAAATAACCCTAGTTTTTTACGTGAACTAAGCCTACTATTTTATGTACAAAAATAAAGTATTTTAACCTACTTCTTTCTCTAAATTACTTTTTAATTTACTAGCTTGGCACAAATAATTAAAACCAATAAAATTTAGAAAATCAAGAGAAAACACAAAAAATCTGACTTTGTATACTTTGTACATATTTTATCTTTGTTGTTTTTATATTACTTTTTCTAATCTATAAAAAGTCCATAAAATAGATTAATTATGTAATTATTATACATAAATTAATCCACTAATTAAAATCTAAGTAAAAAATATAAAAAAATTACAAAGTACAAAAATCGGGTATTTTATTATTCATGTAGTACCTCCAAAAATACTTTTTTGTACAATTGACCTCTCTTGATTTTGGGTCTTTCATGATAGTTGTAGATCACGTCAAGATAAGAAAATTTCATGTTGACCACTTTTCAAGTTGACTTCATTTACTATCTCTTTCTGATTTTTATTTACTTTTTATTTATTTTGTTCTTTATTAAATTTTTATACTTTATTTTACTTTTATTTAATCCCTAATTTATTTTTAATTTTTATTTTAATCTTATTTTACTTTTATTATTAACTTTTATTTTAATTCTTATTTCCCTCTCTCTTTTCTTCCCTCGTTCTTCTCTTTTTCTTTTTCTCTATTGATGAATCCATAATTCTCACTCTTTATTCTTTTATTTTAGCTCTTCTTCTTGGTAAAACATCATGTAGATTCATGTAAATTCAATAACTTAACAGCTTGCATGGCATTGCTAATATTGCATATTTAGCATGTATTTTGCAAAAATAAAAGAACAAAGGAAAAAGAAAAAGAATGATGTGTTTATAATAAATACAAAGTGACTCAAACCCCAAGAGAATGTCAAGAATTGACCTGATCGCAAAATCAAATAAGTAGAGAGAGATAGGGCTCACTATGTATTGTACATATACTATATACTTATATATATTATTTATCTATTTATTTTGTATAAAATCAATTTATTTTATTCTTTTACACCCTTTTATATAACTTTAATAATAATATAAAAATAAAATCCTCAATTCCTTGTACAAAATACAGATGTTTATTCCACATTCTCTATTTATTATATACCCTTAAATAATTTGTAAAAATAAAATAAAAAATATTCCATACTCCTAAAATAATGTTGTAAATAAATAAAATATAAAATAAAGGTATTTATGTAAAAATAATAAAATAAAAATACTTGTTCATAATACATAAATATATTATACTTGTAAATAATAGTATATATTGTATATATATATTGTTTTATTTTTCATAAAAATAACTAAAAACACAAAAAAATATAAAATAATAAACATTTTTTTATTTTATACACTTTTTTATTTAAAATTATTTACTATTTTTATTCTATTTTCTTCGATTTATGTACATCCTTTTTTCTGATTGGTCCAACTCGGATCGTTGACCCCGGTCAACGTCCTCTTCCAGCCCGAGTCGGGTTGCAGCCTTCTCATCGGAGCATTTTCTCCAAATTTTCACGCCCGAACCCGACCTCCTATTGCCTTGATATTCGGACCCGAGAATCCTCATACATTCGAGATTCTTGTGGATCCCTAGAATCACCTGGATCCTCCTAGGGTTGCGTTCCACCTCTCGATCTTTCCAGGCCCTCACGCATGCTTATAAAACGTCTCTTCCGCCTCCATAGCCCTCTAGCTCGTCCCTCGCGCCCCCATTCTTCCCTAGCCACCTTCCATGGAGTGACAACCACTCAAGGAGCATATTAGGATCTTTAGGAGACGCCTGGAGGCTTGTAGCTCGCAACACGGCCGGAGCTCCGCCGTGTGAAGTCTCTCTTTCCCGTCGTAGCAGATCGAGGCCAAGACCCATCTAACCACCTTTCCCTGAAGCTCAGGAACTCCTCCAACCCTTCAGGTATCTATCTTTCCTTCTGCATTTCCCAGTTAGAGCCATCTTGCCCATTTTGCTCTATCGTCGTTCGCTGGCTCCGACCACCAGGTCTGGAGCCCGTCATCCACATCCTTCTGTTCGGATCGACTCGCCAGATCGCCCAGCATCTTCTCACGCAAACTACCCCCTGGATCCTTCTCATCGGAGTAGGATTAGGTCGCCCCCCCCCCCCACACACATACACACACACACACTTTCGCCGGAAGCCCAAGAACTCCATTCCCCGTCGCTTCCCCTTATTTTCCATGAATTAATCTGACCGGAGCCTCGCCCCTGAGTCGTGTTACCCCTTGTAGGTGTCCGTGCATGCGTGGAGTGTCATCTGGAGTTCCAGCTGCTTAGGCGGAGTGTCTTCAGGAGAGGGAGTGTCATCACGTTGATCCAGTCGTTCACCCTCGCATCTGAGCCTTCCATCTGACGTGGAGAAGCAACACGAAGGTGCGGATCCTTACATCAAACTGATCAGACCAATAGATCATGAGATCTTCCAAGTCGAAGTTCGACGAGCTTCACTTCCTCCAGCATCCTCGTGAGCCATCAGATCGTCCTTCGCGTCCAGTTCTGATCGTGGTCATCCATCGCAACGCCTTTTTTACAACAGTTTGATCAGAACCGTACCAGATCTGAGCCGTCCAACAAAGCACCTTTCTCGACCATTAGATCAGCTCTGACTTGTCAGATCTGACCGCACATCTGTAACAGATCCTCAGACGTCAGATCATTTTCTAGATAATATCAGAGCCATCCACAACTGCCTCCTCGTGCGTACGCCACGTGTTCGCTGGGTATATTTCACATTCCACCCCTACGTTTATTTTATTTTGCTTTAGTCCATTAAATAAATGTTGTAGTAAGAACTTTTATAGTTTGGTCCTCTTAATTTATAGTATTTGCATTTTAGTCCCTCCGAATCTACAACACGTGCATGTTCACATGAGTTTTTGGATATTTGCACTTTCTACCCAGCACTTTCTACTATTACTGAATGAATGTCATGTTTTTAGAATTTACATTTATACCCTAATGCGTTGTATTGAGCATGTGTGTGATATGATTGGGCTTTTTTGCAGAATCGGTCCTAAGCTTTTAAAGGGTGTTATTGACTTGGTCTGTGAACTTAAAATATTTACAAAGAGGTGCCTATGAGCTATGCTTAATTACATGTTGTGTTTTAGACTTAATAAAATATTAAATTAATTTTGGATCAAAAAAATATTAAATTAATTCGAAAAATTACATAAAAATTACCATTGGCTCATGTTAGTGGATGATTTTTATTGTAATTTTAATAAATTGATTTATTTGCATTTTCTACTTTTAAAAATTCTAAAACCCTCAAAAATATCCCTTTTTCTTTGGAAAAATCATAAAAATTGAAAATTATTTTAAAAATTCTATAAAATTCTTTTGTGTGTGCCTTTTTACTTGTTTTACCTCTATTTTAATTTTGTTTACAAATTCATTATAAAAACCCTAAAAATACAAAACAACTAAAAAATTATAAAAATCATATAAAATCATAGAAAAATCCAAAAAAATCCATTTCCAGTTTCTGTTCGTAGCTGTTAATCTTTATTTTCTCATAAAATTGCTAGTCAGGACTTTAGGGTGGTTTAGATATTTTTAATTTGCAATTTGGTCTTGACCGTGCAATGTTTTTGTTTTTGATCCTTATTTGTTTTTTTATAAAATCACAAAAATACTTGAAAAATCTTAACACAATTACCAAAAACACTTTAAAATCTAGAAAACTTAACAATATTTTTACTTTAATTTTCTGACTATTTTTGGCTATTTAGAAAAGACCCAAAAGATTGTTGTGTTTGCCTTCTTTTTTTGTGCTTGTGTGCTTTATTCAAAAATTAAAAATCTAAAAATTAGAAACCAGAAAAAATTATTTTATTTTGGAGAATTTGACTACTTCGTATTTCTTTTGTGCTCCTTGTGTTCGACCCTGGTGGCTATATCAAGTAAATAAAATAGCGACCATTTACATTTCTTGATTGCTTGATTTTTCTGAGTGGTTTTATTTTCTCGTTGAGTTCGCCTATCGATTGGGGTCGCAATGACCATTGAGTTATCATGATACTTAACCCTAGTCGGTGGGGCGTCTCATCAAAATAGCATCGTTGTCGGGGAGCACAGCTTAGTAGTCATAATTCATTTCTGCTCATTTTTTTACTTTTGTTCATTTTTGTATCTATTTGATACAACTACCTTCTAACATCTTTTTGTTTCAATTTTTGTGCGAGGAATCGCCCGAGGGACGCTTCGACTTTCTGTTGGAAGAGCATGCATCTGAGGAGGAGCAAAAGGAGAGAGAGAGAGAGTAGTTATTTTAGATAAATTAGTTTTATTTCTGCAAACATTTATATTATTGTAATAATTATGGACTTGGACACTTGCATGGACACTTAGACACTTCGGGGTCTGTTTCGTCGAGTACCGATGTACTCGGGGGACCTCATCGTGGCTTTTCATTTTTTGTTATATCGCTTTTATTTCTCTTTGAATCACGAGGATTTAGCCCATAGACTTAGGAATTTTTGTTGATTGTGATGTAATTAGCTAAGGCCCACACCAAATTCCTTATCTGTTCCTATAGATCGTAATTGGACCAAGCTAAAATAAACTTAAAAAGTTAACTTATTGGGATTAGAGACCACGTGCCGAGAGAGGTCATATACAGCATTGGAAGGACCCATTGTGGTGGGCAACGATTAGCATCGAAGATCGGACTCCGGTCTCTCTTCCCAATAGTTAGCTATTTGTGCTTCAAGATTAATAGAAATTGCTTGTCTAAGGCTGATTTCCCCGTTGCATCATATAGGTAGTTTATTTCATGTCTTTACTTTTATGCACGGATCACCCTGCATGTAGTGTGCTGGAGTTAGGTACACATTTCTATCTCTGCATGCATCATCGTGTTTAATCACGCATCGACTTTCTGGACTTCCTCTCCCTATCTTATTGGACTCAAAATAACCAAGGAAATCGAAAAATTGATTAGGTGTTGTTTTATTTCAGAAAATACCTAAAAAGAGATAACCAAATAAAATTAGGACTGCTAATGCAAACTTAGCCCTAAAATACACTTCACTTAGAAATTCTTGTTTTGGGGAGAGGCACCCCCTCATTTATTGATTTATCTGCAGTGAGAGAGTGACCTGTACACTAGGCTAGAGCCACACCAAAACTCCTTTCAAACTACTGGTCTCGTAGCTAGTTGTTCTCCAGTGAGGATTTCACTGGGTAGCCGGTAATCGGTCTAGGATTTCCTTAGAAGATTGGGCAGATCTGGTAACTGGTAAACGGTCCGCACCCATACTGGCTGGGAAAACTAGTTGGGAGATTTGGCCAAGTCTCCTGGGAGCATTGGGTTCCCAACAGCTAGCATAATCGCTCTAGTATATTTATTTGTCACCTTAATAAAAATTGGCAATGTTAACGATCGAACTTTCACGGTCATCAACTCGAGTGTGAGTAGGTGAAAAAGGGGGTTAACTTCACATCTTGTTTGCATTCTAGATCCAATCTTCATAAATCCCCACATCACGATGATGGGAAGGAGGTCCCTTAGGTTGCCTTTGACAGCTCCACTTTCGATCACTCCTCTCCATTCATCTAGGTCAGTTTCAGAGATCCCAGACCCGCTCTCTGAACCGGAGTTTGCTACCACCTTATTCCCCCTTGACCACCCTTCTACCAGTCTTAAGGTGTCAGAGCAGAGGCCAGCACAGTTATATGTTCACTTGACGGCACCTAAGTTGGGGTCTTTTGCCTTTGCAGAGACCCAAGAGATGGCCAGCAGTGAGGGACGTGCCGATGAGAAGCCGGAGGGATCAGCGTTTGTACTTGACTAGGTTGCCATCAACAATACACTATTAGACTCCTTGGAAACCATGAAGCGCCAGATCAGAGATCAGGGAGCATTTATGGCAGAGGTGTGACGAGAGCTGACGCAGTTGCGAGCTGGCAGAGTAGAGCCGCAGAGACCAGCCAGTGGAGAGATACCAACAGTTGGAGGAGGAGACGGATGCCTAGATGATCAGCAGGAGCCGGCCAGACCGGCACGGATGATGAGGCAGTTGCACATCCCTGGTGCAACCCTCACCCACCGATGGATTCAACTACCAGAGATTCTTGGTGACTTCGAGCTTCGCCCCCATACCATCCAGTTATTGCCCAAGTTCCATGTGCTAGCCACCGAGGAGCCGCACCTCCATTTGCAGGAATTTAAGATGATCTGCAGCACTATCCATGATAGATTCGTGGACGAGGACACGATCAAGATGATCCCCTTCCCATTCTCCTTAGTTGACAGAGTAGCCTATTGGCTGAAGCACTTGGGGAGGTATGTCACCACCTGGGAGCAACTCCAGATCGAGTACTTGAACAAGTACTATCCACTCGATCGGACCAATGCAGCACGAGCCATGACCAACAACTTCATGATGATCCCAAACGAGTAGTTTCACGAGGCTTGGGATCGATTCTGAGAGCTCATCGATCGGTGTCTACATCACGAATATCCAAACCCAGCCTTGTTCAGAGCTTCTTTTGTGGGTTGATACCGAAGCTGCAGGGGCTAGTAAATGCCTCGTGTGGAAGGTCCTATTTTGCCAAGGATTAGGACCAAGTCTGGGTCGTCTACGAGGAGATGGCAGAAACTACATGATGATGTCTCATACTAGGGTCTGCACTCAAGGGAAGCCCCTCCCACATGAGATCCCATATCCGAGGATCGCATGAGTCGATGCCAGTCCTTCTACTTCGTTGGCAGCAGCATAGGCCGAGTCCTCAGCCGCTTACATGGGTATCATAACGAGAAGCTAGATCGCATCGAGATCATTGAGAAGAAGTAGTGTCAGGGCCTCAACTAGATTGATCAGTTAGCACAGACACTGAGTGACCTGAAGACCCAAATCATGTGTCTCTAGGAGGCACAAACATCTTCTTAGCTATGTCTCAGGTCACAGGCTGATCCCAGCAGCAACAGCTCCACCCATCCATCTGCCACGTACCGACACGTCCACCACATTCAGGCAGAGCCAGTCCAGCCGTTGCAGCACTACTCCCAGTCACCACCATCTCAAGATACTCAGATGGTGGTATACCAGCCAGATCAGCCCCTGGCAGTTCTCCTCCTGCCATACTTCAAGCAGCAGGAGCCATTAATGGAAGTCAACGGGATTTGGTACGATCGGTACCAGCAGTAGCCCAAGATCCGTCGTGATCATCCAGGTTTCCGATGGTCTACCAGAGGTACCTCTTCCCAGCAGCAGCCTCCAGCTCAGGCAGGGCAGAGCAGCCAGTAGCAGTAGCCCCATCACTCCCAACAGTACCAACAACAGCACCAGCAGGGTCCTCATCCCTCATACCAGGGATAGCAATGGAGGCAATAGCAGCAACCTCAGCAGTACTCCCAGCCTCCCCCTCATTACCAGCAGCAGTCTCAGCCTCATTTCCAATGAGGCAACATATCCATTTCTCATAGACCTATCTATGACAACCCGGCCCTTTACGACCTCGTCCGCCTACTTTTTGACCAACAGGCATCCTTCTGATGTGAGATGGACGAGTTCCGATAGGAGATGAGGGAGATTATCAAGAGAAAGGCTGCCATACCCGCTCAGATTGAACCTAACCCGAACAATATGAATAGGAAATCTGAGAAGATACGGTTTACAGAGACTACCACTCCTAGTGATACTTTGCGTGATATATCTTTCTATATATTTGATGTTGATTTTGTGACACTTAGGAGCGGTAGGATGCCAGCTGGCGGTGCCTTGTCTGAGCGACGATCACTTGGAGATTCTGAAGCACTGGACGAGGAAGGAAGCGGTGCTGATGTCGTTCATGATGATGATGACGGTGGCACTAAGGCCACCAAAGATGTTGATCCAACCGACGGTACTGAAGCCGTCGTGATTCCAATAGCAGACGATGGTGTTGATGCCACCAACATTCCATATGCTTGGCTAGAGTGTGGTACTGATGCAGCAAGACCAGATGCTGTGTTTGGTACTGAGGCCACCAGTTTTCTTTCAGTTGTGTTACCTTCTTTTGTATCTCAGGATCGAAAATACAAAAAAATGGAAAAATAGAAAAGAACAAAAATATGACTAAAGGAAAGGTTTCTGTAAATCCTTGAACTTGACATTTCTCGGATCCTATATAATAAGATCCGCTCGTCAAGAGGAAACCAACGGAATTTGTTTCGTGTGAATCGGACTTCGTTTAGATTTGTTATGATTTTTGGAAGAAAGAGAAGTAAGGAGGATTAAGACGTCATTAACCCATAATGACTGTCACTAAGACTAATTAAGAATGACTAAATAAACTAATGACAAATTTAAAATCACTAATAATCAGTAGCAAACACTAATCAATAGTTAGCAAAAGATAAGCATAAACACGAAAGTTAAATCATGATTAGTGGAAGTTAATCACGATTAGCGTTAATTAAGCATCATTAACGAATCTAGAATCCTCTGGAATGTTATAACTTAAACCCTAAGTTACGGATAAGTTTTGGCTAAAACCATGGGCCAAAACCATGGGCCGCTAACCATAGTTAAGGTCTAAACCATGGTTTTCTAACCATGGTTAGTGGTTTTCTGGAGCCTATAAATACCCCCCGTACCCATTCATTTTCTACGATTTCCACTATCACCACCACCCCAAGGGCTAGGGTCGAGAGGTCTGGAGGAGGAGTAGGAGGCAAGAAAGAAGAGCTAGCGAAGCGCTGCCGGGAGAATGAGGAGGAGGAAGGTACGATCCTCTCTTAGTTTACTTCGTGAGTTAGGTTTTCGATTCATGTTCAGTTCCCTTTCTATTTTCCTTTCGATGATTTTATAAGGGGAAACTCTACCAAAATGTTCTTAGAAATATGTCCCGATATAAGGGGAAATTCTGTCAAAATTTTCTTAGAAATATGTCCCGATATAAGGGGAAACTCTGCCGAAATTTTCTTAGAAATATCACCCTGTATAAGGGGAAGTTCTGCTGAAATTTCAAGAGAAAATATGTTCTTCGTGTTCCTTGTGTTCTTCGTGTGTTCTTCGTGTTCTTCATTCATTCTTCGTGTTCTTGGCGCGTTCTTAGCATTTTTGATATGAAAATGAAATTCGATCGTTTCAGGAGCCATAAATCATCCTTTTGAAAGAGAATCATGATAAAGAACTGTATATAAAAGAGAGAGAGAGAGAGAGCTCGATTAGGTAACAAGATCCTTCTTTTTGTTGTTGGATTTTCATATGAGATCGTTGAGATTTCTGATTTTATGTTCTTTTCTACGAAAAATCCTAATTTGTCTATTTTTGAGAAAATATGAAAAGTTTCTTTGTGATTTCAACTAAAATAAGGTCTAAGCATCGAATTGATGCAGTGGCTTGGAAAGTCAGGGTTTGGAAGTTAAAATGAGCATAATCAAATATATGAATTAATATATGTGTAAGTCTATACTCGATATTTTATGGTTATGCAAATATAAGGCTGAATTGAGGAACTTCATCATGGGAATTTGATGAATCCGCGATTCATCATCGCAATATATTGATCTTAGCAAAATCCCCGAGTAAAATTCCAAATAAATATCCATAAAATCCATAAATTAACAAAATAACTCTTGTAAATAAAATACACTAATTATTGTATATAAGATTGTACAAAATGAATTAACAATAAAAAGACGAAAAAAATAAAGGAGTTTTATACTTGTAAATAGCCCAAAACTTCATGTATTTTTAATAATTTCATTTCAACTCCTTTTTACCTAATTCTTTCTCTAACTTGTTTATAAAAATGTATATAAAAATACAAAAATACAAAACAAATTTTACCTCAAATAAATGCTCCTAGATCCCAAAGAGAAAAGGCCGTAAAGTCCAACTTCCAAGCTAAATTCACGCCCCGTATGAACTCCAAATTCACCAAACTCACTTTTAAAGTTCAAGTTAGAAAATTATCTATCCAACGGAAGTGGTTTCATTAAAATCGGAGCTCATTTGCAAAAGTTGGGTTTTGGGACCTAGATGTACATTGTACATTATGTATATATTCATTCTTTAGTCATTTTTATTTTATCTTTCTCAATTACTAAAAATACAAAAAAAATTATGAATGTACTGTATTTTGATTATTGTATTTTATTGTATTTTTTTGTTGTAAGTATCTCTTATTAAAAAGATAAAAAAAATAACATATTAAAAAAAAGAAAACAAAAAAATGTACATGTTGTATGTATTTACTTGTAAATTCACCACTATTTTTTCCCTCTTTATTTTTTGTTGTATTTAAAGTAACATACTTTATATCATTATTTATTTATTTATTTTTTCCCATTCTATACAATAACTTCTCTACCACCAACTTCTATTCAACTCCACCATTTTTAATAACTCCCATTCCACTCCATATTCTTCCACCAACCTCCCATTCAACTCCACCAATAATACAACTTCCATTCAACACCACCACCATTCTAACCTCTCTTTCTCTTCTCTTTATATTCATTTGTACATCCTCATTTTTTCGCATCCGCCATTCTTATAGAAAAAGGAGAGAGCTTGGAACGTGGTGTCGGTGACAGCGATGAAGCGTCTTCCTCAAGCGACGACCTCCTTCAGGCGAGATCCGCGGACCTCCGTTCCGCGTCACGAGTTCCCCATCGAGCTCGTGTAGCTTCCACAATTTTGTTTCGCCAATTGGATCGAAGCAACGACAGGAGTTCAGCGTAAACTGCTCCGCCAATCCGGCGAAGAACAGGTAAGTATTTCTCCTCATTTCTCTTGTTATTTTATCTCATATTTTGTTTTTTTTATATACCATATCATATTCACACATACCATCACCATCACCGTTATCATCATCACCACCACCAACTCATCATCTACCATTTTGTTTCTTTTTTTTAGTTCATCATCATCTTCTCCACCACCAACCTATTTTTTTTGTCAATCATATTCCCTGTCTAATCAAAACATAAAAAAAAAATATAAAAAAGATTAAAACAAAAAAAGTTTTTTTTGTTTATCACAGCAGCAAAACAAAATTTCAAAAAAAATCAAAAAAAATCAAAAAAAATAATAATAACGGAAGAGGCAGCAGGCGCAGGAGCCGCCCGCCGCCCCCTCCCACTTTCCAGCCGCCGCCAGCCGGCGGCTTCCTCACCGACACAGCCGCCAGCGCGGCCCCGCTGCCCGCGCGCCGTTGCGCGTGCCCGCCGTCCTCTCCCTCGTCGCCCCCGCGCCGCCGTGCGCGGCCCGGCTCCTCCAGCCGCAACCTCCACCCGTGCGCCGCCCCCCTCGCCCTCCGTCGATCTTCTCGCACCGCCGCGCCCCCCAGAGCCGCTCGACCTCCTCTTCGCGCCACCGCCCCTCCGCCGTGAGGCGCGGCCGCGCCGCCTGCCACCGCCGCCGACGTCACCATGGTTGGGTTCCCCCATCGTGACCAAGGAAGAAGAAGGTCTTATCTTTTTACCTTTTTATTTTGTAAAAATTGCAACTATTTCTCTCAAAGTTTCTGTAATTGCCATTTAGTCCATGTGCATGTTTTCTTTTGTAATTTAAGTTTCTAGATTTGCTAAGACGCCCCTGTGTTTGCAATTTAATTTGGACCTTATTTATTCATTTTTATATTCAAAGAAAAATGTCTTTGTATTGAGCAACTTCTTGTCTACATTTTGACTATTTATTTGTATTTTTATGAGATATGGGTAATTAATTAAAATGGTCAACTGAAATTCTATGTATTTTACCCAATCTGGACTCTTTAATTTATATCTCACACACGGTTGCTCTAAAAATTCCAAAAAAAATATATATGATGCCTTGACTTACAGTCCAAATTCCATTTAAATTGGAGTTGTCTTGTGCTTGGAATAATTTGTAGAGTGGATATAGTGTATGATTTTTATTTAAATCTACATAAATCATTTTTGTGAAATTTCAACTCTCCTGGATTGCTTATCTAAATATCTTTTTGAGATAATTTACTCTCTGACTAATTTGATAACGTGGATTTAATAGGAATTAATTACTCATTTCCACTCTGTTTTAACTAAAAAATTCATAAAAACTTCATAACTTGTCAAAAAATTCCAAAAATATTATTGTAGATTCCTTACATCATGTTTTAGTTTCAATATTTTTTTCATAATTTTTGCTTTCTGTTTGTGTGATAAATTACGAAAAACCCCATAAAAAGTGTGCATTTTTAGTTATTGCATTTTAACCCCTAAAATTCTAAAAAAATATATTTTGCATTCATCATTGGATTAAGTTTACTGGAAAAATATAATTTGGCTAAATTGGATTAATTTCTCATTAAAATTAATTTGGCTAAGTTGTGTGATTTCTTAGTACTTAATTCACCCGCATCTTGCATTTGCTTTGGTTTTTGCATAAAAAAATCTAAAAAAATACCGTTTGGATATCTAGATCTTAAATTTGCAAATTAATCCCAAAGTTGTTCCTTTGCCTCCCTGAGTTCGACCCCGGACTTGCTCGAGATATAATTTAAAGCCGAGACACTCTTCACAGAGATCTTCTATCGGTTCTGACCGAATCGCTAAGTACACATATTACAACGAACATGAATTAATCATCGTATTCAGCGACCCGTCAGATGGCGCCGTTGCCAGGGAGGCAAACGGCTTAGGGACTACTTTAAAAATTTGGATTTAGTTTTCCATTTACTCGGGTAGTCTGACCCCCGAGCCACCTTGTATTTATTCCATTTTTTCAATTATTTCTCTTCATATTCTTGTATATATTTTGTTTTTATCTCTCTAACATAAATTTTTTTTTCTTGCGAGGGCCCGGTGAACTTGGAGTGCATCGAAGGTCGGCGGACGCGACGCACGCCGACTGCTGAAGAGCAAGAAAATCAATTTATTATCGAGAGAATTTTTATAAATTTTTGTAATTATTGTGTTGTAATAACTTAGGCAATTCACTCTTTCCAGCAGCTCTTGTTTGAGAGCTCGCGTTTGTATCCGGACTGGACTTTGGACCCGCTCGTGGTCGTGTGGTTGATTGACGTAGAATAGGACTTGCACTCGCGGCTCTTAGAGCATTTTATTAGAATATCTTTATTGCTTGTGCTCGTAACTTTTAGGATCACACATCACATTTAACGAGACGCGCTTAGACCACTGGGCTATTAGTCAAATTTAACTTGTTCGTCACTCGCTAATAGAACTTCTTGTATAGGAACGGTTTCTCGTTTGCATTCATTTAACTGCCTTGCATCCCGCATGTAGAGCGCGAGGATCACTGTAAGTCTTCTGAACTGAGCATGCATCATTGATTTCATTATTTGCATCGGTTTTTCTCGACTCCCTCCCCTTGATTTTTAAAACTTAGGTTAAAAGGAAATCGGGACTGATCGTTAGGCATGCTTTGTTTGGTGGACTAATCAAGTGATAACCAAACTTAAAATCAGGACTGCTAATCAGAGTTGACAAAAAAAACTGATTAAAACTAACACTTGTTTTGGGAGAGCAAAACCCTCATTATATGCTTGGCTAATTGTGATTGTTGAGAGGTGAGGACGCATCCCTAGGATAGTGCCCAAAACCTACTTGAGCCTTGCATAATTGGATTGATATCTTGATTTATCACCTAATTAAAACTGAAAAGATAAACGGTCGGACTTTTGCGACCATCACTGTGTTGAGTAGGTGAACTTAGGGTTTGCTCTTGTGTTTGTTTGTTTTGTGTGTTATTCGGTGCACTTGCACGCTTTCTTCCTCGATCCGCTTCATTCTCCCATTTTCCCTCCAAGATGTCAGAATATTGGTCATCATATCCACATCATTCTTCTTCGACCATATTTCGATCATCTCCACCCTCTCATTCCTCTTCATACCCACACCCCAACCGCGAAGTCAGAACTCCGACTGACTTCCGCACTTCTCCGTCCTTCTCACCTAACCCACATTCTTACACCCATGATCCACAACCACTCTGTATTGACTCACCATATTCTTGTCTGCTTGCTGGAATCAAGGAATCAATCGAAGAGCAAGCGACTGCTGAGATGAATGATTGGCATAATCAGTTGACCCCACATACCTCATTTTCACCTCGAGTTGGGACAGAACAACAATTTCTATATACACATTCTGACTTAACCTTAGGGTACAACATGGTCGATCAGACAAACCGAATGGAGAGGCCTGCACCGTACGATCTTCCTGACTTGATTGACCTGAGTGATAGAGACCACATTGACCAACCTTCATATCACCCATTCGGAGAGCCGACATATACAGGGGGTTGGATTCATGCGACCGATCTACAGACTCCCTGTCTATTGACTCCGCCTTATAAGGCTTCGACCAACATCTGTCATACAGGAGGGCCATACTCAACCCAGTATTACATGCATGAGTCAAGGTGTGTTGAGTATAAGAGCCTGAATTCTCCGCAGTATCCTCCAATTGCGTCGACTTCTCTCATGAAGTGTCATGAGAACTTATTGGAGGATGATATTTGTAGACCGATGAAGAGTCTAGGTAGAAATGTGGATCATGGATTTTGCAGATTGAATCTTGAAAACCTGGAAGACACCGGATTGACCACACGTCATGTACAGCTGGAGTCCCTTCTACCTCCCTCTTCTACTAACCACCTTCCCTCCAAACCAGAGTCTGTACATTCTCCTAGTCCTCCTTCACCTACCAAAAAGACCAAAAAAAATGAAAACTCAGAAAATACCATAAAAATTGAAAAAGGAAAAGATCTAAAAAAATTGGATCATGCGGTTAGGGAAGCATTGGATAGAAAGTTGATTTTTGAGCTTCCCTTAATAATGGCCATTGAGCACTTTCCCGACCTTAAAAGATTTGTGCGAAGTAAATTGATGCCTAAAAGGTCGGGCAATAAGAGAACAAGGATTGAGATACATATAGTGTCTATGGCCACATCTTTGATGATAGGGAGAAAAACCAAGAGCCGCAGATTAAAGCGGTTACCTAGATTTGATTGTGAAATCAAAGATACCACATTCACCCATGCAAGAATCGATGATGACTTACCGATTAATATCCTCCCGACCTCCGTGTTTGCCAAGCTCAAACTCGGATCTGCCAAGAAGTCAAGAGAGATCATTCAGTTGGCAGATCGGACCATTAAACGGTCGAGAGGAACCATTTCAGTCATCGTCACTTTCCAAGGTGCTCTACTGGAGATAGACTTCACGATCATTGACATTGAGCACCGAGGAGAGTTCACCCAGTCTCCGATCATTCTTGGGAAGTCGTTCTTAGCCTTGGCTAAGGCAACTATAGATTGTGAGACTCGGGAGATCGATTTCTCTGCATTGGGAGCACTCCGACCTCACCCGATCTTTGAGGACACATGATATTCCAAGGTAACCCATAAAGTTGCAGACAATCGTGACCTTCGAGAGACAGTTGAGTCCCGTCTCTCTACTACACCTGAGAAACCGATTGTCCAGACGACCAATGGTTTAGAGACTTCCTACAACCACACATCGCCTACTGCTTGCACCACCACTGCGACAGCTTCTAGAGAGGACTCACGACCAGAAGCTATCATTGAGTCGGACATGACCTTTGTGGACTGCCTTGATCATTTCGATGATCCGACACAAGAACCCAACAATGTAAAGCCAACTGAGAACACTGTGCCTTATCAGAGACGTGTGCTGACCCTGCAGGAGTATTACAATGCATATGGTGACTCATCTGATGATGAACCTCTGGTCAGAACCTCACACACACCACATCCAGGACATACACCAAAGGAGATAACTGGGACCAAATTGACCAATCTTGATAAATCGGTTGCTACATCCTCTAGTCGAACATCTGGTAAGAAGAAGACGGGTGTTGATTCCTTGAGGTGTTCCCCTGAACTCCTTAAGACGTATCAATCTCCTCTTCCTCTTGATGCTTCAGGTTCTAGAAAACAGACTAAGAAGGTTACCTTCGATGTTTCAGAGAAGGAACTTTCTGAGGAGTCCTCATCAGGTCCGGATGAGGTGATCTACATGAGTGAGCTTAGTTCGGCTTATCTGAAGCCATATTTGAGAAAGCAGCCGTGTGTCGACCCCCGTTGGACAATCCCCACACATCACTATTATTCTTCGGAGGACGATTCTGACAGCGACACATGTGTATACTACCCACCCCATCGCTCCCGCAAGAAGGTCTGTCACAAACCTTCTTAATCCTTGTATATTCTTCCTCCTCCTTGTACATATTTTCCTTCCTTTATTCACCTCCCTCCCTCATGATTCACATCACTCGCCCTAGTTCCGTATCGTTTTCATTTTGTGGCTATACTTAGGATGACTAGATCCTAAGTATAGGGGGTGAGTGACCCGATTTGCTCCTTCTCTTCTTTTTATTTTCTTTTTGTATATTCTTTCCCATTCTCATCTGTCCCCCATTCTTGTGTTCTTTCCAATACTTAGGCTGATCAGAGCCTAAGTATAGGGGGGGCGATGCCCGTTGTGTATTATCCACATTTTTTTCCTCACTTCTATTCTTTTCACCCACTTGTACTTAGTACGAGCTATGGCTTTTTGTCACCTAGTGCCATGAGGACATAGCACAAGCTAAGTATAGGGGGGCATGTATATATTACATATATACTTTAACCATACCTCGTACTTTCATGTATTTTTGTATATATTATACAATAATTATGGGGTGGGTAAAAAAACAAAAAAACAAAAAAAAGAAACGTTTTCCTAAAAAAAGACTTCTCAAAACTAAAAAAAATCTCTTAAAAAAACTTTTCAAAAAAAACTTTTTTTCTAAAAAAACTCTTCTTTTTAAAAAAAAGTCCTTTCTTATTTACCTATCTTTTTCAAAAAAAAACTCTTGAAAAAAAAAGAAGAAAAAGAAAAACTTTTCTAACAAAGAAGAAAAACTTCTTTACCTTTGTTTGTCAAAAAAAACCTCTTTGAAAAAAAACTTTTTCTAAAACTTTAAAAAAAATCAATCAATCATCATAAAAAAACTAAAAAACTAAAAAAACTAAAAAAAACTAACTAATAAGTTGGTTTAATCCCTGACACAATTCACTTTCACACAAGACTAGTGATGTTCAAGAACACTTGGTTTATGAGGTCTTGAGATTTTGAGTTAACCAGCCTTAGTCATTAGGGTCCTTGACTTAATTATTCACATTTCCCTAGTTTGAAAGATTTGTGTGCTATATTGCATGCTTAGTCTCTACCTTAAGAATATGATCAGCACCTCACGTACACGACTGCAGTTATGATGAGATGAGTTGAAATTTCACTTGAGGAACTGGGATGAGGGATTTGAGTTTGGACTTGATTTGATGATGCTCGAGGATGGGATAAAATCAATGAAGGCTTCATGAAACCTAAGTGTCAGCATCTTTAGCCAGTATGAGAACATGGTTCTTGTACTATCTCTTGACATTTACCTATGTGCCAGGGTGTGATAAAATAAAAAAACGTTGATCAGTGCGCGCCAACTCTTGGTAAAAGCAGTGGAGCTAGCCACAAATATTACAAAGCAATGAAATGTCAAAAAAAAGCTCTCATTCCACAAAGTCAGTTATCAAAAGAGCTTCCACCAAAGGCAAGCGCTCCCTACCATTTCAAAGTGTCCACTTGGACCACCGCTATTAGGACCAGGAGTCGGGCTTGCACCAAAAAAGGGCTCTGCATCGTAAATGCTACAAGTCTGGGTGTAGAAGGTACGATAGGTACTCAAAAAAGGCACACCCCGGTGTACTCCCAGGAAAACAAGTGCAGACGGCTCCAACTTCTCTTGACGGACGCACTGATCAACACCAAAAAAATGCGTTGCGTAATAAGGCACTTGAGAGGATCCTTGTTCCAATGAGAGGGAGAGAAGAAATGACACAATCCTATACCCTCCATCAATTGGCCTTCCATTTACACTTTCAAGTCTGACAACTAAAGAGACGGTGGATTGGATGCAAGAAATGATTTATTCCCTAGTGTTGAGGATCGGGTCCATAGGAGAGTCTCTTGGACTGGAACTTTGGGTGATGTTGTGACTCTACTCTTGTAACTGCGGTCAACACTTAAAGTCATATCCCTTATATATACGTATACAAAGAGAGTCTGATGATTAGGGAAATTGGGTACCTTTTGACTAGAGCTTGGTTCAGCTTAGAATTTTAGGATCTCTAAAACCGAGAGTTCTTGAACGGATTAAGTCTTGTATTCACATGCATAGTCGGGGGTTAACCCAACTTATTCATTCTTTATTTGCTCGAGGACCAGCAAAGTTTAAGTATAGGGGGGTGATGAATCCGCGATTCATCATCGCAATATCTTGATCTTAGCGAAATCCCCGAGTAAAATTCCAAACAAATATCCATAAAATCCATAAATTAACAAAATAACTCTTGTAAATAAAATACACTAATTATTGTATATAAGATTGTACAAAATTAATTAACAATAAAAAGCCGAAAAAAATAAAGGAGTTTTATACTTGTAAATAGACCAAAACTTCATGTATTTTTAATAATTTCATTTCAACTCCTTTTTGCCTAATTCTTTCTCTAACTTGTTTATAAAAATGTATATAAAAATATAAAAATACAAAACAAATTTTACCTCAAATAAATGCTCCTAGATCCCAAAGAGAAAAAGCCGTAAAGTCCAACTTCCAAGCTAAATTCCCGCTCCGTATGAACTCCAAATTCACCAAACTCACTTTTAAAGTTCAAGTTAGAAAATTATATATCCAACGGAAGTGGTTTTATTAAAATCGGAGCTCATTTGCAAAAGTTGGGTTTTGGGACCTAGATGTACATTGTACATTATGTATATATTCATTCTTTAGTCATTTTTATTTTATCTTTCTCAATTATTAAAAATACAAAAAAATTATGATTGTGTTGTATTTTGATTATTGTATTTTATTGTATTTTTTTGTTGTAAGTATCTCTTATTAAAAAGATAAAAAAATACATATTAAAAAAAGCAAACAAAAAAATGTACATGTTGTATGTATTTATTTGTAAATTCACCACTATTTTTTTCCCTCTTTATTTTTTGTTGTATTTAAAGTAGCATACTTTATATCATTATTTATTTATTTATTTATTCCCATTCTATACAATAACTTCTCTACCACCAACTTCTATTCAACTCCACCATTTTTAATAACTCCCATTCCACTCCATATTCTTCCACCAACCTCCCATTCAACTCCACCAATAATACAACTTCCCATTCAACACCACCACCATTCTAACCTCTCTTTCTCTTCTCTTTATATTCATTTGTACATCCTCATTTTTTCGCATCCGCCATTCTTATAGAAAAAGGAGAGAGCTTGGAACGTGGTGTCGGTGACAGTGACGAAGCGTCTTCCTCAAGCGACGACCTCCTTCAGGCGAGATCCGCGGAGCTCCGTTCCGCGTCACGAGTTCCCCATAGAGCTCGTGTAGCTTCTCCAATTTTGTTTCGCCAATTGGATCAAAGCGACGACATGAGTTCAGCGTAGACTGCTCCGCCAATCCGGCGAAGAACAGGTAAGTATTTCTCCTCATTTCTCTTGTTATTTTATCTCATATTTTGTTTTTTTTATGTACCATATCATATTCACACATACCATCACCATCAACGTTATCATCATCACCACCACCAACTCATCATCTACCATTTTGTTTCTTTTTTTTTAGTTCATCATCATCTTCTCCACCACCAACCTATTTTTTTGTCAATCATATTCCCTAACTAATCAAAACATAAAAAAATATAAAAAAGATTAAAACAAAAAAAGTTTTTTTTTGTTTATCACAGCAGCAAAACAAAATTTCAAAAAAATCAAAAAAAATCAAAAAAAAATAATAATAACGGAAGAGGCAGCAGGCGCAGGAGCCGCCCGCCGCCCCCTCCCACTTTCCAACCGCCGCCAGCCGGCGGCTTCCTCACCGACACAGCCGCCAGCGTGGCCCCGCTGCCCGCGCGCGCCTGCCGTCCTCTCCCTCGTCGCCCCTACACCGCCGTGCGCGGCCCCGACTCCTCCAGCCGCAACCTCCACCCGCGCGCCGCCCCCCTCGCCCTCCGCCGACCTTCTCGCACCGCCGCGCCCCCCTGAGCCGCTCGACCTCCTCTTCGCGCCACCGCCCCTCTGCCGTGAGGCGCGGTCGCGCCGCCTGCCACCGCCGCCGACTTCACCCTGGTTGGGTTCCCCCATCGTGATCAAGGAAGAAGAAGGTCTTATCTTTTTACTTTTTTATTTTGTAAAATTGCAACTATTTCTCTCAAAGTTTCTGTAATTACCATTTAGTCCCTGTGCATGTTTTCTTTTGTAATTTAAGTTTCTAGATTTTCTAAGATGCCCCTGTGTTCGCACTTTAATTTGGACCTTGTTTATTCATTTTTATATTCAAAGAAAAATGTCTTTGTATTGAGCAACTTCTTGTCTACATTTTGACTATTTATTTGTATTTTTGTGAGATATGGGTAATTAATTAAAATGGTTAACTGAAATTCTATGTATTTTACCCAATCTGGACTCTTAAATTTATATCTCACACACGGTTGCTCTAAAAATTCCAAAAAAAAATATATGATGCCTTGATATGTGATGAACTTACAATCCAAATTTCATTTAAATTGGAGTTGTCTTGTGCTTGGAATAATTTGTAGAGTGGATACAGTGTATGATTTTTAATTAAATCTACATAAATCATTTTTGTGAAATTTCAATCTCCTGGATTGCTTATCTAAATATCTTTTTGAGATAATTTGCTCTCTGACTAATTTGATAACGTGGATTTAATAGGAATTAATTACTCATTTCCACTCTGTTTTCACTAAAAAATTCATAAAAACTTCATAACTTGTCAAAAAATTCCAAAAATATTACTGTAGCTTCCTTACATCATGTTTTAGTTCCAGTAATTTTTTCATAATTTTTGCTTTCTGTTTGTGTGATAAATTACGAAAAAACCCATAAAAAGTGTGCATTTTTAATTATTGCATTTTAACCCCTACAATTCTAAAAAAATATGTTTTGCATTCATCATTGGATTAAGTTTACTGGAAAAATATAATTTGACTAAATTGGATTAATTTCTCATTAAAATTAATTTGACTAAGTTGTGTGATTTCTTAGTACTTAATTCACCCGCATCTTGCATTTGCTTTGGTTTTTGCATAAAAAAATCTAAAAAAAATACCGTTTGGATATCTAGATCTTAAATTTGCAAATTAATCCCAAAGTTGTTCCTTTGCCTCCCTGAGTTCGACCCCGGACTTACTCGGGATATAAATTAAAGCTGAGACACTCTTCACGGAGATCTTCTCTCGGTTCTGACCGAATCGCTAAGTACACATATTACAACGAACACGAATTAATCATCGTATTCAGTGACCCGTCAGAATTGATATTTGTTGATTTGGATCGTGAAAAAGATCATGTGTTACGTTAAGAAATGATTGGGAGTAGAATTACAGGTCAGGCATGCAACATGTAGGTTTGTCGGAAGGAACCCATATTAGTGTGATCCTACCTAGGTTGTACATGATTGCCTTGTTTTGATAAGTGCACACAAAATGAATGATTTGCAACGTGTGGTACCGGGTGCCAATATATTCGGTTTGAACGACAGAAGATGTGGTCGTGCCATGTGGAGGCACAGGTAGTTCAATAGCGGTTGGGTCACAATAACATGCATTTAAAGCCGCTAGGTTATGTGATTAAAGGTTAGCATGGGGTTTTAAGCAACCGGGTCCTCGAGGACGGTGTGCTCCTTTGTGTTCCAAGCTAAGGGTTTGAAACACTGATTAATAAAAGAAAAGGAAAATTGTCAGGAGGGTATTGGAGGATTGGTTGAGGCGATAAGCGGCAGCATAAGCTCACCAGATCAACACAGACTCCAATCCTGAAGTATCCACAGTTTCGGAGTCCAAGAATGGTGGGATTCCCCTGGACTAATCCTTGATGTGGAATAGAAAGGAATAGGACTTAAATTAATGAAAGGATTGTAACTTTTAATGATAACAAGTTTTGAAAAATTACATAATTTGTTTACTTTTCTCTTCTTCGTTACTTAGCACTCGCTAATTGTTATCCTATGATTTATTGGAAAACCCAACAGGTGTCGGTGATCCATCGCAAGGACTTTGGCCATCCAGTCAGTCACAGTAGCTTTACTCTCTAAGGTAGTTAGTAATATTTCTGTGTATTTCCTTCCAGTTGATGTACATGTAAAGGGGTTGTAGTCAGACAATGAATCATGTAAACTTTATTTTGTAAATGGAAAAGTATTAAATACTTCTTTCTGAGTATTTTTAATTACAGTCTGTTTCTGAATGTTAGTTGTGATTAATGAATAAATTATTGCTGAGTAACCAGATCTGGATATGGGAGGATCCGACGGCTCGAAAATTGGGATCGCGGTAGTTTGGTATCAGAGCCCGATTACTCTAGTAATTTATTTAGTAATTGACAACTATGAACGGTATTCAGAAACTAAGGTTGTATTAGGATCCGTTGATCTTAATAATTGACTGCAGTACCATTCACAAGTTATTGTCCCTTATGTACATCATGTTAAGACATATAGGATCTGACCTTTGGCCTTGACTTATCCCAGGATCATGGCAGACCAATATGTGTCTAGGCAATTAGCCGCTATGATGACAATGCTGCAAGAAATGGGGCAAAAGCAGCAAGCATTGGAGGAGAGGCTCAATGCACAAGCTGAGAGACCCAAGACATCTAAGCCTGCGGATGCTAGGATTGCAGGTTATGTCCATCTTTTTGAGGTAGAATATAGTTACCATCCTTCAACTGAGTATGCTCCTACCCCAGCTGAAGGAGCAATGGAGAAAGCCCTTCTTAGATACCAAACATTACTAGACAAGTACCGTAAGGGAAAGATTCCTCGATTTAAAGGCATAGAGACATGTTGAGGAAGAACTATGGCTTGATGACGTCAGCAGGATTTCGAGAATAATACACGCACCAGCAGATACTTGGGTGCTCTTCGTTGATTACTCCTTAGTAGACTATGCAAGACGATGGTGGAGAGCCATTTCCAAGAAATTAGTAGATCCTCTTCCATGGGATGTTTTTTGAAGAAAGGTTTTGAGCTCACTTATGTCCCTCCCATTGGGAAGAATTGAAGAGGAGGTAGCTGTCTTCTTTGACCCAAGGATCCAAGAATCTACGAAATTATCATATTCACTTTACGGAGCTACTACGTTACTCCCCAGCTTTAGAAGCTTCACCACAAGAGTGTCTTACTAAATTTGTTAGCGATCTTCAGGGAGATTTGGGAGAGAAGCTTGCAGGTTTTAGATCCACCACTGTAGATGAAGCCATGGACATCGCCTCTCGTATTGAGATGGAGAGGGATGAAAACTGCCAAAGAAGAAGCTTTCACTTTACTGGTGGACCATCCAAACGTAAGGCGAATTATAACCGAAGAGACAGTTGTTATCATCCAGTAGGGTCTAATATAAGCTCGCCACAGACTTTGGGCCAGGAACTATCTTGAAGAAGGGGCTCTCTAGACCTCCACTATATCCTTGCGACTTAGCAGCAGGAGCTAGCACCTCTGTGGCTCGGTCTTTAGCTCAAACAGGAGCATGTGTGTGTTTTTACTGTCATCAGGAAGGCCACATCAAAAAAGACTGTCCGAAGTTAAGAGGTTCAGGGTTTAAACCAACCTCAATTATTAGTATAACATCCACCTCGAGCAATGGAGCAACGTGTGGAGGAAAACAGGTAGAGGTCGTGACTCACAAGGAACGTCTCCTACACAACAACCACCACAAAGTGTTGTGAGTTCTAGCTTGTCTATTCCTAATGGCCCTCAATGCAATAACTGAAGAACAAGCCTACAATTCAGGCACAGTCGTACGGGGTACCGTTACTATTCATGGCTTTTCATTACCTGCCTTATTTGATTCTGGTGCTTCACATTCATTTATTGCTCAATGATTAGTACCCACTTTGGGTAAGATACCAATAGAAGTATAACAGTCCTATCTAATCAAGGGACCAGGACGACAAGTATTTATAATCCGAGAAATCATGGATAATTATATAGTATTGATAGCGGGACATCAGTTACTTGTTTTACTAGTACTAATCGAAATGGAGGACTTTGATCTTATCCTAGGGATGGATTGGCTAGAAAGAAATCATACATGTCTTGATTGTTTTCAGAAGACAGTAACGTTTTACCTTCCTAACTCGATAGAGTTCCAGTTCATTGGAAAGACATCCAATGATAATGTAGAATATATCTCTACTTTGAAGGCACAACAGTTGTTAGAGAAAGGGTGCCAAGGTTATTTAACGTATGTAATCACTACATCAGGGTCATACAGAATGATGGAAGATATACCTATAGTGTGTGAATTTCCTGATGTATTTCCAGAGGAACTACCTGGATTACCACCTGAGCGAGAGATTGAATTTGAAATCTCTCTCATACCTGATACTCAGCCTATCTCTATTCCTCCGTATAGGATGGCACCAGCTGAGTTACGAGAGTTAAAGGTACAGTTGCAAGAACTGTTAGATAAAGGATTCATTCGTCCTAGTACTTTACCATGGGATGCACCTGTCTTATTTGTCAGGAAAAAGGATGGGTCAATACGGTTGTGCATTGACTATAGACAACTAAACAAGAAGACCGTAAAGAACAAGTATCCTCTGCCAAGAATAGATGATCTCTTTGATCAGTTACAAGGTTCAACTGTGTATTCCAAGATTGATTTAATATCTGGATACCATCAGTTGAAAATTAAAGATACAGATATTCCCAATACAGCTTTTCGAACTAGATACGGGCATTATGAATTCTTAGTAATGCCTTTTGGACTGACAAATGCCCCAGCGACTTTCATGGATCTCATGAATCGGGTATTCAGGGAGTTCCTAGACCACTTTGTAGTAGTCTTCATTGATGATGTGCTTATTTACTCCAAGGATAAGTATCTGCATGAACACCATCTCAGGCGGGCACTTGTAACTCTAAGGAAGAACAAACTGTATGCTAAATATAGCAAATGTGACTTTTGGTTATCTGAAGTATCTTTCTTAGGCCATGTTATTTCTGGGGAAGGTATATCAGTTGATCCTACAAAGGTTAGTGTGTTGATAAGTTGGGAATGCCCAAAGACCGTCACAGAAATACGATCTTTTCTGGGTTTAGCTTGGTATTATAGAAGATTTGTGAAGGACTTTTCATGAATAGAATTACCAATGACTAAGCTGACTCAGAAGGAAGTCCCAATCATATGGTCTGATGCATGTGAAACTAGTTTTCAGACACTGAAAGAATGCATAACATTTGCACCTATCCTTACTCTACCCTCTAGAACTGAAGGATTTACAGTGTACACTGATGCATCTAAAGAAGGACTTGGGGCAGTTCTTATGCAACATGGTAAGGTACTTGCTTATGCATCACGACGGCTCAGGACACATGAGAGGAACTACCCAACACATGACCTTGAACTAGATGTTGTAGTCTTCGCTTTAAATATATGGAGACACTACCTCTATGGTATTACTTTTGAAAACTTCACCAACCATAAAAGCTTGAAATATCTATTTGATCAGAAGGAGCTAAATATGAGACAGAGATGGTGGCTAGAGTTATTGAAGGTCTATGATTGCACCATCTCCTACCACCTTGGTAAAGGGAACATCGTAGCAGATGCCCTTAGCAGAAGAACTTATTCACCTGGGTTAGTGAGTGCTATCCACTTATGGGGTTTACTATCAACGTTAAGTGAATGGAAATCATTTGATAGTAATACTAATACTATAACTATTCCTCACCGATACAAACCAGAGATCTGGGATAGAATAAAGAAAGGACATGAGGATGATCCAGTCCTTAAAGACTTGAGACAACAACTTGAGAAGAATGAGATGGGGGGATTCCAGATACAAGATATGTCAATGTATAACCATCATAGAATTTGTGTACCAAGTACACATGAACTGAGGAAAGACATCATACGTGAAGCGCATTGCTCTAGATTATATATTCATCCAGGAATTACGAAGATGTATAGGGATCTTCGTCCAAACTTTTGGTGGCCAGGAATGAAGAAGGATGTTGTTGAGTTCGTAAATTCATGTTTTACCTGCCAGCAGGTAAAGGCTTTACACCAAAAGCCACCAGGCTTATTGCAACCCCTCCCTATACTTGAGTGGAAATGGGAAAGCATTTCCATGGACTTTATTACGGGCTTACCTCAGATGACTGTGGTAAAGATAGTATCTGGATTATAGTAGATCATCTAACCAAGGTGGCACACTTTATTCCAATAAGCCTATCTTTCACTCCAGACCAGCTTGCTGAGTTATATATTACACATGTGATCTGCCTCCATGGTATCCCAAAGGAAGTAGTTTCCGATCGAGATTCACGATTCACCTCACACTATTGGGAGAACTTCATGAAAGCCTTAGGCACACAGCTATGCTTGAGCACAGCATATCATCCACAAACAGATGGTCAACCAGAACGTACGATTCAGACTTTAGAGGATATGTTACGAGCATGTGCCTTAGAATGGAAAGGATCATGGTTGAAACATTTACCTCTTGCAGAATTCACCTACAACAATAGTTACCATGCAAGTATTGGCATGGCACCATTTGAAGCACTGTATGGACGTAGGTGTACTACTCCTTTGTGTTGGTAAGTGGTCGGAATAAAGAACCCTTATGATTCAGAGAGACTCTAGGAGACACGGGAAGTTGTAGAGCTTGCTCGAAAAAGACTAATAACTGCCAAGAGTCGCCAGAAAAGCTATAGTGATACCAGGCGAAGAGACCTTGAATTTGACGTAGGTGACTTTCTATTTCTCAAAGTATTACCTATGAAGGGTGTTTAGAGGTTTGGCTTACGTGGGAAGTTAGCACCCAGGTTCGTGGGTCCCTTTGAAATTATTCAACGGATTGGAAAAGTTGCATATAGACTTGCACTTCCTCCACATCTTTCGACAATACATGATGCTTTTCATGTATCAAATCTGAGAAAGTATATCAATGATCCAAACCATAAGATATATTATGATGATTTACATATTGAGCCAAACTTAACTTACAAAGAAATATCTGTGGAAATACTAGATAGAGATATCAAGAAGTTGAGGAATAAAGAGGTGCCTCTAGTTAAAGTGTTATGGCGCAAGCAAGAGTTTGAAGAAGCAACATGGGAATCTGAGGTATAAATGAAAGAAAAGTATCCGTACTTATTTGAATGATAAAACTATGTATTGTGTATATGTTCATTATAAATGAAATGACGTTCATTCTCTTTAAGGTTGTTATGCCATCATTATAAGTCTCGAGGACGATACTTCCTTTAAGGTTGTTATAATTATAAAGCCTTGAACTTGGCATTTCTCGGATCCTATATAATAAGATCCGGCTCATTAAGAGGAAACCAACGGAATTTGTTTCGTGTGAATCGGACTTCGTTTCGATTTGTTATGATTTTTGAAAGAAAGGAAAGTAAGGAGGATTAAGACGTCATTAACCCATAATGACCGTCATTAAGACTAATTAAGCATGATTAAAGAAACTAATGATGGATTGAACAATCAATAATGATCATTAGCGAACACTAATCAATAGTTAGCAAAAGATAAGCATAAGCTGCGAAAGTTAAATCGTGATTAGTGAAAGTTAATCATGATTAGCGTTAATTAAGTGTCATTAGCGAATCTAGAATCCCCTGAAATGCTCTAACTTAAGCCCTAAGTTTCGGATAAGTTTTGGCTAAAACCATGGGCCAAAACCATGGGCCGCTAACCACGGTTAAGGTCTAAACCATGGTTTACTAACCATGGTTAGTGGTTTTCTGGAGCCTATAAATGCACCCCCTGCTCATTCATTCGCTACGATTTCCACTACCACCACCACCCCAAGGGCTAGGGTCGAGAGGTCTGGAGGAGAAGTAGGAGGCAAGGAAGGAGCGCTAGCGAAGCGTTGCCGAGAGAACGAGGAGGAGGAAGGTACGATCCTCTCTTAGTTTGCTTTGTGAGTTAGGTTTTCGATTCATGTTCAGTTCCCTTGTTGTTTTCCTTTCGATGATTTTATAAGGAGAAACTCTGCCGAAAATTTCTTAGAAATATGTCCCGATATAAGGGGACACTCTGCCGAAATTTTCTTAGAAATAGCACCCCGTATAAGGGGAAGTTCTTCCGAAATTTCAAGAGAAAATATGTTCTTCACGTTCTTCGTGTGTTCTTCACGTTCTTCGTGTTCTTCGTTCGTTCTTCGCGTTCTTAGCATGTTCTTAGTGTTTTTTATATGAAAATGAAATTTGATTATTTCAGGAGCCATAAATCATCCTTTTGAAAGAGAATCACGATAAAGAACTGTATATAAGAGAGAGAGCTCAATTAGGTAACGAAATCATTCCATTTGCTGTTGGGTTTTCATATGAGATCGTTGAAATTTCTGATTTTACTTTCTTTGCTACGAAGAATTCTAATTTGGCTATTTTTGAGAAAATATGAAAAGTTGTTTTGTGATTTCAACGAAAATAAGCTCTAAGCATCGAATTAATGCAGTGGCTTGGAAAGTCAGGGTTTGGAAGTTAAAATGAGCATAATTATGAGTATATAAATATATGAATTAATATATGTGTAAGTCTATACTCATTATTGTTTGATTATGCAAATATAAGGATGAATTGAGGAACTTCATCATGGGAATTGATATTTGTTGGTTTGATCGTGAAAAAGATCATGCGTTACGTTAAGAAATGACTGGGAGTAGAACTACAGGTCAAGCATGCAACCTGTAGGTTTGTCGGAAGGAACCCGTATTGGTGTGACCCTACCTAGGTGGTACACGGTTGCCATGTTTTGATAAGTACGCATGAAATGAATGATTTGCAACGCATTGTATCGGGTGCCAATATATTCAAGTTGAATGATGAAAGATGCGGTCATGCCATGTGGAGGCACGGGTGGTTCAATAGCGGCTGGGTCACGATAACATGTATTTAAAACCGCTAGGTTATGTGATTAAAGGTTAGCGTGAGGTTTTAAGCAACCGGATCCTCGAGGACGATGTGCTCCTTTCTATTCTAGGCTGAGAGTTTGAAACTCTGATTAATAATAGAAAAGGAAAATTGTCAGGGTAGTATTGGAGGATTGGTTGAGGCGACGTGCGGCAGCATAAGCTCACCAGATCAACGCAATCTCCAATCCTGAAGTATCCACAGCTTCGGAGTCCAAGAATGATGGAGTTCCCTTGGACTAATCCATGATGTGGAATATAAAGGAATAGGACTTAAATTAATGAAAGGATTGTAACTTTTAATGACAACAAGTTTTGCAAAATTACACAATATTTTTACTTTTCTCTTCTTCGTTACTTAGCACTCGCTAATTGTTATCCTATGATTTATTGGAAAACCCAACATGTGTCGGTGAGCCATCGCAAGGACTTTAGCCATCCAGTCAGTCACAGTAGCTTTACTCTCTAAGGTGGTTAGTAATATTTCTACGTATATCCTTCCAGTTGATGTACATGTAAAGGGGTTGTAGTCGGACAATGGATCATGTAAACTTTATTTTGTGAATGGAAAAGTATTAAATACTTTTTTTTGAGTGTTTTTAACTGTTGTTTGTTTCTGAATGTTAGTTGTGATTTCTGAATAAATTATTGTTGAGTAACCAGATCCAGATATGGGAGGATCCGACGGCCCGGAAATTGGGGTCGCGACAGTTTTTATATCCCCTACGAGTCCATATGTGTTGCATGATGATATTGCTATGGATTATACTCTTCTACATACACATTATTCCTGACCCTCGTATTTTTGGAGAGGGTCCAACCATCCCCTTCCCTCAAGCACTCCGCTTAGCGAAGGGGAATAAAAAAGAAAATCCCAAAAAGAAACACCAGCTAGAGTTCAGCCAGCAGATGATTGATCGATTTCAGATACAGCTGACTCTACAGGAGGCACTACAGCACATTACTCTCTTCCAAAAGAATTTGAGAGAGAAGACCATCATCCACAGAAAAAGGAGGAACCACAATGTAGAGATCCATGTGCTTACTCATGCCACTTGCTTCACCATTCAAAATCGATTGTTAGCCAAGAGACCAGACGCAGGAGCTCCATATGTCAGATGCCATATCTAGAGCAGCGGTTCGATCGTACCTTATTAGATAGTGCGTTTCTATAAATCTTCTTCCAGCAGCCTTACTCGACTGATTCGAGTTCGGCCCTCTTCGACAGAGCAGGACAGTCCTTTAGTTTGCTGATAGATCTGTCAAGAGGCTGATGGGTTATATAAGAACGTGGTCATCATAATTCAGGGCTTTAAATTCCCCGCGTACTTTGTTGTAAAGGACATGGAGATCCCGGGTCTGTGACTGATACCCCCATCATACTAGGATGCCCATTCTTGGTCACAGCTAAGGCGGTGTCCGATCATGATAGTGGGAAGGTATACTTTCGCGTCGAGGGTGAAAGTGTACAAAAAGAGACGATCAAGGAGACCAGTGCTAGAGATTCAGCTTGCTCTGAGCATTCGAGTGATTTAGAGCAGATGACAGATGCAGAGTGAGACGTTCACCAAAAGTGCAACTTTGTGATCACAGACGATGAGGAAGTTTTGTCATACCCAGTATCACGAGCTCCTATCTCACCCTCAAACACTACAGATTTGCAGATTGTAGCAGATGAGAGTTCGGAGAGCACACTCTTGGCACCAGACATATTTGAGGCTGATGATCGTGGTCAGGATAGCAAAGCAGAGTATATTTCATGTTCTTCTGATTTAGATCCCTTGGATTCAGGCATTGATTGGGATGACTTTGATGATTAATTACCTTATCTGATTCACACAAAGCCGACAGCTAGGATGGAGAGTGAGTCAGCACAGATGACAGATACACCAGCAGGGCTGTCATCGCCAGATTTTCACATGCAGCGAGAGTTCTCCCATGTAGATCTGGTAGCCTTCACTCAAACATTTCAGAAGTCAGATTTGCCAGCTCCCAGTTGTCCATAAGTGAAGACCTTGCCACAGTCGATAAGTACATATTCCTTGCGGGTGAGCCAGAGATGTTCCCAATCATTATCTCAACGGATTTGACTGGAGACAAGAATCTCGTTTGATGGAGGTTCTTGAAAGAAACTACATGGTGATTGGATGGAGCGTAGCTGATCCCCATAGGATAAGTCAGACCATGTGCTCCCACCATATCTATCTCGAATAGGATGCCAAGCCATCGCATGAGTTACAGTGACGGTTGAACTTGAATCTTTGATATGTGGTCATGAAGGAAATATCGAAGTGGTGGAGCACCGATTTTATCTATCCCATCTCCAACTCCAAGTGGGTAAGTCCATTACATGTGCTACCCAAGAAGACGGGTATCACTACAGTTGTGAGCGAGTCTGGAGAGGAGATAGCTACCTGGGTACCCACTTCTTGGAGGGTCTGTGTGGACTACAGATGATTGAATCAGGTCACCAAGAAGGACCATTTCCCACTGTCATTTATTGATCAGATTATCGAGAGGCTAGCTGGGAAGAGTCATTACTGTTTCCTTGACGGGTACTCCGTATACAATCAGGTGGTCATAGTGCCCGAAGACCAGGAGAAAACAACATTCACCTATCTGTTTGGGACGTGTGCTTTTAGACAGATGCCCTTTGGTTTATGTAATGCCCCGGCGACATTACAAAGGTGCATACTTTCCATCTTCTCGAACATGGTGGATGACTGTTTGGAGGTCTTCATGGATGACTTTTTGGTCTATGGCGATGGGTTTGATGCTTGTCTTGACTGCCTAGACACGTACTTCAACGATGTATAGAGGTCCATCTTGTATTATCTTGGGAGAAGAGTCACTTCATGGTGACTCAGCGGATGGTGCTTAGCCATATCATCTCCAACAGGGGCATGGAGATCAATGTGGCCAAGGTGGATATAATCAAGAAACTCAATCCACCGTCCAATATGCGATAGTTGCGGTCTTTTCTAGGACATGTCAGTTTCTACCGATGATTCATTCAGGATTTCAGTCGTATTGCCCGACCATTTACTGATATGCTGATGAAATACTTTAAGTTCATTGTAGATGATAAGTGTCTAGTGTCATTTGAGACTCTCAAGGGATTAGTGGTTGAGGTTCATGTCCTTCAGCCACCCGATTGTCTCTCCCATTCGAGATCATGATGGATGCTTCTGATTTTGTCGTAGGGGTTGTGCTAGGATAGAGAAGGGATGGATTACTATATGCCATACACTAAACTAGCCGGACTTTGGAAGTTAAAATGATCTTAATTATAAGTATATAAATATATGAATTAATATACGTGTAAGTCTATACTCAGTATTTTATGCTTATGCAAATATAAGGCTGAATTGAGGAACTTCATCATGGGAATTGATATTTGTTGGTTTGGATCATGAAAAAGATCATGTGTTACGTTAAGAAATGACTAGGAGTAGAACTACAGGTCAGACATGGAACCTGTAGGTTTGTCGGAAGGATCCGTATTGGTGTGACCCTACCTAGGTGGTACACAGTTGCCATGTTTTGATACGTACGCATGCAATGAATGATTTGCAACGCGTTGTACCAGGTGCCAATATATTCGGGTTGAACGACAGAAGATGTGGTCGTGCCATGTGGAGGCACGTGTGGTTCAATAGCGGCTGGGTCACGATAACATGTATTTAAAGCCGCTAGGTTATGTGATAAAGGTTAGCCTGATGTTTTAAGCAATCAGGTCCTCGAGGACGGTGTGCTCCTTTGTGTTCCATGCTAAGGGTTTGAAACCCTAATTAATAAAAGAAAAGGAAAATTGCCAAGGTAGTATTAGAGGATTGGTTGAGGCGACATGCGGCAGCATAAGCTCACTAGATCAACGCAATCTCCAATCCTGAAGTATCCACAGCTTCGGAGTCCAAGAATGGTGGGGATCCCTTTGACTAATCCATGATGTGGAATAGAAAGGAATAGGACTTAAATTAATGAAAGGATTGTAACTTTTAATGACAACAAGTTTTGCAAAATTACACAATTTGTTTACTTTTCTCTCCTTCGTTACTTAGCACTCGCTAATTGTTATCCTATGATTTATTGGAAAACCCAACATGTGTCGGTGAGCCATCGCAAGGACTTTAGCCATCCAGTCAGCCACAATAGCTTTACTCTCTAAGGTTGTTAGTAATATTTCTATGCATTTCCTTCCAGTTGATGTACATGTAAAGGGGTTGTAGTAGGATAATGGATCATGTAAAGTTTATTTTGTGAATGGAAAAATATTAAATACTTCTTTCTGAGTATTTTTAAATGTTGTTTATTTCTGAATGTTAGTTGTGATTGCTGAATAAATTATTGCTGAGTAACCAGATCCGGATATGGGAGGATCCGACGGCCCGGAAATTGGGGTCGCGACAGTTTTTGTATCCCCTACGAGTCCATATGTGTTGCATGATGATATTGTTATGGATTCTACTCTTCTACATACACATTATTCCTGACCCTTGTATTTTTGTAGAGGGTCCAACCATCCCCTTCCCTCAAGCAATCCGCTTAGCGAAGGGGAATAAAAAAGAAAATCCCAAAAAGAAACACCAACTAGAGTTCAGCCAACAGATGATTGATCGATTTCAGATACAGCTGACTCTACAGGAGGCACTAGAGAACATTCCTCTCTTCCAAAAGAATTTGAGAGAGGAGACCACCATCCGCAGGAAGAGGAGGAACAACAATGTAGAGATCCATGTGCCTACTCATGCCACTTGCTTCACCATTCAGAACCGATTGCTAGCCAAGAGACCTGATGCAGGAGCTCCATATGTCAGATGCCATATCCATGAGCGGCGGTTCGATAGTACCTTATTAGATAGCGGGTCTCTATTAACCTTCTTCCAGCAGCCTTACTCGACCGATTCGAGTTTGGCCCTCTTCGACAGAGAAGGACAGTCCTTTAGTTTGCTGATAGATCTGTCAAGAGGCTGAATGGGTTATTGAAGGACGTGGTCGTCACAATTCAGAGCTTGACATTCCCCGTGGACTTTGTTGTATTGGACATGGAGATCCCGGGTCTGTGACAGATACCCCCATCATACTAGGATGCCCATTCTTGGTCACAGCTAAGGCGGTGTCCTATCATGATAATGGGAAGGTATACTTTCGCGTTGAGGGTGAATGTGTACAAATAGAGATGATCAAGGAGACCATAGGTAGAGATTTAGCTTGCTTTGAGCAGTCGAGTGATTCAGAGCAGATGATAGATGCAGAGTTAGACATCCACCAGGAGTGCGACTTTGTGATCACAGACGATGAGGCAGTTTTGTCAGACCCAGTATCACGAGCTCCTATCCCACTCTCAAACACCGTAGATTTACAGATTGTAGCAGATGAGAGTTCGGAGAGCACACTCTTGGCACCGGACACATTTGAGGCTGATGATCGTGGTCAGGATAGCGAAGCAGAGTATATTTCATGTTCTTCTGATTCAGATCCCTTGGATTCAGGCATTGATTGGGATAACTTTGATGATCAATTACCCTATCTGATTCACATAGAGTCAACAGCTAGGACGGAGAGTGAGCCAGCATAGATGGCAGATACACCAGCAAGGCCATCTTCGCCAGATTTTCACATGCAGCGAGAGTTCTCCCATGTAGATCTGGTAGCCTTCACTCAGACATTTTAGAAGCCAGATTTGCCAGCTCCCAGTTGTCCATAGCTGAAGACCTTGCTACAGTCGATGAAGTACATATTCCTTGCGGGTGAGCCAGAGATGTTCCCAATCATTATCTCAACGGAATCGACTGGAGACAAGAATCTCGTTTGATGGAGGTTCTTGAAAGAAACTGCAAGGTGATTGGATGGAGCGTAGCTGATCCCCACAGGATAAGTCCATCCCTGTGCTCCTACCATATCTATGTCCAATAGGATGCCAAGCCATCATGTGAGGTCCAGCGACGGTTGAACTTGAATCTTTGATATGTGGTCATGAAGGAAATATTGAAGTGGTGGAGCACTGATTTTTTCTATCCCATCTCCAACTCCAAGTGGGTTAGTCCATTACATGTGCTACCCAAGAAGACGGGTATCACTACAGTTGTGAGAGAGTATGGAGAGGAGATAGCTACCTGGGTACCCACTTCTTGGAGGGTCTGTGCGGACTACAGACGATTGAATCAGACCACCAAGAAGGATCATTTCCCACTACCATTTATTGATCATATAATCGAGAGGCTAGCTGGGAAGAGTCATTACTGTTTCCTTGACGGGTACTCCGGATACAATCAGGTGGCCATAGTGCCCGAAGAGCAGGAGAAAACAACATTCACCTATCCGTTTGGGACGTGTGCTTTTAGACAGATGTCCTTTGGTTTATGTAATGTCCCGGCTACATTCCAGATGTGCATGCTTTCTATCTTCTCGAACATGGTGGATGACTGTTTGGAGGTCTTCATGGATGACTTTTTGGTCTATGGCGATGGGTTTGATGCTTGTCTTGACTGCCTAGACACGTGCTTCAACGTTGTATAGAGGTCTATCTTGTATTATCTTGGGAGAAGAGTTACTTCATGGTGACTCAGGGGACGGTGCTTGGCCATATCATCTCCAACAGGGGCATGGAGATCAATGTGGCCAAGGTGGATGTCATCAAGAAACTCAATCCACCGCCCAATCTGCGATAGTTGCAGTCTTTTCTAGGACATGTCGATTTCCACCGATGATTCATTCAGGATTTCAGTCGTATTGCCCGACCATTTACTGATCTGCTAATGAAATACACTAAGTTCATTGTAGATGATAAGTATCTAGCGTCATTCGAGACTCTCAAGGGATTAGTTGTTGAGGTTCATGTCCTTCAGCCACCCGATTGTCTCTCCTAATCGAGATCATGACGGATGCTTCTGATTTTGTCATAGGGGTTGTGCTAGGATAGATGAGAGATGGATTACCATATGCCATATACTAAACTAGCCCGACTTTGGATGCCGCTCAGCGGAATTACAATGTGACTGAGAAGGAGATGCTAGCTGTACTCTTTGCTTTGGACAAGTTTAGATCTTATATTCTTGGATCTTGAGTGACTATATTTACACATCACACCATCATCCGATACCTCATGGCAAAGATTGATGCCAAAGCCAGATTGACCAGATAGATCCTTCTACTCCAGGAGTTTGACATAGAGATTAAGGATAAGCCTGGAGTCAAGAATGTGATGGCGGATCACCTCTCCTGTTTAGAGAAACTTGAGGATTCCGATCATATTACACCTATTACAGACACATTCCCAGATGAGGCAATCCTTGCTATCACCTCGCTTCCATGGTATGCTGACATTGTGAACTATCTTGTCGCCAAGGAAGTTCCACAAGGTTAGCCCAGGCAGTGACTTGAGACTTTCCTTGCGAAAGCCAAGTCATACCATTGGGAGGATCCCATCATGAAGGAGGGTATAGAGTCTGGCATCGGTGCATTCCTCAGGAAGAGCACCACAGTGTCGTCACCTACTACCACAAGCTTAAGGCAGGAGGACATCACTCTGGGAGGAGGACAACACAGAAATTGCTTCAATCCAGCCTATGGTGGCCTACTCTCTTCAAGGATTCTAATGAATTCATGAAGAGATGTATAGACTATCAGAGGATGGGTTCTTATGGACTGTGTGATATGATGCCAATGCAGCCCATTCACTTCTGTGAGGTTTTTAATGCATGGGGCATCGACTTCATGGGTCCATTCCCTAAGAGCCAGGGATTTGAGTACATTTGCTTGCTGTGGATTATGTGAGTCGTTGGGTTGAGGCCATCCCCACCCGAACCGCAGATGCTAAGACCGTTTGCAGATTTTTGAGGAAGAATATCATTTCACGGTTCGATGTACCTAGAGTTTTGATATCATACGGGGGGACTCACTTTATCAACGATAAGGTAAGGGCCCTTGCTAACGAATTCAGCATTGACCACTGTGTTGCCATTCCATATCACCCTCAGACCAATGGTCTTGCTGAAGTATAGAACAGGGAGATCGAGACTATATTGCAGACGGATGTCTTCCCAGACCAAAAGGATTGGTCATAGCTTTTGGACTCGGTCTTGTGGGCCTATAGGACTTCCTTCAAGACACCATTGCGTGCATCTGCCTTTCACCTCGTTTATGGCAAGTTATGCCATTTACCCTTGGAGATCAAGCACAAGTCACTATGGGAAGTCACTGAGTTATTATTGGATCCCAAGAGTATAGGAGATCAGAGGAAAGAAGAGTTGGCAGCCCTAGAGGAGTTGAGAGATACAGCCTTTTCGAGTAGCCTACAGTATAAGGAGAGAGTGAAGATATGGCATGATTCTCATATCAGCCATAAAAAATTTGAGCCAAATCAGAGAGTATAGCTATCCAATGCTAGGTTGAGATTATTTCCAAGGAAGTTACAAAGCAAATGGAAGAGATCATACTTGGTCCGAAAGGTGCACGGTAATGGAAACATTGATATATCTGAGTTGTCATCTAAATCCGCCTTTCGAGTTAATGGTAAGCGCCTGAAACCATATCTTGATCATGATCCGCTGATCGTTGTTGTTGCCCCTATTCATTTTGCATGAGATGTGGTCTCTGACTCACATCATTTGCATCTCATGACTGATTATCACTTCTCTTCCGTTGTATAGATCTAGGTGTCCATATCATTCACTCCTTATGTATGATATCCCATCTTCATCTTATGAATAAGCTATACTTAGGGCGTTCTTTACCCTAAGTATAAGGGGGTATCAGACTTGTGGTTATTCATTTGATTCTTTTTACCTCTATTTTGTTGCCTATACTTAGGGATGTTTTACTCTAAGTATAGGGGAGGTAAACCCTGTACATCCTAACCCTCGGTTTTCCCCTTGTGTACAGACTTCTATACTTAGGATTACTTGATCCTAAGAATAGGGTGATCATCGACCTCTATTCATTTCAATCTTTTCGTCGTTGCAGTATAGTATTCTTTTTTACTTTCCAATACTCAGCACGGGTTATGTCTTCCTTTCATCGCTCTTTGATCACTCGGAGGACATCGTTTAAGCTAAGTATAGGGGGTTTCATATACTTTAGCCATAACTCGTACTTTGTGTGAGTGTGTTAACAAAATAAAATGGCTAAAAATAATAAAACTAAAAATCATAAAAATTTTAAAATTTTTGTACAAATTTGTTTGTAAATAGCCTTTGTAAAAACTACCTTTGTACAAATGTTTGTAAAAATGTTTTGATTGTAAAATGCTTTGTATATTTTTATATCAAAATTATGTATATAGTACAGAATTTTTGAAAAATGTTTGGAAAATAAAAGTTTGCAAAATTTTGTTTGTAAATGTTTGTAAATATTTTGCAAAACCTTTTCTTCCTTGCATTCAAAATTTTTCATAAAAATTTGCATATTTTGAAATATTGCACAAAAAGAGTTTTATACATATTTGCTTGTATATTCTTAGTTGATATTTAAACTAGTCTATAACTAAATTGGATAATGGAGCTTGGTTAAGACCTTAATCCACCTAACTTCAGAGGAACCTTATAGGATTTGGTGTTAAGACTTTTCAGGTCCATAGCGACTTAATTCTTTGAGTCCACTAGGCTATGTTCACATGTCATCTTGATGAGACTAAGTAGAACATTAACAATGCACGCATGACTCTCAGAGACAATGGCTTGACTTGGACACGTACCTTACACGTAGCTCAACACGGATGAGGAGGTGAGGAGGCAGAATTCTTTGGCTTAGGATAGCATACGAGGGTAGTACTTCTAGGTGGAACCTCTCGTCTTCCTATAGGGAGGGATGTGCACCTCAACCTGGTCTAGTAGCATTGAGGTCTAAAGACATGAGTCTGTGGATTGCAATAATGCTTCAAAAGAGGGATAGTCTGCTGGCTCGAGAAGAAAAACTCATTATGTACATGTTGCACCATGTAAATATGTTGTATATATGCACATTAAAAAAAGTGCAAAAGTATGAAAAACTCCAAAAAAAGGGGACAAGCCTGATTGAAAATAAAATGCATGCCGGAGTGTATATAGTGAATAAGCAAAGCTTATGTATTCCACCTTCTCATCTCATGGAAGCTTGCAGCTAGAGACTTAGCTACAATGGCTTTGCTCCAAGGGATATGTGGCTACACTGGTCATGGTCCATTCTCTTATTTCCCCTCTTCTTGAGCTGGTTGAACATGAACTTAGAAGGGAATACCCCTCTCCTCGAGGAAAGAGCTGATAGACTGGGGATTAGAGTTACCTTGTTGATGGAGGTTGTTTCTTTGTCATTTCCGAGGTGGGGAGCTACGTATCACTTATACGGTACAAGGAAAGATGCATAGTCATTAGAGTTTGTGTATGTAGACTTGTTCTGACCTGAGGTAGGGCCTCAGTATGTATTGTAAATATACTCTATACTTGTATATATTATTTATCTATTTATTTTGTATAAAACCAAGTTATTTTATCCTTTTAAATCCTTTTATATAACTTTAGTAATAATATAAAAATAAAATAAAAATAAAAATAAAATCCTCAATTCCTTGTACAAAATACACATGTTTATTCCATATTTTCAATTTATTATATACCCTGAAATAATTTGTAAAAATAAAATAATTATTCCATACTCCTAAAATAATGTTGTAAATAAATAAAATAAAAAATAAAGGTATTTGTGCAAAAATAATAAAATAAAAATACTTGTACATAATACATAGGTATATTATACCTATAAATAATACTATATACCGTATATATATATTATTTTATTTTTCATAAAAATAATTAAAAACACAAAAAATAGTTTATAAAATAATAAACATTTTTTATTTTATACATTTTTGATTTAAAATTATCTACTATTTTTTATTCTATTTTCTTTGATTTATGTACATCCTTTTTTCTGATTGGTCCAACTCAGATTGTTGACCCCGGTCGACGTCCTCTTCCAGATTAGGTTGCTTGCAGCCTTCTTGCCGGATCATTTTCTCTGAATTTTCACGCCCGAAACCGACCTCCTCTTGCCTTTATATTCAGACCCAAGAATCCTCGTACATTCGAGATTCTCGTGGATCCCTAGAATCACATGAATCCTCCTATGGTTGCGTTCCACCTCTCAATCTTTCTAGACCCTCGATCATGCCTATAAAACATCTCTTCCACCTCCATAGCCCGCTAGCTCATCCCTCGCGCCCCCATTCTTCCCTAGACACCTTCCGTGGAGTGACAGCCACTCAAGGAGCAGCTTAGGATCTTTAGGAGACGTCTGGAGGCTTGTAGCTCGCAACACGACCAGGGCTCCGTTGTGTGAAGCCTCTCTCGCCCGCCGCAGCAGATTGAGGCCAAGACCCATCTGATCACATTTTCCTGAAGCTCAAGAACCCCTCTGACCCTTCAGGTATCTATCTTTCCTTCCGCATTTCCCAGTTCGAGCCATCTTTGCCCATTTTGCTCTGTCGTCGTTCGCTGGCTCCGACCACCAGGTCTGGAGCCCGTCATCCACATCCTTCCTTTCGGATCGACTTGCCAGATCGCCCAGCATCTTCTCACGCAAACTACTCCCTGGATCTGCTCATCGGAGTAGGATTAGGTTGGGCTTCCTCCCCCACCTTTGCCGGAAGCACAAGAACTCCATTCCCCGTCGCTTCTCCTTATTTTCCATGCAATAATCCGACCAGAGCCTCGCCCCCGAGTCGTGTTACCCCTTGCAGGTGTCCGTGCGTACGTAGAGTGTCATCTGGAGTTTCAGCTACTCAGGCGGAGTAGCTTCAGGCGAGGGAGTGTTGTCACATCGATCCAGTCGTTCACCCTCGCATCTGAGCCTTCCATCCGAAGTGGAGAAGCAACATGAACGTGTTGGGCCTTACATTAAGCTGATTAGACCAGTAGATCGCGAGATCTTCCATGTCGAAGTTCGCTGGGCTTCAGTTCCTCCAGCATCCTCCTGAGCTGCCAGATCCTCCTCTGCATCTAGTTCTGATCGTGGCCATCCATCGCCACACCTTTTTGACAGTGGTTGGATTAGAACCATACTAGTCTGAGCCGCCCGGCAAAGCGCATGTCCCGACCGTTAGATCAGATCTGACTTGTCAGATCTAACCATACGTCCCCGATAGATCCTCAATCGTCAGATCACTTTCCAGAGAAGATCAGAGCCATCCACAATTGCCTCCTCATGTGTACGCCACATGTTTGCTGGGTATATTTCACAGTCCCCCTACGTTTATTTTATTTTTCTTTAGTCCATTAAATAAATGTCATAGTTCAAAACTTTTACAGTTTGGTCCTCGTAGTTTATAGTATTTGCATTTTAGTCCCTCTGAATCTGTAGCATGTGCATGTTCACATGAGTTTTGGGATGTTTGCACTTTCTGGCATGCACTTTCTACTGTTACTGAATGAATGGTTATTTTTAGAATTTGCATTTATACCCATGTGCATTGTATACTGAGCATGTGCATGATATGATTGGGCTTTTTGTAGAATCGAACCTAGGATTTTAAATGATGTTATTGATTTGGTCTGTGAACTTAAAATATTTACAAAGAGGTCCCTGTGAGTTGTGCTAAATTACATGTTGTGTTTTGGACTTAATAAATATTAAATTAATTCGAAAAATTACATAAAAATTACATTGGCTCATGTTGGTGTGTGGTTTTTACTGTAATTTTATTGGATTGATTTATTTGCATTTTCAATTTTTAAAAATTCAAAAACCCTCAAAAATATCCCTATTTGCCTTAGAAAAATCATAAAAATTCGAAAAATGTTTTAAAATTCTATAAAATTCATGTGTTTGCCTTTTTGCTTGCTTTACCTCATTTTAATTTTGTTTGCAAATTCATTATAAAAACCCTAGGAATACAAAACAACTAAAAACTTATAAAAATCATATAAAATCGTAGAAAAAACCAAAATTTCCATTTCCAGTTTCTGTTTGTAGTTGTTAACCTCTATTTTCTCATAAAATTGCTAATCAGGATTTTAGGTCACTTTAGATATTTTTAATTTGTAATTTGATCCTGACTGTGCATTGTTTTTACTTTTGAGCCTTATTTGATTTTTATAAAAATCACAAAAACACTTGAAAAATCATTAAAAATACCAAAAACACTTTAAAAATGTGGAAAACCCAAAAAAATTTTACTTTACTTCTTTTATTTTTGTGCTTATGTACTTTATTCAAAAATTACAAATCTAAAAATTAAAAACCATTAAAAAATATTTTATTTTAGGAAATTTGACTACTTCGTATTTCTTTCATGCTCCTTGTGTTCGACCTTGGTGGTTATACCATGTAAATAAAAATAGTGAACCGCTTACATTTCTTGATTGCTTGATTTTTTTCTAAGTGGTCTTATTTTTCTCGTTGAGTTCTCCTATCGATTGGGGTCGTAACGGCCATTGAGTTATCTTGATACTTAACCCTAGTCGGTGCAACGTCTCATCAGCTATCTTCATCTCTTTCCTCTCTCTCTCTCTCTTCACCAGTCACATGCAGAGCATGTGACCCTTCCTTCCCTCTCACCATACATGTGTCTTCTCCTTCCTCCCTTCGATCGTTCCACCCCCTCGCCCTCTGCAACGGCTGTCGCTCCTCATCCTCGCCACCCCCGTCGTTACGCAGCCAGCCTGCTCCTCCGCCTCCCATAACCGATGCATGTCTCCCTTGCGTAATTGTCAACACCAACCTACCTATAAAGACCTCACATCCCCTCCATACCTCACCATCCATGATTTTCCTCGGCCTCCTCTCCAGCCTGACATCCCTCACAGGTGACAGCAGCGACGGGACTTGTCGATGGCGAAGACGAGAGGAGTGTGGTGAGATCCTCGAACATCTCCATGCTGAGTAGTAGCGAGACCAAGCTGTAAGAGCTCTAGTGTCCCTCTTGCCAGACTACCCTCGAGCAACGACTTCCAGAGCATCATCTCCTTCCCCATGCGATCACTCCCAATTATATCCTTCTTCTCGTCTCTCTGTCCTCTTTCTCGATCGATTCATCGCCATTCACCCAACTCCGCTTTGCCCCTTCATCTCCAATATCCCTTATATGTTGCTACATTGCACACCACCTTCGAGCTTTCTCTTCCCCTACCTCCATCGCAGCATGCTTCCAAGACCTCGGGGCTAGAGCTCCTCTACCCCGTGCCATACCTTGCCTCTGCACGGACCCCCGCCTCCCTCCCTTCCTCTAACCTCTGAAGGTGTCTGAACTAATACCCCCCCCCCCCCCGCCACACACACACACACCTCACCCTCTTGGGCCCATCCGATGTCACCCCCTACCTCCAACCGCTCGGCCATGTGTCGATCGAGTTAGAGCTTCTCTGCCCTCAACCAGACCACCTCCTCTCGCACCTCGTTGATCCTCAGATGAGCTCCAGCCACCCATGCCACCGCTCCTCTTTGCCGCATCCAGCTGCTCCATTGTTGCCTTCGACCTCTAGCTACTATTGGATCAAGGGTCGACCCTTGATCCAATGGTTCTCCGACCTCCATATTCCCTTCCCCGAGCCTCATCCCTTGCATTGAGGCTCGGGTCGATCGAAGCAGCACAAGCCTCAAGGCTCGGGCCATTCGAGCTGCCCTTCGCCCACTACGTGGTGCCTCTAGTACAATCCTTCAGCCACGGACTTGAGACTGCCATCGAGCCTCCCTCACATGCTATCTGGAGGCTCAGGTCCATGAGCCTAAGCTTCCCCCCACCAAGCCAGCTTGACACATGCAAGGCACATGTATTTGTTGCAAATTGCAGGGGAGCCCCTGTCATTACTGACAATTGTAAGAAGGTCTTGCATGCCCAGAAGCACGTGACCTGCTCATGCGCATGTGGTCAAATTGCAAAGAGATCCTTCTGAGTTTCCTATTTTGTAGATAAGTCCTCTAGAAACTTAATTGAGAAAAAACTTTAATTTTATTTCAATTTAGTCCCTAGAATTTCATTTTAGCATAACTTTTCCATTAGGACTCTTTTTAGCGCATAATATGTTTTTTTAAAGCTTATTTAGTGCTCTATCATTTTATCTATCTTATGAACTAATCTGAAGATTATTACGATGATTATTATCTAAGGGTCTCTAATTATTTATGTAAGTTGATCTTCAACATATTTGTGCTTTATTTATCTTGAGAAATATTTGATTTTATCTGTAGGGATTCATTTGAGGAGATTGAATCTGATTAATTCTCTTATGAATACTGATTGAGGAATTAATCTCTTCATGGGGCAAGATCAAGGAAGAACTATTGTATTTCCTCGATATTTGTATGGGGATTTAAATTCATCAATCCTCTCGTAACTATTATTTTATCTATTGCAGAAACTCATTCAAAGGTAGAGTATCAGATTGGATCCCTTGATCATTTTTTGAGGATTTGATCTTTGTAAGGGTATAATCGAGGAGGAATAAATTCTTTAATATTTTACGTGATAAAAATCCATCTAATTGAGGATTACTTTATAAGGAATTCTAAGGACAAGTTTTGCCTCTTCATTAGCAGGATTATTCACCAAATAATCTTAAAAGCCTACAGCCTGAACATCATTTGATAAATATTCTTGAATTTATGCGTGATTAATTTTTTAGGAATAATTGATTATTTTAATCTTATAATCATAGATATTGTGCTCTCACATTGCATTGAATTTTCATCACTTTTCTTTTATTTTCAATTTATTCTCTGACATGAAACCTAACATTGTGATTAATTAATTATTTAAATTGATTTAAAATCATGCAACAAAAAGTCTATGTTCCCTGTGTTCAACCTTGGTAGACTTACCAAGTAAAAAATCTCCACAATATTCAAAATTTGTGGTTTTTACTGAATTATTTTCCACCTCCTATACTACAATTTAACATTATTAAAAGAGGTGGATTTTGGTTCATCAACAGCCGGGCAATCGACCTTGTTAAGTGTGGCATTGTCCAAGTCGAAATTGTTACAATTTAATTTACAAAAAGAAAAAAATCTCCACACAAATAAAAAAATAAAATGCAAAGTGATCTTCTCCTCTCCTCTCTATGTCCCTCTCCTGCTCTCTCCAATTAACGCACCAGAAGAAGCGCTAATCTCCTCGTGACCCGGGTGCGTCCACCTCCTTAGAAGCAATCGTTGCTACGTGGTCCCTCGCAAGAAAAACAACAAAGAAATATGGGTCAAAATAGTCAAATAATTATCAATAATAAAAGAGAGATTGAAAGTAATGAAAAGGCATAGTAATGTACAAAATGTGCTACACTCCGTTGCTCCCTAGAAATGACGCCATTTGAAATAGTTAAAATCCATGGAGGAGGTCGTGTGCGCTCACAAGGTGAGCTACATAGTTGCTGAAGTGACCTCGCTCGAGATCCGACTAAATTCAACAATCAACTCACACAAATAATCAAATAATCAAAAGCACGTGTGAATCTAAATTTATTATAACCCCAACAAACAAGTGTCTGTAGTGACCAAAAAAGTATGGTGTCGAACACAGGGAACAAGTCGACGTAGCAGGAATTATTATTTATAAGTAAATAATAATTTATATTTGTATACTATTCACTTACATAATCAATGTTTTGTGGGTTTTTATTTTTATTTTTTATATATGTTTATATTTTAAAATTTTTAATTTTATAATTTTTTCCTTTTAATATTTTATGATTTTCAATTCCTTTTTATTTTTAATATATAATAAAGGTATATATAAAGTATATATAGGTAATATGTATAATATAAATAATACATATTATATAATAAATATAGAAAAAATAGAAAATGCTAGAAATAACAGTCCTTTTATTTTTCTAAAGGATTTAAAAATATATTTAAAGGTTTTATAATAATTAATAATATTATTAATTATATATATAACTTATAGGCATATAATATAATATAGGGTATTACAATTACAGGTATAGTTATATATAGTCAAAAATTACAAAATAAAATACTTTTTATTTATATTATATTTTTCTTCTATTTTTGTGATTTTTTAGATATTTTATAATATTTAGTTATTTTTAAAATCAAAAATATACAAAATCAGGAACTTAATAAATAGGATGTATATGTAGTGTACGTATAAATAAAAATACATAATAGAAAACTAATTTAGGGGTTTTTTAAAATATTTTGCAATTTTTTAAGGTTAGCTAGGATTTTTAATTTTTAGGTTTTGCTTTCATTTTTTGTGATTTTTTGTTTATAGTGATAAAATACTATAACGAACAGTAGGTGATTTTTTTTGGAATTCTTAAGTAAGATTTTATAATTGTTTTATATTTTCTAAGGCAAACAAGGATTGAAATGTGTTCTTTTGATTTTTTAAATGGAAAATGAATGTGAAATGCAAAATAAATTATATAACATGAACAAGTATGTCATCAGGCACATCCATCTAATTTTTCATGATTTTTTGAGCATGGTCGCGTTTTTTAGAAAAAAACATTCACAAAAATTAATGAAGCCAGTAGGGTATTTTTGCAATAAAAATTAAATGCAGGGGTCTATGTGCAAAAACACTAGAACTTTTCAGTTAAATTCTGATTTTAAAATACTAATTTGTAATTTACAAAGTCGCAGGGATACAAGTGTAAGTACCAACTCACATGGGGGTACGTGAGCTGAGCGGGCACAGGATAAACTTCTAATTAACAAAAGATTTGGGGGCTTTGTTCTGTTCCATTTTTACCACAAATTTATGTACTTAATTAAACATTTACAAGACTATTTATAAAATACAAAAAGGGTGGATGGTTTACATGCAAAATTTACCACTTAAGTCTGTTGGATCCGATCGTTGTGCTTCTACCACGTGGATGATTGGAGGGTCTTCGATGTGCATCGTTTCTATAAGAACAAATGGCCCAGATTAAATTTTGGTCATGTTCTTAACCTAACGATTGAGATGAGGCTTGCAAGAACTCAGACAAACTCCATCGGTGATAAACCTTCATTTCGTCACCTTTATTCTTTCATTTTGGCCTTAAATCCCTATCTAAATGCATGTATATATCATTAATTTGTCAAAATAAACATTCTGTAATTTGTACAAAATATTGTATAAGATATTGTATATTTATCATATTTGATTCCAAAACTAAAGAATAAAGGAAGAAAATAAAAAGAAATAAGACACCATAGGTGTTGAGTGACCCTAACCCCTGAGACTCAGTCATTTAGTCGACAAGGAATAAAGGAGGGGGGGATAGGGCATCCAATTGTACAGATTACACAGTCTGAAAACCCTAAAAGTATAGGGCAATAATTAACCTTTGGGACCTATTTTATTTTCTTATTTTACACTTCAAATAATAAAACCTTCAACATGAAAGTTGTAGATAAAAATGCATAGAAAAATACAAATTTTATTTCACATTAAAAAGACAGTGTACATTTTACACTCATAATAAAAATCCAAACTTCCCAGATCTGTATATCCTCCATATGACCTCAAAATGTACCAAAATCGCCTTTAATTGTATATAACTTTTTATTAGATATTTAACGAAGGTGGTTTCTTTTAATTTGGAGTTAAGATGCAAAAGTTAGGTTTTTTGGACTCCTATTGCAAAATATACCTGAATAAAATAATTATTGTATTTATTCTTTAGATTTTTCGTTATTTTCTATTTTATAATTTGTAAATATTCTTTATAGTGTATGTATATATTTAGAATAAAATAAAACCATAAAAATACACTAAATAAAATTTATATATATATACATAGATGAATATACTATACCAATATAATAAATACATCTATTTATTTAAGTGTACATGTCATATCAGAAAAATAAAATAAAATTATATTTAAGTATATTTAAATAAGTTATAAATATATAAATTAAATAAATAATAATAAAATTTAAAATACAAACGAAATAAAATATTCCTAACATAGGCCAATATACCTATACTTATACTTGTAAATAATAACTTTTAATAAATCACCTCATAAAATAAATAAAAATAGGCATTAAATTGTACATAAAATTACAATACTTTTTATTTTATAACCTAAAAATAGTTAATTCATTTATTAATTATTTTTCATTTTCCAAGGCATTTTTGCCATGGATTTTTGCCATGGAATTTCCTGGTTGGTCCACGTGGACCAACCAGGAGGCTTCTTTTGTTGACCTAGGGTCAACTATACCCCGGCCTTTCTGACTTTCTGTCAAAAGCTCATGGGCGCCCCACTTCGCCAGTTTTCCATGCTTCATCCCATGCATGCTTTGTCTTGAGCCCGCCACTCCTGCAAAGCTACCATGTTCGTCATCCTTGCCAGCCATCCCTCCTTCACCTGCCACCGCCTCTGTCCATGCAATCTCATCTCGAAAAAGACAAAAACCCCGCCTATAATAAACCCCCAGCAAAATTTTTGCAAGTTTTGATCCCTTTGTATTCACTCTTAGCCCCTCAAATCACCCTTAAATCTTCGCATTGGTGACAGCAAGGCGGAGCTGGTGAATTGCAGCAAGGAGGAGCGGAGGAGGAGGTGCGTCCAACCCATCGTCGAAGCTCCGCCCAATGGTCCTGCTTCATCGGCCTACCTTTGATTTGAGGCCAGTTCTTTAGCATTCATAGGTAATATCTTACATGTAGTTTCATTTCTTGCATTTAATATCTAGGTTAAGCACGTAGTTAATCCTAATTTAGAAAAATCCCCACATCTCTAGAGTTTGAGCTCTAGGGAAAATCATCATCCTTCGACCGTGTTCTCACCCCATTTCTCTTCTCAAATCAATCCCCTACATGTTCTCCATCTATTACACCATTTATCCACTCCCAATCCACTGTGTATTGTGGAGTCAAAGCTCCATCTGTCGCTGCCCATCGGAGCTACACCTTCATCTCACTCTCGATATCTTTTGCTTACCCTCCTAGACGAGGAGTTAGCCCTTGTATGGTGGAGTGTTTGGTGCAGACTTTTGACTTCTAGATGCATCAGGAGCATCATTGAAGACCTAGAATAGCTCTAGGTTCTTGGACCTTGTTCGAGCATCCGGATCCTCCTGTTTTCCTTGGCGGAGCCCCCTGCACGTGAAGGAAGCTCGACTCATTTTTGGGCTTGTCGGAGGAGCATTTCACTACCATAGCACGAAGAAATAAAAAATCAAACCTCGTCGGTGCATAGTTCTTGGGTTGTTCTTCCTACCCCGCTCTGAATCGTCCGATCAAGAACAGCGGTCCAGATCTAATTTGGACTGTTGAATCTCGTCTAAGGGGTGCGTAAGGACGGACATTGGATCGTCCACATGGCAATACAACAACGGCCCAATCCTCGGTGCTTAAGTGGGTAAATTTCCATAGGGCCCCCTCCGCATTTTTTTAATAGATAAAAGGTCCTATAAATATTTTATAACGCATAAAAAGTAGTCGAGAATTTGTGTGTATATCCTCGCCTATTTTTAATATTACAAGTTAGTCCTCCGCTGCTTCACCTCACATGGCGGCCTACTGATGAATTTGTAATTCATCACTCTAAAAGAGATTAACTAGGCTCATTTCCCCAAAATTCGTCAAAATTTTATCCATTATATTGCATAATTAGCATTCATGCATATGTAAATATAATGGCATTTTATCATTCATAATTGCATAAAATAAGAAGCCAAACAATTCCATCCCAATTGACCTGTAAAATATGCTAAATTCATATATTTTAAATTAATTCATGCTAACTCCAAATCATCTAAAACTACTCTACTGTATACATATGACTAATAAGAATAAAGAAAAAATACAAAAAAATCACTAGCTGGAATAATTAAAAAATAAAGTCAAACTCTAATTTCAGATTTGCAAAATAAAATGTTGATATATTCCTCATATAGTGTCTGATCTGATATTACTCACTGTTGAACTAATTTACATTCAATTATCTTCAAAACAAGACCAAGTTCAAATGAATCGGATCTCATATGTGAAAGTTGGGTTTTGGGCCTTGTTTGCACACTGTGTATTTTACCTGATTTGGACCTATTATTTTATGTACATATTTAACTCTTTTTTATATTATTTCTTTTTTATTTATTTTCTTTGACAAAATTTTTTATCACAATACATAAAAACCTTAATCCAATTTAAACCAAAATCTAAGAAATTGATAGAGTCTGAGTGTTCACTAACAGTCTATAACAAAGTCCTCTTTTCGTACTTTATTTTATTTCTTAATTTTTCTTAATTAATAAAAATCTAAAAAATAGAGTAATGTCTAAATATTTTTCTTTGATTTTGTCATATCTTATCTCTATTTTTATCTTAAGTAAAATTGATAAAAAAATTACAAATCCAAAAATCAAGGTATTCTATGTACATAGAGTACCCCAAAAATATCACTTTATGCAAATGATCTAATTTGGTTTTGATCTCTTCATGAAAGTTGTAGATCTCGTTGCAGATGAGCAACTTCCATGAAGAAATTTTTTCGATCCGAGATTGCTTGTTATTTCTTATTTATTTATCTTTTTATATTTTATTTTAGAATTTTTTGGAGGTGCCATGTGGCAGCTCCTGGAGCCACGTATCACCCATTTTTGGTATATTTATTAAATTTATTTATAAAAAAATATAAAAAAATTACTAACTAAATTTAAAAATATAAAAAAAATGACATGTGACACATTGGGGACAGTCCGATCTCGGCCGATTGGATGCCCTTCTCCCTTCTCTCCCTCAATCTTGTTGCAGCCCCTTTCCCCTTCGAGCCCCGCCACCGTCTGAGCCCTCGCCATCAATCTTCGACCACCTTCCATATCCAGTTGCTAATCAGATCACCATAGCCTCCCCTTGATTCTCGCCTCCTTCGTCGACCCCAATCACCTTCCAATCCATGTCGTATCTCTGTCGGCTCCATTCCCCAATCTCCGATCAACATTAGGCATTACCACTTTCCAAAATCAGCCCTTGTCACGATCTCCGTCGAATCATCTCTGATCTCCCTCACCAAATCAAACGTCATCTCTCCCTCTTATTTAGCGACCACCGCCAGCCCCCTTCAAGACCATCCGCTGACTGCACACAAGACTAGGGTCAGGGTGACAGCCCGAGAAGCCTCTTCTCTGGCATGGTTTGAGGCTTGGCACCTCGTTGTAGACCGGCCCAGCGTCAGCTGCCTTTGCTCCAGCTATTACAGCCATGGAGCCACATCCAACACCACTGCCTCATTCGCTCCTCCACCTCTGCCATCTCGCCGCCATCCTGTACGCTATCCTGCCAACCTCCAGGAGCCCTCAGCCACCTCGTCCTTCACCAACACCTCCTGGAGCAGGAGGCCCCGTCGCTCCACCACCGAAGCCCCGTCATCGCTGGAACCCCCTTCACCGCCTTCGCTTCAACACTAGGAGCTATCGCTCGATGTCCGACTTCACCACCGCTGAGGATCCCCATCATTGCTTCCCGCTCAATCGACCTCCTATGTACAGTGCCATTGGGCTCACAACTCGAGGCCCCTACGCATGTGCATGGCATGTGCATTGGGGAAGCTTCTGTGCAACAACCCTCTGGGATCCCTCTATTAAACAGAAGCCCCTAATTCATGGGGAATTTTGCGAGAAGGACCGAGGAGCTCCAACAAATTATTAAGAAGACACAGCTCGGAGGTCACGTGCTTCGCACCTGTCCTACTGGAATTTTTGCAGCTGACCCTTTCTATGGATTGCTAGCTTCCACTTTATCCCCTTCACTACATTTCCATTTTGTTCAATATTTTGTAATTTTTCAAACAAACCCATATATTCTTCTATAATTTTGAACCTCTTTATTGCATTATTTTCTTATTTAAAAATAACACTTTTGGTCTATAATTAATTCTCTACATTGTGGCATGCTCTTTATAATTTTGTACTATGTGATTATTTAATAATAATTATTATTGTGGAAAATTACATATATAAATTCATATTTAAATAACCATTGCTTGAAAAATTGAATAAAAGCCATCTTAGAATTAATTGTGTTTTACATTGTGCCAAAAAAGAATTGCATTTGCATTCATATTTTGCTCTATAAAAATCATTTTGTATATTTCAGTAATTAATTTTTAATAGTTATTAAACATATTATTTTATGGTTTAGGATTTTTTGGGATAGCTCATATATTGATCTATCTTAGATAATTTTACTTCCTGAAAATAAATAGATTTAATATTTATTGTAACTAATTATTGAGATTTACCTCATTTGCACATTTAATTCATTAAATAATCATATTGCATACAAAAATTCCAAAAAAAAATTACAGA